>CM039673.1:538379183-538914250 GCA_022496015.1 Hordeum marinum | reverse complement strand
CTAATGCATATAAACATGGGTAAAACATGATCATGGTGACTTGCCTGATTGATGATCTTCGTACGTGAGTGACTCTAAGTAACAAGCTTCGCAGTCCGGATAATCTAACGAAGCAAACAGAGCACTCAATAAGCATACAACAAAATATTGTAACTCACAACCATCAACCAAGAACTAGTAACTAATCAAGACAAAACAATGCATAAAAAAAAATCACAAGCAAGAAAACACACAAAGTTTTGTTTACTAAGAGATGATTGATAAAACACTACTAACAATAATAAAACTATTTTGTAATAACAAAACAATTGTTGACAGCAAGGAAACAATAAAATATTTTATTAATAACAGAATTTAATTCATTAAAGTTTGTTGGGAAAAACTTTAGTAAAGTTTTTTAAAAGTTTGGTTAAACACTATTAGATGAGGTAGCTATAGTTTTACTAACACAAGAATGAAACTAACTTATTATTTATTAACAAAACATTATCTTAACATAATGGAAATTACTAAAACTTGTCTTAGAAAACAGAATGAAATTATATAAAACTTTGTTGAAAAGAAAACTATTACTAACTAGTTGTTTTAGTTCAAATTAAACCTATTTGAAAAATGTGTTGAGATTCCTATGTTAATAAAGAAACAAACTAAGCAAATTTATATTTTTATTAACATAAGTAAAACACATAAAGTTTAACTAACAGAACCTATTAAACAAATAAAACTAAATCTAATTTAAACCAACTAAAACTAAGTTAATTTAAACTATACTAACTAATAGGCAGAATCTGTTATAGATAAAACACTAAGAAAAATCATCCTAAAAATTCTGAAACTAAGCATGAGAGTAGTCCTAACTAATACCAAACAGTAGCAAAAAGATTCATATCAAAATCTATTTTCAAACTCTAGTTATTCAGATTTGAATGTTTTGAGCAAATTTGATTCAATTCAAATTTATGGGTCAAATTTGAGATTTAAAAGTACAGGGTGAAACTACATGAAAAATGTGAGCTATTACAAAAATAATCAACTCAAAACATTAAATATATTAAAAGTTATTCACAAAACAAAATCAGAACAGGTTCTGTTTTCTAAACAAAATCAGAAAAGGGTGAAATATCTACCGGACGGCCAGGGGTGACGTGGCACTATCCTATTGGCTGGCTAGCGCGTGCGTTGGATGGTTGCGGGGCGGTCGACCGGACCGAATAGGAAAACGATTCGGGGATTAATGGTTCTAATCCTAGCCGTTGCATCCGGATCGGAGGGAGGGGTGAGTTCGAAGATTTTACCGGAGGGGGAGGTGGACTCCGGCGATGGTGACGACGGCCGGTGGTCGAGGACGCCGCCGGAGGTGGCTCCGGTGGTCAAAACGGAGCGCGGACGGGCTTAGACGGCGGAGGAGGTCCTCCGGTGCCGATTGGTGGTGTCGGAGAGGGGCGAGGATGACCGAGGCGATGACTACGGGCGATGGGAGCTCCGGTGGTGGAAGCAACTCCGGCGAGGAATTTGGCAGCGCCTCGGCGAGGGAGAGAGGGGGCTCGGGGGGGAATGGAGAGAGGAGGGGCAACGCTACTTATAGCATGCTCGGGGGGTGCGGGGGAGGAAAGACGAGAAAGATCCGGGGGGAAGAAACTGCCGGCGGCGGCGCGCGCGGGAGGAAGAAGGCGACCGCGCGGGGCGAACGGTCGGTCGGGGTGGGACCCAGTGTCAGAGAGAGAGGGAGCGAGGACTGCGCGTCGGTCGGCCGGCTCGTATTAATTTCGCGAGTAACTGCCGTGGGCCGGCCCGTTTAATACTAAAACCGTTACTCTTTTCATTAACCAGAGTAGTAAAACGTCTTTAAAAGCATTCAAAACATTTTTAACAATAGGAGTATTATATATCAAAATTAACAGAATAATAAATGCCATTTATTGAACATTTTTATTCTGTCATTTGAACACTTTAAAAAAATAATATTTTCAGAAATTGCCTAATTGTTTTTAAATCATTTTTGCGAATATTTTCAAAATAACTCCTGGTTATTTTTGTTCAAATAGATCACAAAAATGGGTCTTGGTGTGGAGTGTCATATTCCTCCCCTCTTATTTGAACTTTTTACCAAGATTTTCAAATAGGTGAAAGCAACATATTGAAAATAGAAAGGGCTTTCAGAAATTTAGAAAGGGCATTTCAACAAACATGTATTCAAGCAATGATGATGATGGATGCATAGCTATATTTCATAACATTCCAAAAATGGAATTTTGGGATGTTACAAGGACTACACCAACCTCCCCGACTTCGCCAACCACCCGCTGACCGCGATGCTAAACTGGCGAGCGGCCACGTCTCTGGCGCCCGAGACGGCGGACCGGCTCTGCGAGCGCCTGCTCGCGATGACCGGGTCAGAGGGGCTGAAGGCCACGAACCTGCTGGCCACGATGGTGGCGCGCCGGGTGCAGCCGCTGCAGAGCCGGCCGCACCTCATCTGCCAGATGGGAGGACGCCATGACCCCTGCTGGCTCTCCACCAAGGAGATGAAGCCGGCCTATGTGGCGAGGAGGGTGAACGCCATTTCGATGGCGAAGATGGCGGAGGGAGAATGGTAATGGGGGAAAACCCCGTACAGCCGGAGCCGCCCGACACCACAAGTAAGTGACAAGCCGGTTCCTCCCCTTCATCTTCTTTTAGAGGTGATATCCCTCCCCTCGATCTGACAGTGAGCCGCCCGGCCCGCCCGTAGTTCTTCCCTCTCCTGCAGAACTACGGGGAGCCGGCCCCCGACACGGCGGAGTCGGACCCCGAGGAGGTTGAGGACACCGATGACGTGGAGCCGGCCGACTCCGAGCGAGCTGGAGCGTCTGGTGCCGGCGACGCGGAGACGGAGACGGAGGGGGCCGAAGAGGCCAAATCGACGGGAGAGTCCCCTCCCCAGACGCACGTGGCCGAGGCCTCGGAGAAGTCCGAGGCTTCGGAGGATGAGGTCACGGTGCCGCGGAGGCGCCAACCTCGAGCTGGCGGCAGCTCCAGTCGGGGAGGCCCGGGCGTGGGCGACAAGGGGAAGGGGCCGGCTGCCACCAAGCCGGTGCCCAATCGCATGGTGACCGCGCAGCCGGGCGGCAGTCGCGGAGGCGGCGGCAAGAAACAGAAGGTCGCCTAGGCGGGACCCGTGAGGAGGGCGATCCCCGTCGTCGGCGGGTAAGTCCGTCTTCTCCTCCACCTTGGTCTGTCATCCCCCCCGGTCTCTTATTTCTTCGTGAGCAGGGATGTGCGCGCCTAGGGAGGACACCAGGTGGTGGGACGGAGAGGGCGGCGCCATCGACGGCGGCCAAGGAGAGGGAGCGCTAGGCATGGCTCGACTTCGAGGCGGCCGAGCGGGAGCGGCGTGTCCAGGAGCTCCGCCCCTGGGAGGAGGCGGTGAAGAGGCGAGGGGGAGCCAGCAGGGAGGCTGCTGGCGGAGCGTGGGAGCCGTTCCCCCTCCTCCAAGGAAACAGCAGGGAGACCGCAGCCGGGGCTTGGGATCCCTTCCCCCGCGGCCGGGAGAAGAGGTCAAAGAGCCACCATGGTTCTAGGCGAAGGCCAGAGGCGAGCGCGACGGCCGCGGGGGGTGAGGCGGCAACGGGCCGCGATGCCGCCCGGACGATCGCGGGCGACGTGCCGCCGAGGCTGGAGCTATCGGCTCTGGAGGCACCACCACCAGTCGTGCCGGTTTCTGAGGCGCCGGCTCCGGAGGCGCCGACGTCGAAGGAGAGTTAGCCCGGAGCAGCCGGAGGTGGGGTTCCGGAGGGGGGAGCCGTGATGGCCGTGAGAACGGCCGCCGCGAGTGCGTCGACGGCGGCCCCCTGCGCGGCGGCGACAGGAGGGGCCGGTCGCATCGAGGTCTCCGATAAGGGAGAACCCGCAGACGGGGGCCGGCCGCAGCAGACCTGGACAGCGGCCGGGAGCCCGTCTTCTGGCGGGTCATCGAGCGCCCTCGAGGCGGCGGTGGCCGCCGCTGTGGAAGCGTTTGCGGCGGCCCGCGCCCAGGTGACGCAAGATGCTCGGGCCGCCAGCGACCGGCTGGTGAGTTTGGAGCGGGCGGTCGCACTGAGTCTTCTTTCCTTCTTCCCTTTACTTGCATTCTTCCATCTTTTCCAGTGGGGACGTGTCGGCCCACCCACTGGGTGTAGCCCCCGAGGCTCGTGCCAGCTGAGGCGCAGGCGGGTCGAGCCTAAAGTTCTTGTTTTGCAGGCAGCACACGACCGCCGGGTGGCAGCGTACAACACCCTGTTGGGGTTGTACTGGGGAGCTAAGAACCGGCTCGCCGTGGTGTCCGCGGACCTGCGAGGTATGTTGCCCTTGCGAGCATCTTGCGATCTTCTAGTGGGAGCGCGCAAGCGCACCCACTGGGTGTAGCCCCCGGGAACCAGGCCAGCTGCCCCGAAGGCGGGCTGAATCCTTTCTGACTCCCATGTCTTATGTAGCCACCCATGCCGAGACGGTCAGCCTTCGGCGCCAGGTGGTGCGTCTTTATGAGGAGTGGGGACTCCTGACGACGGAGGGTGACCGGCTCCATGGGGAGGCGGACAGGGCAAAGGCGGAGCAGGAGGGCCGTGAGGCGGCCCATCATCGAGCGCTGGCGAACCAAGAGGCGGCCCTCCGTCGGGAGGCGGAGGGGCGGGAGAAGGCGCTCCATGAGGAGCTGGAAGCCAAGGACGCCACCTTGGCCAAGGTGGCCGAGGACGCGCAAGCGGCCCGGGACGAGCACGAGTCCCGGTGCCAGGAGTGGTCCGCCAGGGAGGTGCGGTTGCAGGAGCAGGGGCACGAGGTGGACCAAATGTTGCACAGTAAGTTTCCGCCGCCTTGATCTTCCTTCTTGGTTTTCTGGTTTGCCTCCCCGCTCATCACCCATCCTCTTCTTAGGGCTCTTCCCTGGCACGCGGGAGGTCACGGAGGCGGCTGTCGAAGCCGACCGTGAGGCCCGGCGGGCGCAAGGAGAGGCCGTCGAGCCACTGGCGCCCTGGACCCTGGACGAGGTGGGGATCGCCACCGAGGCGCGCCTGTCGGAGGTGGTCCGCGCCCTGAAGCGGCTCCAAGCGGCCGGCATGACGCTGGTCCGCACGCTCTGGCCCGGCGCGGTGGAGCCGATCTCCATGAACCAGCTGTCGAGGTGGTTGGAGTTCGGAACGGCGCGAGTGAACGCCTGGAGGGCCTCCACGACACGACCCGGCGCGGGCATGGCGCTCCGCATCGCCAAATCGTGGTACCCCGAGATGGACTTGGGCTTGCTCATGGCCCAGCGCACTGGCGCCGACACGGATCTGGAGGCGGTGGCCGACGAGATGCTGTTGAGGGCGAGCGATCTTGTGTCATTCGCCGCGTGGGACGAGTATGTCCCGGAGCGCGGGGCAGATGGCGTGGTGGTCCCGGAGGACCTGTACGGGCTCGCCCTGGACGAACCGGATGGGAGCTCCGCCGAGACGGCCGATGAAGGCTCCGACACCGACGAGTACACCGAGTCCGGGCCGACTCCGGCTGCGGGGGCTTCTACCTCGGCTGCCCCGGAGGTGCCGGCTTTGAAGGCGCCAGCACTGCCGGCTCCCAAGGCATGAGCACACCCGGCTCCGGCGGCGTTAGTACTTGGAGGAAGGCCGGCCCGATGCTGCCATAGCTTAGGACTTTTCTTTCCTGCATTTCTGTTTTTAGACTGGAATTCCACCCACTGGGGGTGTATATGTAATGAACTCATGGCCATGGGCCTTTTGTATGTAATGAACTTGTGCTATTTGTCTTAGAAAGAACGTGTGTGCCGACTCTTCTTTCACCCTTTGCCTTTTGACTTGTGTTTGCGCGCCAGGATTCCTTCCGTCTTCCACCCCACCTATCGGCCAGCCGGGAGCCGTTCTGGGACAGGGACGGGGCTTCCCCCTTAGGAAAAAATAGCGGGCTCCTAGAGTCAACCGGCTAGGGCTAGGTTGAGCTGGCAGAGGCTGGTTACTAAGATTAACATAGCTCGGCTGGGCCGGTCCGGCTGCTACGCGCGTCGGCTGACTTTTGTGTGAGAAGTTCCTTCATACCCCGTGGTCCCTTCAGCCAGACAGCCGGGAGCCGGTCTGTAGCTGGTTCGGGAAGGGGAGGCAAAGGGCTGCTTGCTCACATTATTTTTCCGCCTCGGTGGGGAGCCGGGCGAGCCCCCGGGCCCGGGAGCCGGACCCGGTTGACGTGCCTTTAGACAACAGAACTTTGTAGGAATCAAAAATGGCGTGCCCCCAGTGTCGGCTTGGGGGCCTCTGTCCCATTCATAAGCCCAAAAGAGGGAGGATACATACAATGGTTTTTAGCAATAGAATGGGCCGAGGAGCACCGCGTTCCACGGGCGCTCCGTATCCTCGCCGGAGGCGTCTCTCGTGCGTTTCTGCGGCTTCTAGGCATCTATTAGATAGTACGCGTTGTTGCGCAACGCCCGGCTGACGATGAACGGGCCCTCCCATGGGGTGGACAGCTTGTGCTAGCCGGCGGTTCGCTGGATCCGCTTGAGGACCAAGTCTCCTTCGCGGAAGGAGAGCGACCGGATCCGCTTGCTGTGATAATGCCGGAGCTTCTGCTGGTAGATGGCCATCCGGCTCAAGGCCAGCTCGCGGGCCTCCTCGAGGAGGTCGGCGCCGTCTTCCCTTTTCGGTGTACAGGGTGACCCGAGGCATATCGAATTCGATATCGGTGAGGATGATCGCCTCGGACCCGTAAATGAGAAAGAACGGAGTGTAGCCGGTCGACCGGTTGGGCGTGGTCCGGAGGCTCCAAAGGACAGCCGGCAGCTCTTCGACCCAACAGTCGGCCGACCGGACCATCTGTTGGGGAACGTCGCATGGGAATAAAAAAATTTCCTATGCACACGCAAGATCTATCCATGGTGATGAGCATCTATGAGAGAGAGAGTGGATCTACATACCCTTGTAGATCGCTAAGCAGGAAGCGTTAAGAAACGCGGTTGGTGTAGTCGAACATCTTCGCGATCCAAATCGCCGAGCGTCCCGCGATCTCATCACGATCCGTCTCGTGATCCAATCACGATCCGTCCTGCGAATTCATCACGATCCGTCCCGCGATCCAATCACGATCCGTCCCACAAAGTCATCACGATCCGTCCCGCGAACTCATCATGATCTGTCTCGCGATCTTGATCACGGTCCTTCCGATCTAGCGCCGAACGGACGACACCTCCACGTTCAGCACACGTACAACTCCATGACGATCTCCGCCTTCTTGATCCAGCAAGAGGGAGCGGAGAGGTAGACGAGTTCTCCGGCAGCGTGACGGTGCTCCGGAGATGGTGGTGCAGCTATTCCGGAAGGGCTTCGCCTAAGCACTGCAGAAATCTTATCTAGAGGAGAAACTATGCACTAGAGGAACGGGTAGCACGTGGCTGAAAATCTTGTGCCAAAACCCAAAAATCCTCTAGTATATATAGGAGGAGAGGAGGAGGAGGCTTGGCTTCCAAAGAGGCAGCCCTTGGGTCGGCCGAACCTAGTGGGATTGGAGGATTCCTCCTCCAATCCTAGTAGGACTAGGACTCCTCCTTATTTTTGCCTTTTTTTGCATTTTTCCACCTTTTTCTCTTTGGGATTTTCTTCCCAGCCGCATGGGCCTTGTGTGGGACTTCCACCAGCCCATAGAGGGCTGGTGTTTACTCTCCCACAGCCTATGTAGCCTCTTGGGTCGAAATACCCCTCCCAATGGTCTCCCGGTACACTCCCGGCACTCCCGGTACACTACCGATGAGCCCAAAACTTTTCCGGCGACCAAAATAGGACTTCCTATATATCAATCTTTACCTCCGGACCATTCCGGAGCTCGTCGTGACGTCCGGGATCTCATTCGGGACTCTGAACAACCTTCGGTCACCACCATGCATAACTCTATACTACCGAAATGTCACCGAACCTTAAGTGTGCTGACCCTGCGGGTTCGAGAACTATGTAGACATGATGGAGACACCTCTACGGTCAATAACCAACAGCGGGACCTGGATGCCCATATTGGTTCCTACATATTCTACGAAGATCTTTATCTGTCAAACCTTTATGTCAAGGATTCAGTTAATCCCGTATGATGTTCCCTTTGTTCTTCGGTATGTTACTTGCCCGAGATTCGATCGTCGATATCTCCATACCTAGTTCAACCTCGTTACCGGCAAGTCTCTTTACTCATTCCGTAATACAAGATCCCGTGACTAACAGTTCGTCACATTGCTTGCAAGGTTTATTGTGATGCTGTATTATCGAGTGGGCCCTGAGATACCTCTCCGTCACACGGAGTAACAAATTCCAGTCTTGATCCATGCCAACTCAACAGACACCCTCGGAGATACCTGTAGAGCACCTTTATAGTCACCCGGTTACGTTGCGATGTTTGATACACACAAGGCACTCCTTCGGTATCCGTGAGTTGCATGATCTCATGGTCATAGGAACATATACTTGACATGCAGAAAACAGTAGCAATAAACTGACACGATCATATGCTACATTTGTAGTTTGGGTCTTGTCCATCACACCATTCTCCTAATGATGTGATACCGTTTATCAAATGACATCTCAAGTCCATGGCTAGGAAACCTTAACCATCTTTGATCAACGAGCTAGTCTATTAGAGGCATACCAGGGACATGGTTTTGTCTATGTATCCACACATGCATCTAAGTCTTCGATCAATACAATTATAGCATGGATAATAAACGATTATCATGAACAAGGAAATATGATAATAACTAATTTATTATTGCCTCTAGGGCATATTTCCAACAGTCTCCCACTTGCACTAGAGTCAATAATCTAGTTCACATCACCATGTGATTCGCCTTGTTATGAATCTAACACCCAATGAGTTCTGGGGATCGATCATGCTTTGCATGTGAGAGAGGACTTATAGTCAACGGTTTTGCGACATTCAGACCCGTGTGTACTTTGCAAATCTCTATGTCAAACCATAAACACTACTTCCACACTCCACTTGGTACTATTCCAAATGGCTGCTCAACTATATGTATCCAGATTGCTACTACGGGTCATCCAGATTGGTGTTAAATCTTGGATCGACGTAACTCTTTATGATGAACTCTTTATCACCTCCATAATCGAGAAACATCTCCTTAGTCTTTTAGTTACTAAGGATAATCTTGACCGCTGTCCAGTGATCCACTCCTGGATTACTCTTGTACCCCTTGATGGACTCATGGCAAGGCACACACAGGTGCGGTACACATCATGGCATACTATACAGAGCCTATGGCTAAGGCATAGGGGACGACATTCGTCCTTTCTCTTTCTTCTGTCGTGGTCGAGCTTTGAGTCTCACTCAACTTCACACCTTACAAAGCAGGCGAGAACACTTCTCTCTAACTAATCCATTTTGAACTCTTTCAAAATCTTGTCAAGGTATGTAGTCATTGAAAGTCTTATCAAACATCTTGATCTATCTTTATAGATCTTGATGCTCAACAATTAGGTAGCTTTATTTAGGTCTTCCTTTGAAAATCACTTTTCAAACAACCGTTTATGCTTTCCAAAAATTCCACATTATTTCCGAATAGCAATAAGTCATCCACATATACTTATCAGAAACTCTATGGTGCTCCCACTCACTTTATTGCAAATACAAGTTTCTCATAAACTTTGTATAGACTCAAAAACTTTGATCACCTCATCAAAGTGTACATTCCAACTCCGAGATGCTTGCTTTAGTCTATAAAAGGATCACTAAAGCTTGCACACCTTTTAGCATCCTTAGGACTGACAAAACCTTCTGGTTGTATCACATACAACCTTTCCTCAAGTAAACCGTTAAGGAAACGATGTTTTGACATCCATCTGCCAGATTTCATAATTGAAAGTGCAGCAACTGCTAACATAATTTCAACAGACTTTAGCATCACTACGAGTGAGAAAGTCTCATCGCAGTCAACTCCTTGAACTTGTCGTAAACTTCTTTGCAACAAGTCGAGCTTTACAAATGGTGACATTTACCATCAGTGGTTGTCTTCATTTCAAAGATCCATTTGTACTTAACGACCTGCCATCCAACGAGCAAGTCCACCAAAGTCTATACTTGGTTTTCATAAATGGATCCTTTCTCGGATTTCATGGCCTCTAACCAATTGTTGATTTCCGGGCCCATCATCGCTTCTCCATAGTTCGTAGGTTCATCGTTGTCCAACAACTTGACCTCTAAGATAGGGTTGCCGCACCACTCAGGAGTAGTACACGTCCTTGTTGACCTACCAGGTTCAATAGTAACTTGATCCGAAGCTTCATGATCATCATCATTAACTTCCTCTTCAACGAACGTAGGCTTCACAGAAACAACTTCCTGTGCTGCGCTACTCTCTGGTTGAAACAGAGGTTCAATAACCTCATCAAGTTCTATCCTCCTCCCACTCAATTCTTTCAAGAGAAATTTTTTCTCAAGAAAGGACCCACTTTTAGCAACAAACATTTTATGCTTGGATCTGAGATAGAAGGTTCACCCAACTGTTCTTAGGGTATTCTATGAAGATACATTTGTCCGCTTTGGGTTCGAGCTCATTAGGTGAAAACATTTCCACACAAGCGTCGCAGCCCCAAACATTAAGAAATGACAGCTTAGGTTTATATCAAACCATAATTCACATGGTGTCATCTCAACGGATTTAGATGGTGCCCCATTTAAAGTGAATGTAGTTGTCTCTAATGCATAACCCCAAAATTATAGTAACAAAACAATAAGAGACATCATAGCATGCACCATATCCAATAGAGCATGACTATGATGTTCGGACACACCATCACACTATGGTGTTCCAGGTGGCGTGAGTTGTGAAACAATTTTCACATTGTCTAAAGTTGTATGCCAAATTCGCAACTCAGATATTCATCTCGACGATCATATCGTAGACATTTTTTATCTTCTTGTCACGATGATCTTAAACTTCACTCTGAATTTGCTTGAACCTTTCAAACGATTCAGACTTGTGTTTCATTAAGAAAATATACACTATATCTACTCAAATCATCAGTGAAGGTAAGAGAATAACAATATCCACCGCACGCTATAAGACTCACTGGATTGCATACATCATCATGTATCATTTCCAATAAGTCACTTGCCCGCTCCATCAAACCAGAAAACGGGGTCCTTAGTCATCTTGACCAAGAGGCATGGTTCGCATGTCTCAACCGATTTGAAATCGAATGAGTCCAAAGATCCATCAACATGGAGTTTCTTCATGCGTTTTATACCAATATGACATTTGGCGGCAGTGCCACAAGTATGTGGTACTATTATTATTAACTTTGTATCTTTTGGCATCAATGTTATGAACATGTGTATTACTACGATCAAGATTCAACAAACCATTCTCACTGGGTGCTTGACCATTGAAGGTATTATACATGTAAACAGAATAACCATTATTCTCTAACTTAAATGAATAGCCGTGTTGCAATAAACACGATCCAATCACATTCATGCTCAACGCAAAACACCAAATAAAATTTATTTAGGTTTGTCACTAATCCCGAAGGTAGAAAGAGCATGCGATGTTGATCACATCAACCTTGGAAACATTTCCAACACATATCGTCACCTCACCCTTAGCTAGTTCTCCGTTTATTTTGTAGCTTTTATTCCGAGTTACTAACATTTAGCAACCGAACCGGTATCCAATACCCAGGTGCTACTAGGAGTACTAGCAAGGTACACATCAGTAACACGTATATAAAATATACTTGTGTCGACGTTGCCAGCCTTCTTATTTACCAAGTATCTAGGGTTGTTCCGCTTCAGTGACCGCTTCTCCTCATAATCGAAGCACTTAGTCTCGGGTTTGGGTTCAACTTTGGGTTGCTTCATCGGAGCAGCAACTGACTTGCTATCCATGAAGTTTCCCTCCTTGCCCTTGCCCTTCTCGAAACTAGTGGTTTTACTAACCATCAACACTTGATGCTCCTTCTTGATTTCTACCTTCGCAGTGTCAAACATCGCGAACAGCTCAGGGATCATTATTTCTATCCCTGGCGTTTATAGTTCATCACCAAGTTCTAGTAGCTTAGTGACAGTGACTTGGAGAACAATATCAATCACTATCTTATCTGGAAGATCAACTCCCACTCGATTCAAGCGATTGTAGCACCCAGACAATCTGAGCACATGCTCAACGATTGAGCTATTATCCTTCATCTTACAGGCAAAGAATCTTGTTGGAGATCTCATATCTCGCAACACGGGCACGAGCCTGAGATCCTAATTTCAGCTCGTAGAACATCTCATATGTTCCATGACGTTCAAAACGTTTCGGAGCCTCAATTCTAAGCTGTAATGCATGATGCACTAAACTATCAAGTAGTTATCAGAATGTGCCTGTCAGATGTTCACAACATCTACAAACAATGCTAGAGGGGTTGGCGCATCGAGCGGTGAATTAAGGACATAAGCCTTCTGTGCAGCAATGAGGACAATCCTCAGATCACGGAGCCAGTCCGCAATATTGCTACCATCAACTTTCAACTCTATTTCTCTAGGAACATATAAAAATTCAAGGGAGCTACAGCGTGAGCTAGTAATCTACAACATAATTTTGCAAAGACACTATTGACTATGTTCATGATAATGAGTTCAATTAATCATATTACTTAAGAACTCCCACTCAAATTGACATCCCTCAGGTCATCCGAGTGATACATGATCCAAATTCACCAACTCAAGTCCGATCATCACGTGAGTTGAGGTGGTTACAATAGTGAACAAAATTTTTCCTACGCACACGCAAGATCTATCCATGGTGATGAGATTCTATGAGAGAGAGAGTGGATCTACATACCCTTGTAGATCTCTAAGAAGGAAGCGTTAAGAAACGCGGTTGGTGTAGTCGAACGTCTTCGCGATCCAAATCGCCGAGCGTCCCGCGATCTCATCACGATCCGTCCCGCGATCCAATCACGATCCATCCCGCGAACTCATCACGATCCGTCCCGCGATCCAATCACGATCCGTCTCGCAAACTCATCACGATCCGTCCCGTGAACTCATCACGATCCGTCTCGCGATCTTGATCATGGTCCTTCCGATCTAGCGCCGGACGGACGGCACCTCCGCGTTCAGCACACGTACAGCTCGATGATGATCTCCGCCTTCTTGATCCAGCAAGAGGGAGAAGAGAGGTAGACGAGTTCTCCGGTAGCATGACGGCGCTCCGGAGATGGTGGTGGAGCTATTCCGGCAGGGCTTCGCCTAAGCACTGCAGAAATCCGATCTAGAGGAGAAACTATGCACTAGAGGAACGGGTAGCACGTGGCTGAAAATCTTGTGCCAAAACCCTAAAATCCTCTAGTATATATAGGAGGAGAGGAGGAGGAGGCTTGGCTGATAAATAGGCAGCCCTTGGGTCGGCCGAACCTAGTGGGATTGGAGGATTCCTCCTCCAATCCTAGTAGGACTAGGACTCCTCCTTATTTTTGCCTTTTTTGCCTTTTTCCACCTTTTTCTCTTTGGGCTTTTCTTCCCAGCCGCATGGGCCTTGTGTGGGACTTCCACCAGCACATAAAGGGCTGGTATTTACTCTCCCACAGCCCATGTAGACTCTTGGGTCAAAATACCCCTCCCGATGGTCTCTCGGTACACTACTGGCACTCCCGGTACACTACCGATGAGCCCAAAACTTTTCCGGCGACCAAAATAGGACTTCCTATATATCAATATTTAATTCCGGACCATTCCGGAGCTCCTCGTGACGTCCGGGATCTCATCCGGGACTCCGAACAACCTTCGGTCACCACCATGCATAACTCTATACTATCGAAACGTCACCGAACCTTAAGTGTGCAGACCCTACAGGTTCGAGAACTATGTAGACATGACCGAGACACCTCTACGGTCAATAACCAATAGCGGGACCTGGATGCCCATATTGGTTCCTACATATTCTACGAAGATCTTTATCGGTCGAACCTCTATGTCAAGGATTCAGTTAATCCCGTATGATGTTCCCTTTGTTCCTCGGTATGTTACTTGCCCGAGATTCGATCGTCGGTATCTCCATACCTTGTTCAACCTCGTTACCGGCAAGTCTCTTTACTCGTTCCATAATACAAGATCCCGTGACTAACAGTTAGTCACATTGCTTGCAAGGTTTATTGTGATGTTGTATTACCGAGTGGGCCCTGAGATACCTCTCCGTCACACGGAGTAACAAATTCAAGTCTTGATCCATGCCAACTCAATAGACACCCTCGGAGATACCTGTAGAGCACCTTTACAGTCACCCAGTTACATTGCGACGTTTGATAAACACATGGCACTCCTCCGGTATCCTTGAGTTGCATGATCTCATGGTGATAGGAACATATACTTGACATGCAGAAAACAACAGCAATAAACTGACACGGTCATATGCTACGTTTGTAGTTTGGGTCTTGTCCATCACACCATTCTCCTAATGATGTGATCCCGTTTATCAAATGACATCTCATGTACATGGCTAGGAAACCTTAACCATCTTTGATTAATGAGCTAGTCTATTAGAGGCATACCAGGGACATGGTTTTGTCTATGTATCCACACATGCATCTAAGTCTCCGATCAATACAATTATAGAATGGATAATAAATGATTATCATGAACAAGGAAATATGATAATAACTAATTTATTATTGCCTCTAGGGCATATTTCCAACAGTGGTGTCACAAGCCGGGGCTTGATGCCGGATAGGAGTAGGCCGTTTGCCCTCTCAACCTGGTCGTTTGACTGTGGGTAGGCGACGGACGCCAGGTCGAGCCGGATGCCCCGCCTCAAGCAGAAGCGCACCAGCGCGCCTTTGGCGAAGTTCGTGCCGTTTTCGGTGATGATACTGTGAGGGATGCCGTAACGTACCGTGATGTCTTCGATGAACCGGACGACCGTTGGGCCATCCAGTTTCTTGATTGGCCGGGCCTCCATCCATTTGGTAAACTTGTCGACGGCGACGAGCAAATGCGGCTGCCGCCTTGTGCAGTTTTGAAAGGTCCCACCATGTCCAGACCCCAGACGGCGAATGGCCACGAAAGGTGGATGGTCTGGAGAGCGCTAGCCGGAGGATGGCTATGCGTGCTGAAGCGCTGGTAGCCCTCGCACTTGTCAACGAGTTCCTTGGCCGCCTCCAGAGCAGTCGGCCAGTAGAAACCGTGACGGAATGCTTTGGCCACCAGGGACCTGGAGGCGGCGTGATGCCCGCACTCGCCCTGGTGGATGTCGAGGAGGATTTCCTGTCCTTTCTCCGGCTCAACGCAGTGTTGGAAGACGCCGGTGGTGCTGCGATGAACCAGCTCGTGGTGTATGATGTCGTAGGCTGGGGCCCGGCGCTGAATTTGCCTTGCCATGGCCTCATCGGAGGGGAGCTCGCCGCGCTAGAGGAACGCCAAGATAGGCCAGGCCCACGAGGGAGCCGAGACAGGGGCCGGCCTAGCCCCTCGCCAGCCCCCGGAAGCGAGGCGGTGGTGGAAGCATTAACCGTTGTCATGATGGCGGCGAGGCCGGTGCCGGCGTGCGTAGGCGCGACCGGCTCAATTGCCATAGCGGACGGTGCCGGACTGGCGGCTGGTGGTGGTGGAGCCGACGATGCCGCCGCAGCCGGCAGGGCCGGTTGGGCAGCCGGTTCCACCGAGGTGCCAGCCGCATTTGCTGGCACGAAGATGGACTCTGACTCAGGAGAATGCTTGATCAACGGCTTCATCAGCCGCTCGAGGGAGACGCCAGCTAGGATGGCCTGCCGGGTGGAGCCAATCTTGGCCAGCGCGTCAGCCGCCTCATTGTCCGCACGGGGGATGCAGTGGAACTCGCAGCCCTCAAAGGAGCCGATGAGATGCTGGACGAGGAAGCAATAGCTGGGCATGTTGGCGTCCCTAGCGTCCCACTCGCCAGAGACCTGTCGCACCACGAGGTCCGAGTCGCCCAAGCAAATGATGCGCTGGTTGCCGATCTCTTTGGCGAGCCGGAGGCCGTGGACGAGGGCCTCATATTAGGCCACGTTGTTGGAGGCGGCAAAGTGGATCTGGAGGGCGTACCGGAGCTGGTCTCCTCTGGGGGACGACAGGACGATGCCGGTGTTGGGGAACGTCGCATGGGAAACAAAAAATTTCCTACGCACACGCAAACCTATCCATGGTGATGAGCATCTACGAGAGGGAGAGTGGATCTACGTACCCTTGTAGATCGCTGAGCGGGAAGCGTTAAGAAACGCGGTTGGTGTAGTCGAACATCTTCGCGATCCAAATCGCCGAGCGTCCCGCGATCTCATCACGATTCGTCCCGCGATCCCATCACGATCCGTCCCGCGATCTCATCACGATCCGTCTCACGATCTTGATCACGATCTGTCCCACGAACTCATCACGATCCGTTCCGCGATCTCATCACGAACCGTCTCGCGATCTCGATCACGGTCCTTCTGATCTAGCGCCGAACGGACGGCACCTCCGCGTTCAGCACACGTGCAGCTTGATGACGATCTCCACCGTCTTGATCCAGCAAGAGGAGGTGGAGAGGAGAGAGAGTTCACCGGCAGCGTGACGGCGCTCCGGTGATGGTGGTGGAGTGATTCCGGCAGGGCTTCGCCTAAGCGCTGCAGAAAACCGATCTAGAGGAGAAACTATGCACCGGTGGAACGGGTAGCACGTGGCCGGAAATTCTGTCCAAAAACCACCCAATCCACTAGTATATATAGGAGGAGAGGAGAGGAGAGGCAGCCAAGGCCTTTGGGTTGGCCGAAATAGGAGGTGGGAGCAATCCTACTTCACCTCCAATCCTAGTTGGAGTAGGATTGCCTCCTATTGGCTGATTTTCCACTTTTTGCTTTAGGACTTTCTCTCCTGCGCCATGGGCCTTTGTGGCTGTTTTCCCAGCCCACTAAGGGCTGGTTATTATTCTCCCACAGCCCATGCACCTCTTGGGGTCTAAGTACCCCTCCCGGAGGTCCTCCGGTACACTACCGGCACTCCCGGTACAATACCGATACTCCCGGTACACTACCGATGAGCCCGAAACTTTTCCGGAAACCAAACTGGGACTTCCTATATATGAATCTTTACCTCCGGACCATTCTGGAGCTCCTCGTGACGTCCGGGATCTCATCCGGGACTCCGAACAACCTTCGGTCACCACCATACATAACTCTACACTACCGAAACGTCACCGAACCTTAAGTGTGCAGACCCTGCGGGTTCGCGAACTATGTAGACATGACCGAGACACCTCTACGGTCAATAACCAATGGCGGGACCTGGACGTCCACATTGGTTCCTACATATTCGACGAAGATCTTTATCGGTCGAACCTCTATGTCAAGGATTCAGTTAATCCCGTATATCGTTCCCTTTGTTCTTCAGTATGTTACTTGCCCGAGATTCGATCGTCGGTATCTCCATACCTAGTTCAACCTCGTTACCGGCAAGTCTCTTTACTCGTTCCATAATACGAGATCCCGCAACTAACAATTAGTCACATTGCTTGCAAGGCTCATTGTGATGTTGTATTACCGAGTGGGCCCTCAGATACCTCTCCGTCACACGGAGTAACAAATCCCAGTCTCGATCCATGCCAACTCAACAGACACCATCGGAGATACCTATAGAGCACCTTTATAGTCACCCAGTTACGTTGCGACGTTTGATACACACAAGGCACTCCTCCGATATCCGTGAGTTGCATGATCTCATGGTCATAGGAACATATACTTGACATGCAGAAAACAGTAGCAATAAACTGACACGATCATATGCTATGTTTGTAGTTTGGGTCTTATCCATCACATCATTCTCCTAATGATGTGATCCCGTTATCAAATGACATCTCATGTCCATGGCTAGGAAACCTTAACCATCCTTTGATCAACGAGCTAGTCCATTAGAGGCATACTAGGGACATGGTTTTGTCTATGTATCCACACATGCATTTAAGTCTCCGATCAATACAATTATAGCATGGATAATAAACGATTATCATGAACAAGGAAATATGATAATAACTAATTTATTATTGCCTCTAGGGCATATTACCAACAGTCTCACACTTGCACTAGAGTCAATAATCTAGTTCACATCACCATGTGATTCGCATTGTTATGAATCTAACACCCAATGAGTTTTGGGGCTTGATCATGCTTTGCATGTGAGAGAGGTCTTATAGTCAACGGGTCTGCGATATTCAAATCCGTGTGTACTTTGCAAATCTCTATGTCAAACCGTAAACACTGCTACCACACTCCACTTGGTACTATTTCCAAATGGCTGCTCCACTATACGTATCCAGATTGCTACTACTAGTCATCCGGATAGTGTTAAAGCTTGCATCGACGTAACTCTTTACGACGAACTCTTTATCACCTCCACAATCAAGAAACATTTTCTTAGTCCTCTGGTTACTAAGGATAATTCCGACCACTGTCCAGTGATCCACTCCTGGACCACACTTGTACCCCTTGACAGACTCATGGCAAGGCACACACAGGTGCGGTACACAGCATGGCATACTATACAGAGCCTATGGCTAAGGCATAGGGGACGACGTTCGTCCTTTCTCTTTCTTCTGCCTTTGTCGAGCTTTGAGTCTCACTCAACTTCACACCTTACAAATCAGACGAGAACTATTTCTCTGGCTGATCCATTTTGAACTCTTTCAAAATCTTGTGAAGGTATGCACTCATTGAAAGTCTCATCAAGCATCTTGATCTATCTCTATAGATTTTGATGCTCAACAATTAGGTAGCTTTATCCAGGTCTTCCTTTGAAAATCACTTTCCAAATAACCGTTTTATGCTTTCCAGAAACTCTACATTATTTCTGAACAACAATATGTCATCCACATATACTTATCAGAAATTCTATAGTGCTCCCACTCACTTTATTGCAAATACAAGTTTCTCATAAACTTTGTATAAACATCAAAACTTTGATCACCTCATCAAAGCGTATATTCCAACTCCGAGATGCTTGCTTCAGTCCATGGAAGGATCACCGAAGCTTGCACACCTTTTAGCATCCTTAGGCCTGACAAAACCTTCTGGTTGTATCACATACAACCTTTCCTCAAGTAAACCATTAAGGAAACGATGTTTTGACATCCATCTGCCAGATTTCATAATTGAAAACACAACAACTGCTAACATAATTCCAACAGACTTTTAGCATCGCTACGAGTGAGAAAGTCTCATCGTAGTCAACTCCTTGAACTTGTCACAAACATCTTTGCAACAAGTCGAGCTTTACAAATAGTGACATTCACCATCAGTGTCTGTCTTCATTTTAAAGATCCATTTGTACTCAACGAGCTGCCGTCCAACGAGAAGGTCTACCAAAGTCTACACTTGGTTTTAATACATGGATCCTATCTCAGATTTCATGGCCTCCAACCATTTGTCGGAATCCAGGCCCATCATCGCTTCTCCATAGCTCGTAGGTTCATCGTTGTCCAACAACATGACCTCCAAGACAGAGTTGTCGTACCACTTAGGAGCAGTACACATCCTTGTCGACCTACGAAGTTCGATAGTAACTTGATCCTGAAGCTTCATGATCATCATCATTAACTTCCTCTTCAACTAACGTAGGCTTCACAGAAACATCTTTCTGCGCTGCGCTACTCTCTGGTTGAACAAAGGTTTAACAACCTCATCAAGTTCTATCTTCCTCCCACTCAATTCTTTCGAGAGAAACTTTTCCTCGAGAAAGGATCCGTTTTAGTAACAAACACTTTGCACTTGGATCTGAGATAGAAGGTTCACCTAACTGATCTTAGGGTATTCTATGAAGATGCATTTGTCCGCCTTGGGTTCGACCTCATTAGGTGAAAACATTTTCCACACAAGTGTCGCAGCCCCAAGTATTAAGAAATGACAGCTTAGGTTTCTATCAAACCATAATTCACACGGTGTCATCTCAACGGATTTAGATGGTGCCCTATTTAAAGTGAATGTAGTTGTCTCTAATGCATAACCCCAAAATTATAGTAGTAAAACGATAAGAGACATCATAGCACGCACCATATCCAATAGAGCATAACTATGATGTTCGGACACACCATCACACCATGGTGTTCCAGGTAGCGTTAGTTGTGAAACAAATTTCACATTGTCTTAAGTTGTATGCCAAACTCGTGACTCAGATATTCACCTCCACGATCATATCGCAGTCATTTTTATCTTCTTGTCACGATGATCTTTAAACTTCACTCTGAATTTGCTTGAACCTTTCAAACGATTCAGACTTGTGTTTCATTAAGTAAATATACACTATATCTACTCAAATCATCAGTGAAGGTAAGAAAATAACGATATCCACTGCACGCTACAAGACTCACTAGATTGCATACATCAACATGTATCATTTCCAATGAATCACTTGCCCGCTCCATCCAACGGGGTCCTTTAGTCATCTTGCCCAAGAGGCATGGTTCGCATGTCTCAACCGATTCGAAATCGATGAGTCCAAATATCCATCAGCATGGAGTTTCTACATGCGCTTTATACCAATATGACATTTAGCGACAGTGCCACAAGTATGCGGTACTATCATTATTAACTTTGTATCTTTTGACATCAATGTTATGAACATGTGTACTACTACGATCAAGATTTCAACAAACCATTCTCACTGGGTGCATGACCATTGAAGGTATTATTCATGTAACCAGAATAACTATTAGTCTCTGACTTAAATGAATAACCGTATTGCAACAAACATGATCTAATCATGTTCATGCTCAACGCAAAACACCAAATAACATTTATTTAGGTTCGTCACTAATCCTGAAGGTAGAGAGAGCGTGCGATGTTGATCACATCAACCTTGGAAACATTTCCAACACACATCGTGACCTCACCCTTAGCTAGTTCTCCGTTTATTCCGTAGCTTTTATTTCGAGTTACTAACATTTAGCAACCGAACCGGTATCCAATACCCAGGTGCTACTAGGAGTACTAGCAAGGTACACATCAATAACTCGTATATCAAATATACTTCTGTCGATGTTGCCAGCCTTCTTATCTACCAAGTATCTAGGGTTGTTCCGCTTCAGCGACCTCTCACCTCATAATAGAAGCACTTAGTCTCGGGTTTGAGTTCAACTTTGGGTTGCTTCACTGGAGCAGCAACTGATTTGCTATCCATGAAGTTTCCCTCCTTGCTCTTGCCCTTTTCGAAACTAGTGGTTTGATTAACCATCAACACTTGACGCTCCTTCTTGATTTCTACCTTCGCGGTGTCAAACATCGCGAACAGCTCAGGGATCAATACTTCTATCCCTGGTGTATTATAGTTCATCACTAAGTTCTAGTAGCTTTAGTGACAGTGACTTGGAGAACTATATCAATCACTATCTTATCTGGAACATCAACTCCCACTTGATTCAAGCGATTGTAGTACCCAGACAATCTGAGTACATGCTCAACGATTGAGCTATTCTCCCTCATCTTACAAGCAAAGAATCTTGTTGGAGATCTCATATCTCGCAACAAAGGCACGAGCCTGAGATCACAATCTCTGCTCCTAGAACATCTCATATGTTCCGTGACGTTCAAAACATTTTGGAGCCTCAATTCTAAGCCGTAATGCATGACGCCCTAAACTATCAAGTAGTCATCGAAACGTGCCTGTTAGATGTTCACAACATCTATAGACGATGCTAGAGGGGGTGGCGCACCGAGCGGTGCATTAAGGACATAAGCCTTCTGTGCAGCAATGAGGACAATCCTCAGATCACGGACCCAGTCCGCAATTTTGCTACCAACATCTTTCAATTCTATTTCTCTAGGAACATATAAAAATACAAGGGAGCTACAACGCGAGCTAGTAATCTACAACATAATTTGCAAAGACACTTTGACTATGTTCATGATAATGAGTTCAATTAATCATATTACTTAAGAACTCCCACTCAAATTGACATCCCTCCAATCATTCGAGTGATACATGATCCAAATTCACCAACTCAAGTCCGATCATCACGTGAGTTGAGGTGGCTGCAATGGTGAACATCATCGTGTTGATCATATCTACTATATGACTCATGTTCGACCTTTCGGTCTCTCGTGTTCCGAGGCCATGTTTGTACATGCTAGGCTCGTCAAGTTTAACCCGAGTGTTCTGCGCGTGCAAATCTGGCTTGCACCCGTTGTATGTGAATGTAGAGTCTATCACACCCGATCATCACGTGGTGTCTCCACACGACGAACTTTCGCAACGGTGCACACTCGGGGAGAACACAGTTCATCTTGAAATTCAAGTGAGGGATCACCTTATAATGCTACCGCCGTACTACGCAAAACAAGGTGCATAAAAGGATTAACATCTCATGCAATTCATAAGTGACATGATATGGCCATGAACTTATGTTTAAGATCTCCATGTTCGAAACACCGGCATGATCTCCATCGTCACCGGCACAACACCATGATCTCCATCATCTTGATCTCCATCAATGTGTTGCCATTGGGGTTGTGGCGCCAGCCCTGCTTCTACTTCTATTGCTACTGCTTAGCGATAAAGTAAAGCATTACATAGCGCTTAATGATTGACACGCAGGTCATACAATAATTAAAGACAACCCTATGGCTCCTGCCGGTTGCCGTACTCAACGACATGCAAGTCGAGAAATTCTATACATCACATGATCATCTCATACATCACATATATCTCATCATGTAATTGGCCATATCACATCACAACATACCCTGCAAAAACAAGTTAGACGTCCTCTAATTGTTGTTGCATGTTTTACGTGGCTGCTACGGGTATCTAGCAAGAACGATTCTCACCTACGCATAAACCACAACGGTGATACATAGATTTCTTTTCAACCTTCTCAAGGACCGCCTTTGTCGGATCCGATCCAACTAAAGTGAGAGAAACTGTCACCCGCAAGCCATCTAAGCAACAAGTTGCATCGAGGGAACCGGTCTCTCGTAAGCGTATGAGTAATGTTGGTCCAGGCCGCTTCATCTCACAATCCCGCTGAACCAAAATCTGACCAAGGGAGGAAGCAATCTAAGCATCAACGCCCACAAACCTTTTGTGTTCTACTCGAGATCTCATCGAACCATCAACCTAGCTCATGATGCCACTGTTGGGGAACGTCGCATGGGAAACAAAAAATTTCCTACGCACATGCAAACCTATCCATGGTGATGAGCATCTACGAGAGGGAGAGTGGATCTACGTACCCTTGTAGATCGCTGAGCGGGAAGCGTTAAGAAACGCGGTTGGTGTAGTCGAACATCTTCACGATCCAAATCGCCGAGCGTCCCGCGATCTCATCACGATCCGTCCCGCGATCCCATCACGATCCGTCCCGCGATCTCATCACGATCCGTCTCACGATCTTGATCACGATCTGTCCCGCGAACTCATCACGATCCGTTCCGCGATCTCATCATGAACCGTCTCGCGATCTCGATCACGGTCCTTCCGATCTAGCGCCGAACGGACGGCACCTCCGCGTTCAGCACACGTGCAGCTTGATGACGATCTCCACCGTCTTGATCCAGCAAGAGGAGGTGGAGAGGAGAGAGAGTTCACCGGCAGCGTGACGGCACTCCGGTGATGGTGGTGGAGTGATTCCGGCAGGGCTTCGCCTAAGCGTTGCAGAAAACCGATCTAGAGGAGAAACTATGCACCGGTGGAACGGGTAGCACGTGGCCGGAAATTCTGTCCAAAAACCACCCAATCCACTAGTATATATAGGAGGAGAGGAGAGGAGAGGCAGCCAAGGCCTTTGGGTCGGCCGAAATAGGAGGTGGGAGCAATCCTACTTCACCTCCAATCCTAGTTGGAGTAGGATTGCCTCCTATTGGCTGATTTTCCACTTTTTGCTTTAGGACTTTCTCTCCTGCGCCATGGGCCTTTGTGGCTGTTTTCCCAGACCACTAAGGGCTGGTTATTATTCTCCCACAGCCCATGGACCTCTTGGGGTCGAAATACCCCTCCCGGAGGTCCTTCGGTACACTACCGGCACTCCCGGTACAATACCGATACTCCCGGTACACTACCGATGAGCCCGAAACTTTTCCGGAAACCAAACTGGGACTTCCTATATATGAATCTTTACCTCCGGACCATTCTGGAGCTCCTCGTGACGTCCGGGATCTCATCCGGGACTCCGAACAACCTTCGGTCACCACCATACATAACTCTACACTACCGAAACGTCACCGAACCTTAAGTGTGCAGACCCTGCGGGTTCGAGAACTATGTAGACATGACCGAGACACCTCTACGGTCAATAACCAATGGCGGGACCTGGACGTCCACATTGGTTCCTACATATTCTACGAAGATCTTTATCGGTCGAACCTCTATGTCAAGGATTCAGTTAATCCCGTATATCGTTCCCTTTGTTCTTCGGTATGTTACTTGCCCGAGATTCGATCGTCGGTATCTCCATACCTAGTTCAACCTCGTTACCGGCAAGTCTCTTTACTCGTTCCATAATACGAGATCCCGCAACTAACAATTAGTCACATTGCTTGCAAGGCTCATTGTGATGTTGTATTACCGAGTGGGCCCTGAGATACCTCTCCGTCACACGGAGTAACAAATCCCAGTCTCGATCCATGCCAACTCAACAGACACCATCGGAGATACCTGTAGAGCACCTTTATAGTCACCCAGTTACGTTGCGACGTTTGATACACACAAGGCACTCCTCCGATATCCGTGAGTTGCATGATCTCATGGTCATAGGAACATATACTTGACATGCAGAAAACAGTAGCAATAAACTGACACGATCATATGCTATGTTTGTAGTTTGGGTCTTATCCATCACATCATTCTCCTAATGATGTGATCCCGTTATCAAATGACATCACATGTCCATGGCTAGGAAACGTTAACCATCCTTGGATCAACGATCTAGTCCATTAGAGGCATACTAGGGACATGGTTTTGTCTATGTATCCACACATGCATTTAAGTCTCCGATCAATACAATTATAGCATGGATAATAAACGATTATCATGAACAAGGAAATATGATAATAACTAATTTATTATTGCCTCTAGGGCATATTTCCAACAGCCGGCTCCCAGGCCGGCTTGCATCTTCGAGCCGTCGAAGTGCATGCGCCAATGCGTGGAGTCAGGCGGAGGCGGCATGAACTGGGTTTCGGCCCAATCGACAAGGAAGTCGTCCATTGCCTGGGACTTGATGGCGGTGCGTGGCTCGTACTGTATTTCATAGTCGGCCAGGGCGATGGCCCATTTGGCTATCCGGGCGGTGGCGTGCCGGCCGGCCATGATTTCGCCCAGCGACGCTGTGCTCACGATGGTGATGACGTGCTCCTGGAAGTACTGCTTCAGCTTCTGGGCGGCGAAGTATATGCCGTAGCACATCTTCTGGTAGTGGGGGTAGTTTTTCTTGGAGGCGGAGAGGACCTCGCTGAGGTAGTAGATGGGCCACTGCGTCGGCAGTGCCTTGCCTTCCTCCGGCCGCTCCACCACCAGGACGACGCTGACGACGCGCGTGGTCACCGCAATGTAGGCGAGCAGAGGCTCCTTGTCAGCCGGCGCGGCTAGGATGGGCGCGCTGGTGAGAGCTCGCTTGAGGTCGTGGAACGCCGCGTCCGCCTCGTCGGGCCAGTCGAACAGGGCCAGCTTTTTTGAGAGGTCTCGTCCCGGCTCGACCAGGGCCGACTTGCGTAGGAGTCCATAGAGGGGCAAGGTCTTCTTGCCCAGCCGGCTGACGAACCAGCTGAGAGAAGCGAGGCAGCCGGTGAACTTCTGGACGTCGTGGAGCCGGACCGGCTTGGGCATGCGCTCAATCGCCCGGATCTTCTCGGGGTTAGCTTCGATGCCGCGGGCGGACCCGAAGAAACCCAGGAGCTGGCCGGCTGGGACGCCGAAGACACACTTCTCTGGGTTGAGCTTGATCTTGTATTCGCGCAAGTTGGCGAACGTCTCCCAGGGATCATCGAGGAGGCTGAAGTGCTTTTTGGATCTGACGACAATGTCGTCCATGTAGACGTGGACATTCCTGCCTATCTGAGGCAGGAGGCACTTCTGCATGCAGCGCTGGAAGGTAGCGCCTGCGTTCTTCAGGCCGAAGGACATGGTGATGTAGCAGTAAGCCCCGTAGGGGGTGATGAAGGAGGTCTTGAGACGGTCGGCCGGGTCCAGGTTTATCTGGTGGTAGCCGGAGTAGGCATCCAGAAAAGACAGCAGATCGCAGCCGGCCGTGGAGTTGATGACTTGATCGATCCGCGGCAGGGCGAACGGGTCCTTGGGGCACGCCTTGTCAGGCTCGTGTAGTCGATACACATGCGCCAGGTCTTGTTTTTCTTCAGCACCAGGACTGGGTTTGCCAGCCAGTCCGGGTGAAACAACTCCATGATGAAGCCGGCTGCGAGCAGCCGGGCGATTTCTTCTACTATAGTACACCGCTTCTCCTCTGAGAAACGGCGCAGGGGTTGCTTGACCGGCTTCGCATCCGGCCGTACGTGTAGCTTGTGCTCGGCGAACTTCCTCGGAACACCCGGCATGTCCTTGGGGGACCATGCAAAGATGTCCCGATTCTCACGGAGGAAGTCGAGGAGCTCGCTTTCCTATTTGCTGTCGAGGCGGGAGCCGATGGTCACGCACTGGGTGGGGTTGGCCGGATCGAGTGGCACCTGCCTGGTGTCCTTGGACGGCTTGAACGAGCCTTCGCCGATCGACTGGGATGGAGGTGTCGGTATGGCCGGCTGGGCGGAGGCGAGGGCACCAGCCGGTCGAGCTGCCGCTTCTCTTCGGCTATCTCCAGGGCCTTGGCCAGCCGGCTGCCATCTCGTGCGCACGCCATTGACATCTGGTACTTGTCGGCGATAGTGATGATGCCCTTGGGTCCCGGCATCTTGAGCTGGAGGTAGGCGTAGTGGGGGATCGCCATGAACTTGACGAGAGCGGGCCTGCCGAGCAATGCGTGGTAGAGACTGTCGAGGTCCACTACCTCAAACAAAACCGGCTCGCGGCGGAAATGACCGGCATCGCCGAAGAGGACGTCGAGCTTGATCTTGCCGACGGGGGTACAGGACTTTCCCGGCACGATGCTATGGAAAACGGTCCGACTTGTTTTCAGGTCCTCCACCTTGAGCCCTAGCTTGAGCAGGGTGTCGAGGCAGAGGATGTTGATGCTGCTGCCTCCATCGATCAAAACCCGCGAGAAGTGGCACGAGCGCTTCTCGGAGGCTATGGTGGGATCGAGGACGAGGGCGTAGCTGCCGGGGTTCGGCATCACGGCCGGGTGGTCCGCCCGGCTCCTGGTGATCGGCTTCTCGGACCAATGCATGAACTAGGGAGTAGCGGGCATAGTGGCATTCACCTCGCGGTGGAGCCGGCGCTGGGCGTGCTTGTCCGTCTCTTCGCTGGTGAAGACGACGAAGCAGTCGTCGTGTTCGGGGAACCGGTCGTGCAGCCGGCCGTTGCCCCGAGCCGGGGCCGGGTCTGCCTGAGCCGGACCGGGGCCCGGGGCCCGAGCCGAGGCTGGTGCCGGGGCGGGGGCTGGCTGCGCGGGGGGAGCCGGGAGGCCATCCCCCTGGGCCAATCGCTGCGAGAAGCTACACTGCCGGAGCGTGTGCGTGACCGGCTTGGCGCCGGAGTGGTTTTTGCAGGGGAGGTCAAGCATTTGCTCGAAAGTCAGCTTGGGCTGCCAGGTGGCCTTGCCGGTGCGCTGGCGCTGACCGGAGGCCTGGCCAGCCGGCTGCTCCCCCTCGATGCAGGCGACCTGCCGGCTCCCGTAGCGGGAATCGGGCTGGTCGTTCTTGCGCTTGCCGTTCTGCGGTTGCCGGTTGTCGACCGCCGCCCGCGGTGCGGCGGGGGGCGTAGCCGGCTTGGCTGGTGCCTTAGCCTTCATCCTCATCGAGGAGTCGGCCATGGCGTATTTGTCCGCTTTGGACATCAGGTCCGCCAGGGAGGTTGGCTCGGAGCACAGGAGCTTGTGCTTGAGGGGGGTGCCATCGTAGCAGCCCTCGATGAAGTACTGGATGGCCTGTACCTCGTGTACTCCTTCGCAGGAGTTGCGGAGCTCGGTCCAGCGCGTGAGTAGTCGCGGAGGGGCTTGTCCGGCCCCTGGACGCACATAGCCAGCTCGCGGGGCCGGCCAGGCCATTTGTAGGTGCCGATGAAGTTACGGACGAAGGCCTCCTCGAAGTCCGTCCAGATGTTGACGCTGCCGGCGGCCAGGCTGTTCAGCCAGGTGCGGGCCGAGCCGATCAGCATGAGGGGGACGTAGCGGACGGCTACGCGCTTGTCCCCCCTGGCGATGCCGACGGCAGTGGTGTAGTCGATCAGCCAGTCCTCCGGCTTGGCGGCCCCGGTATACTTTGGGGTGTCACGGGGGAGTGTAAAGCCGGGTGGAAAAGGCTCCTTGCGGATTCGTGGACCGAAGCAGGCCGGACCAATCGAGCCCTCCTCCTCGAGGAGAGCCGACTGCACCAGCCGGTCAAGACGGAGCCGTACGTCGTTGTCGCTGTGGGGGACGCGGGGCCCAAGCCGGGCGACGAGCTCGGGGCGGACGGACAGCGGGATGGACCGTGCGGGTTCCTGCCGCGGGGGCGGAGTATGCCCGTGGGTGCGCCGGCTGCCGCCAGCCGGCGCCTCGTTGCGGCAGTGGCTGCTAGTCGGATTGTTGCTGCACCGGCTGTTCACAGCCGACTGCTCGTTTCTGCATGATGGGGCGCCTTGAGGGTTGTTCCCCCGGGCGTTCCGGCCGGAGGGACGAGGGTTGCTGGAGTGCTGAGCCGGCCGGCGGTCAACGGCCCCAATATACTCGCCCTCGGGACGAGGAAACTCGGAGACGACCCCGCTGGGGGTGAGGACGACCTGTTGTGCGTTGGCGGTGTCGATGAGGTCCTTGATGTGCCGCTCGCGTGCGGCCCGCTCCTCGCCCTCCAAGGTTGCCAAATCCTCGTAGGCAATCTTGGCGGCGCGCAGGTTGGCCGTCGGGGTGTCATAGACGGGGAAACGGCCGCCGAGGATTTCTGCAACCATGCGGCCGCGTTCTCGCACAGCACCACGCCGGCTAGGCTCGGGGCCAGCCGGGGTGAGACCATACGCGGAGTTGTATTCCCGCTGCGCGACCTCCATCCCGCGCCACTCAGTAACGAGGGCGCTGGCGTCTTCGAACAACAGGCGACGGGCCGCCTCCAGCTCGGCTCTAGCGGTGACCGGGTCTGCCGTCGTAGCGATAGGAGTGCCCAGACCCCGAAGGGTGGCGGCGAGTGGGTTGGAGGTGCCGGTGCGAGCGGCGGCTGCGTTGGCCTCGGCTGCTCGCACACGGCCCGAAGTGGTGGAGGAGACGGTGACCATCACTCCCACGCGGGTGTGAGGGCCGATGGCCTTGCCCCTGACGAGCGTGCCCACGGACGTGGTACTCGTCAGCCTCCGGTTCTTCGGCGAGGCTCAGCTTGCCGAACCGCCCGGCGAGCGCGGCGACGTCGAGTGCTAGGTCGTGGCCGAGGCACTCGACAGAGATGCCGGTCGTGCTGCCTGCAAGGCTCGCCAGAGCAAGCCTCATGAGCACGCGGTTCTGCCCGGACGCGAGGCGGTCGGGCGAGGTGGTGAAGGGTCCCGCCCGAAGCGTGACTCCGGCCGGCGCCACGGACCACCCCATGGTGGGCGCCAACTGTCGTGGTTTCGTCAAGGCAGATGCCATAGGTAGGCTTATCGAGAGGGGTCGAAGGACGTCGGGGGGCTCCAGGAGCGGGATTAGGCACAAGCGGTGGCTGACACACGATGTACCCAGGTTCGGGGCCCTCCGTGGGTGGTAATACCCCTAGTCCTGCTCGGTTTAGTTGAGACAACGGTCGGGTTACAATGGTGCTCCTCGAGTTGTGTGGAACGAGGAGGAAGAAGGAGCTAGCCTACTCTTTCGCCTCTCTACGTGTATGTGTGTGTGTGGTGGATGTGGAGGGAATTCCCAGAGAGCAGCTGATCGATCTCCCCTGCATGGGGGTGGCCCGGGGGGGTTTATAGACCAACCCCCCTGAATACAATACGAGTAGAAGGCCAAAGGGCCCCCCAGCCGGCAGCCTCTCTGGCCGGCTGCGTGGGCCCAGCCGGGGGGACTTGTCACCGGTAGGTCCCGCCGGCTAAAGAGTCCCGTCAGGACCCAGTGGGGCCCACAAGGCGGGCCCTGACACCGGTTACATCGTGGCACAAGCCGCGCCTTGTGGCATCATCTTGCGGCGGTCGGCCGGGGTCAGCGGTACGACCGGCCACCCTATAGCCACGCCGGGGCAGGTGACGGAGTGGTTGAAGGCGTGCCGACACTGTTGGAAGCCCGGTCGCCATCTGTCGGGGTCAGGGGCCCTGACGCCTTCGTTGTAGGCATATCGGCGCTGACCCTCGACGGGATGGGGGCCACTATTGCCACGCACGCCGTGCAGACGATATCCAATGCCCAGCCGGCAGACCACCTCCGATAGGGCGTAGCTGGACTGCAGGGGGAGGCGGCCCGCCCCTTAGTCGCGTTAAGAGGCGGGGGAAAAGGGGCGCTTGAAGCTACCCCGGGGTCGTCCCCCCGTCAACTTGCATGTCGATGAGTACGGCAACCGACAGGAACCATAGGGTTGTCTTTAATTATTTTTGTCGTTTTGCTTTACTTTATCGCTGTGAGTTAGCAATAGTCGTGGAAGCAATAGTCGGTGCGACAACCCCGATGGTGACATGTTGATAGAGATCAAGATGATAAAGATCATGGTGTCATGTCGGTGACGATGGAGATCATGCCAGTGCTTTCAAGATGGATATCAAAAGCACAAGTTCATGGCCATATCATGTCACTTATGATTTGCATGTGATGTTAATCCTTTTATGCACCTTGTTTTGCTTAGTATGACGGTAGCATTATAAGGTGACCCCTCACTTAAATTTCAAGATAAATTGTGTTCTCCCCGAGTTTGCACCGTTGCGAAAGTTCATCGTGTCGAGACACCACGTGATGATCAGGTTTGATAGACTCTATGTTCACATACAATGGGTGCAAGCCAGTGTTGCATGTGTGGATCATTCAGGTTAAACTTGACGAGCCTAGCATGTATAGGCATGGCCTTGGAACACAAGAGACTAAAAGGTCGAACATGAGTCATATAGTTGATATGATCAACATGATGATGTTCACCATTGAAACCACCTCAACTCATGTGATGATCAGACTTGAGTAGGTGAATTTGGATCATGTATCACTCAGATGAACTGAGGGATGCCAATTTGAGTGGGAGCTTTAGTAATTTGATTAACTAAACTCATTATCCTGAACAATAGTCTTAGTAACCTTTGCATATTTATGTTGTAGATCAATGGCTCGCGTAGTAGCAACCTTGAATTTTAATGCGTTCCTAGAGAAAAATAAGTTGAAAGATGATGGAAGTAACTTTATGGACTGGGCCCATAATGTGAGGATTATCCACACGGCTTCCCAGAAGGCTTATGTCCTTGATGCACCGCTTGGTGATCCACCCACTCCAGTGGAGTCTGTAGACATTGCGAATGCCTGGCAGGCTCCTTCTGATGATTACTGAATGGTTAAATGTGCAATGTTGTATGGCTTAGAAGCAGGACTTCAAAGACGTTTTGAACGTCATGGAGCATATGATAGGTTCTAGGAGTTGAAGTTTATCTTTCAGAAGAATGCCCGGGTCGAGAGATATGAGACCTCCAATAAGTTCTATGCTCGCAAAATGGAGGAGAACGGGTCTATCAGTGAACACACACTCACAATGTCTAGGTATTCTACCCGTGTAGCATAATTAGGGATGCCCCTTCCGGCTGAGGCGATCACTGACAGAGTTCTTCAATCATTGCCACCTAGCTACAAGAGCTTTGTGTTGAACTATAACATGCACGGGATGAACAAATCAGTCGCCGAGCTGTTTGCGATGTTAAAAGTTGCTGAGTCTGAGATTCAGAAGGAGCATCAAGTGTTGATGGTTAATAAAACCACTAGTTTCAAGAAGAATGGCAAGGGCAAGAAGGGTAACTCTAACAAGAGTGGAAAATCAGTTGCCCCTCCCGTGAAGAAACCCAAGGGTGGACCCAAGCCAGAAACTGAGTGCTTTCATTGCAAGGGAACAAGTCACTGGAAGCAGAACTGCCCCAAGTATCTGGGTATTTGATACCGGTTCGGTTGCTCACATTTGCAACTCCAAACAGGAAATACGAAATAGACGAAGGCTGGCAAAGGACGAAGTGACGATGCACGTGCGAAATGGTTCCAAGGTTGATGTGAGCGCCATCGGCACACTCGCTCTTCTATTACCATCTAGATTAGTGATGAACCTGAATAATACTTATTTAGTGCCTACGTTAAGCATGAAAATTATATCTGGATCTTGTTTATTGCGAGACGATTACTCATTTAAATAAGAGAATAATGGTTGTTCTATTTATATGAGTAATAGCTTTTATGGTCATGCACCCAATGTGAGGGTTTTATTCATATTGAATCTCGATAGTGATGATACACATGTTCATAACATTGATGCCAAAAGATGTAGATTTGATAATGATAGTACCACTTTCTTGTGGCACTGCCATTTAGGTCGTATTGGTGTAAAACGCATGAAGAAGCTCCATGCCGATGGACTTTTGGAGTCACTTGATTTTGAATCGCTTGACACATGTGAACCATGCCTCATGGGCAAGATGACTAAACGCCGTTCTGTGGAACAATGGAACGGGCAAGTGACTTGTTGGAAATCATGCATATTGATGTGTGTGGTCCGATGAGCATTGAGGCGCATAGTGGATATCATTATTTTCTCACCTTCACTGATGACTTAAGTAGATATGGGTATATTTACTTAATGAAACACAAGTCTGAAACGTTTGAAAAGTTCAAGCAATTTCAGAGTGAAGTTGAGAATCATCGTAACAAGAAGATTAAATTCCTGCGATCTGATCGAGGAGGTGAATATCTGAGTTATGAGTTTGGCAGTCACTTAAGACAGTGTGGAATTGTTTCACAGTTGACACCGCCTAGAACACCACAGCGTAATGGTGTGTCTGAACGTCATAATCGAACCTTATTAGATATGGTGCGTTCTATGATGTCTCTTGCTGATCTGCCACTATCGTTTTGGGGTGATGCATTAGAGACAGCTGCATTCACTTTAAATAGGGCACCATCGAAATCCGTTGAGACGACGCCATATGAACTATGGTTTGGCAAGAGGCCAAAGTTGTTGTTTCTTAAAGTTTGGGGAGGTGATGCTTATGTCAAAAAGCTTCAGCCTGAAAAGCTGGAACCCAAAGCGGAGAAATGTGTCTTCATAGGATACCCGAAAGAGACAGTCGGGTATACCTTCTATCTCAGATCCGAAGGCAAAGTGTTTGTCGCTAAGAACGGAACATTTCTTGAGAAAGAGTTTCTCTTGAAAGAATTGAGTGGGAGGAAAATAGAGCTTGATGAGGTTATTGAACGTTTACTTCAACTAGAGAGTAGCGCAACGCAGAAAGATGTTTCTGTGGAGCCTACGACAGTTGAAGAGGAAGTTAATGATGACGATCATGAAACTTTAGATCAAGTTACTATTGAACCTCGTAGGTCAACAAGGGCGTGTACTGCTCCTGAGTGGTAGGGCAACCCTGTCTTGGAGGTCATGTTGTTAGACACTGATGAACCTAGAAGCTATGGAGAGGCGATGATGGGCCCGGATTCCAAGAAATGGTTAGAGGAAATCCGAGATGGTATCCATGTAGGAAAAAAAGTATGGACTTTGGAAGTATTACCTCAAGGGCGAAAAGCCATTTAGAACAAATGGATCTTTAAGAGGAAGACAGACGCGGACGGTAATGTCACTGTCTATAAAGCTCGACTTGTGGCAAAGGGTTTTTCACAAGTTCAAGGAGTTGACTACGATGAGACCTTCTCACCTGTAGTGATGCTTAAGTCCGTCGGAATCATGTTAGCAATAGCTGCATATTTCGACTATGAAATTTGGCAAATGGATGTCAAAACAACATTCCTGAACGGTTTCCTTAAGGAAGAGTTGTATATGATACAACCGGAAGGTTTTGTCGATCCAGAGAATGCTGACAAAGTTTGCAAACTCCAGCGATCCATTTATGGATTGGTGCAAGCATCTCGGAGTTGGAATCTGCGTTTTGATGAGGTGATCAAAGCGTTCGGTTTATACAAGTTTATGGAGAAGCTTGTATTTACAAGAAAGTGAATGGGAGCTATATAGCGTTTCTAATATTATATGTGGATGACATATTGCTGATTGGAAACAATATAGAAATGCTGGAAAGCGTGAAGGAATATTTGAACAAGAGTTTTTCAATGAAGGACCTAGGAGAAGCTGCTTTCATATTAGGCATTAAGATCTATTGAGATAGATCGAGACGCTTAATAGGACTTTCACAGAGCACATACCTTGATAAAGTTTTGAAGAAGTTCAAAATGGATCAGTCCAAGAAGGGGTTCTTGTCTATGTTACAAGGTGTGAAGTTGAGTAAGACTCAATGCCTAGTAACTACAGAACATAGAGAGAAGATGAGTGTCATCCCCTATGCTTCAGCCATAGGCTCTATCATGTATGCAATGCTGTGCACAATACCCGATGTTAGCCTTGCCATAAGTATGGCTGGAAGGTTTCAAAGTGATCCAGGAATGGAGCACTGGACGGCGGTCAAGAATATCCTTAAGTACCTGAAAAGGACTAAGGAAATGTTTCTCATTTATGGAGGTGATCAAGAGCTCGTCGTAAAGGGTTACGTCGATGCAAGCTTTGACACTGATCCGGATGACTCTAAGTCGCAAACCGGATATGTATTTAATCTCAATGGTGGATCAGTAAGCTGGTGCAGTTCCAAGCAGAGCGTGGTAGCCGATTCTACATGCGAAGAGGAGTACGTCGCAACCTCGGAGGCAGCGAAGGATGGTGTCTAGATGAAGGAGTTCATGACATATCTTGGCGTAGTGCCCACTGCACTGAATCCAGTGGATCTGTTTCGTAGTAACAATGGTGCCATTGTCCTGGCCAAGGAACCAAGGTTTCACAAGAGGACCAGACACATAAAGCGAGGCTACAATTCCATCCGCGGGTACATCAAGGTGGAGGACATAAATATTTGCAAAGTGCACACGGATCTAAATGTTTGAGACCCGTTGACTAAACCTCTTCCAAGGGCTAAACATGATCAACACCAGAACTGTATGGGTGTTCAATTCATTACAATGTAAATCACATTGTGATGTGAGCTAGATTATTGACTCTAGTGCAAGTGGGAGACTGTTGGAAATATGCCCTAGAGGCAATAATAAAATGGTTATTATTATATTTCCTTGTTCATGATAATTGTTTATTATCCATGCTATAATTGTATTGACTCGAGACACATTACATGTGTGGATACATAGACAACACTTTGTCCCTATTATGCCTCTAGTAGACTAACTCGTTGATCAAAGATGGTCAAGGTTTCCTAGCCATTTATATGAGATGTCATTTGATGATGGGATCACATCATTGGGAGAATGATGTGATGGACAAGTCCCAAACTATAAACATAGGATATGATCGTGTCAGTTTATTGCTATAGTTTTTTTGCATGTCAAGTATCTGTTCCTATGACCATGACATCATGCCACTCACTAACAGTTGAGGAGTGCCTTGTGTGTATCAAACGTTGCAACGTAACTAGGTAACTATAAAGGTGCTCTACAGGTATCTCCGAGAGTGTTTGTTGAGTGGGTATGGATCAAGACTGGGATTTGCTACTCCATGTGATGGAGAGGTATCTTAGGGCCCACTCGGTAATACAGCATCACAACAAGCCTTGCAAGCAATGTGACTAAAGTGTTAGCCAAGGGATCTTGTATTAAGGAACGAGTAAAGAGACTTGTCGGTAACGAGATTGAACTAGGTATTGAGATACCGACGATCGAATCTCGGGCAAGTAACATACCGAAGAACAAAGGGAACAACGTACATGATTAACTGAATCATTGTCATAGAGGTTCAACCGATAAAGATTTTCATAGAATATGTAAGAACCAATATGGGCATCCAGGTCCCGCTATTGTTTATTGACCGTAGAGGTGTCTCGGTCATGTCTACATAGTTCTCGAACCCACAGGGTCTGCACACTTAAGGTTCAGTGACGTTTCGGTAGTATAGAGTTATGTATGGTGGTGACCTAAGGTTGTTCGGAGTCCCGGATGAGATCTCAGACATCACGAGGAGCTCCGGAATGGTCCGTAGGTAAAGATTTATATATAGGAAGTCCTATTTTGGTCGCCGGAAAAGTTTTGGGCTCATCGGTAGTGTACCGGGAGTGCCGGTATTGTACCGGGAGATCATCGGGAGGGGTATTTCGACCCAAGAGGCTCCATGGGCTGTGGGAGAGTGTTTGCCTGACCTTAGAGGGCTGGTGGAAGTCCCACACAAGGCCCATGCGGTTTGGGAGAAAAGGGCCCAAAGAGAAAAAGTAGAAAAAGGCAAAAAATAGGGTGAATCCTTGCCTACTTGGATTGGAGGTGGAGTCCACCTCCTCCACCTGGTTCGGCCGAATCCTTGGAGGCTTGGACCTCGTGCCAAGACTCCTCCTCTCTTCCTCTTATATATACTGGAAGTTTTAGGGTTTTTGCACAGAATTTTCAGCCACGTGTTGCCCGTTCCTCCAGTGCATAGTTTCTCCTCTAGATCGGATTTCTGCAGTGCTTAGGCGAAGCCCTGCCGGAATAGCTCCACCACTATCGCTGGAGCGCCGTCACGACGGTGGAGATCAAGATGGTGGAGCGCCGTCACGCTGCAGTGCTTAGAGGGTATGTAGATCCACTCTCCCTCTCGTAGATGCTCATCACCATGGATAGATTTTGCGTGTGCGTATGAAATTTTTTGTTTCCCATGCAACATTCCCCAACAAGCACCTACCTAGGGACGAAGGTGTCCCTATTGCAGATTTGATCGCTAATGATTTGGTGAGTCATCGGTCCTTCTAGCGATCTCACAACGGAATTCTCAATGAAAGCACCAATGTCAGTGTCAAAACCGGCGGATCTTGGGTACGGGGTCCTAAACTCTGGACCTTGGATCGATGGGTAACAGGGGATGAAGGAGATGAAGTTTACCCAGGTTCGGGCCCTGTTGACGAGGTAAAACCCTAAATCCTTCTTGATTATATTGATGTAGATGGGAATTACAGAGTTGATCTACCTTGAGATTGTATAAGCTAAAATGCTAGATGAGTAAGAACTTGCCTCTATGAATGAAACCCTCTGGTTTATATAGACACCAGGGGTACCTAGGGTTACACATGGCCAACCGCCAACCAAGGATATATGCTTCGATCTTGTCTTCAAGACTTGGAGAACACGCCAATCTTCAGAGCTTTCCTTCTTAAACATGGGGTCGCCACATAATCCGGTCTTCCATAGAGCGGCCCAACAAGTCGGCCTATGATAGATAAGCCGACGGCCCAAGAACCCCTTAGTCCCGCACTCCATCAGATAGAAAAAACCCCGTCTCTATGCATGGTACGGATATCTTGATTCAATCAATTACTCAAGCAATTTCGTCTTATGCCATGTCAGTGCTCAAACTGCCAAAGGGAATTTACAAGTCAATTAGCGATGAAATTCCTCTATTTTGATTGGGAGATAATGAGACAAAAAGATGCATTGGTTTTCTTGGTGTAAGTTGTGTATTCTAAAGAAGAAAGGGGGATTGGGATTTAGGGACCTTCAAAGTTTCAATCTTGTTATGTGTTGGCGACTAATCTAGAAACCAGATTCATTGTGTGCACGTGTGTTGAGCGCAAAATATTACCCATATGGCAATGTATTAAAAGTTGTCCCAACGAACAGATCTTCATTCACTTGGCAATGCATAGTAACAGGGATTCAAACTTCTTCAGAGAGGATGCATTTGGCGAGTTGGGACTCGGGCACAAACTAATAACTCGCAAGACCCTTAGATTCCAAGCAGTGTATCGTGGAAAGTCGATACTTTAAGTGTGACTTTGTTGATAAAGGTAGAAGATTTGATAAACCCACGCACATGACAATGCCATGAGGTTATAATGCGGGTTCTTCGGTTGATGTTCAGAGGATTTTACAAATACCACTAACGTCCGTGGCATTGAGAAATTTGTTGTTGGAAACTATATCTGATTAGGAACCTTTTCTGTTATCATCGAGAGTTTGAGCATCCATACCACCTTAGACTTGTGAGAACTGATGGACAGGGTAATTCAAAGGTAAAACCGGTATGAATGACAGGTGTAACCTAAGGGTACCAGGAAAAATTAAACACTTTCCTTGGAAAGTTTTGCATGATGTTCTCCCTTGTTATGGAATTCTCGCACGCCGACATATCCCATGCACATCCAAGTGTGATGTTTATTCGATTGATGTGGAGGATGTGCAACATTGTCTGGTTTGAGAAGTTATTGCTTGATTTTCTTTCTTTTTATTTTTGTTTTTCAATGTTTTTAATAGTTTTTCTTTTGTTTTTTCTGTTTTCTTGTTAGTGTTTTATTTCTCTTCTCTTTTAAAAATTTCCATTTTCTTTTTGACATGCTAATCCATGAATATATGTTAAAAGCCATGAACATTTAAAAATACCATGAACATTTTTTAGAATCCCTGAATATATTTTTCAATTTATGAATATATTTAAAGTTCAGAAACTTTTTTAAAGACTTTAATTTTTAAAAAAATATGAGCCTTTTTCAAATTCGCTAACACTTATTGAAAACCATTCCTTTTCTAAATTCGCATATATTTCATGTTTTTGAATTCACAATTTTTTCTAGTATTCAATAAATTTTTAAACATCTCTAGTGGGTTGGATGAAGCTCAATACAGATGGTTATTGGACTAATGATGGAAGGGCTAGTGCTGGTATGGTTCTTCGCGATAATCTAGGCAATCATGTTTACTCGTCTTGCAGGGAGTTATTTTCATGCCGTGATGCCTTTGAAGCAGAAATATGTGCATGCATGAAGGGTTTATCCATTATTATTCAACGGATGGAACTTTCAATTTGTATCCAGATGGATTCACTTATAGCGGTGAATACGTTGAAGGACAAGGACAGTGACAGGTCAATCTAGGCGTCTTTGGTAGCAGAACTAAAGTATTTGAAGTCTCTTCGAACGACTCGTATTGCGCATATTAACAGTAGTCAAAATTTAGTTAGTGATTTTTTAACTAGTTTTGATAGAACTAAGAGTAAAACTGTTGTCTGGTTGGAACCAGGACCCGAGAGGTCATCGATTTATGTACGCAGGATTGTACGGTTGATGCTTGAGTACTATAAGTTTATCCACACAAAAAAAGTATTTTTAAACCTGAACTTCTTTTAATTCAATGAAACTTCTTCAAATAGAAAATACGACAGCTGAGTTTTTTCGAGCTAACAGTGGACCGAGTAGGAAAAAGCTAAGAAAGCAAGCCGATAAAGGAACTGAGCTGAGTGAGCGACAACTCCATGGGCCTGCCTATGTGAACGTGATAATAACAATCACACTGTTTCAACGGGAAACAAGAGCTCTCAAGAGGCTCACAGAACTATCACATGCTGACACCAAGGCCAAAACGTGTAGAGACTCTACATACTCCTTCCGTCTCAAAATAACTGTCTTAACTTTGTATTAGCTCTAGTATAAAATTATACTAAACTTAAAATATTTATTTTGAGATGGAGGAAGTACCTGACAACTTACTCTCCTCTTAGAACAAGCAATCACCGGGATCTGTCCGCCTCTCCTCATGTGACTAAATATTCATGCATATGGCATAACGGGTGCTATGCTAGTTTAACGATGACGTATTGCCATCACACTGCTGGTCTACTTACTGTTTTTGTCAAGTACTGTTAGTATGTTTTTTTTGCTGAATTTCCCCTGTCGAGGCTCCGGAAACGTCATGGTCATGGACCATGGCTGCTGCTATCCTTACGAGATGTAGTTGAGTGATCTGATCATGACGTGCCCGGAGGCTTTTCCAAGCTCGGTTGGGTCTGGATCCCATGCCGAGTTCGTTGAATCTGTACCTGTACGTGTCACTTGTCGGCCACAGACTGACGGCGGGTGCCGCGACGAGCCGGCACGCAATCGTCGCTGTCCCAACCGGGGCCGCCGCTGTTGGCTAGTGGTGGGCGGACGAACTTTGGGGCTCCCTTTCTTGGCCACACACGCCGACATCCCCGGCGCGGCAAGGCATCGGCGTCCGCGTCGGCGTCACGGAGCAGGACGGCATCGGCTACGGGTTCGCTCGTCGTCCCAATCCCGGCGCGTACGCGTCCAGCTCCCGCGCCGGCCGGTCGCTGTATTCTCAGCGGCACGGTACCGTGACGGCCTCGGGTTTGCTGTCGAGGGCTTCGCCGGCGCCGCATCAGTTCAGGTTCTCTCTCAGTCAGATAGCGGCACAACGCCGTGCGGCTAATCCTGTCGGCGTCGGGTCAGCGTCGGATACGGCCGTGCATGGGTGTGCACGAACTGGTTCCACGCCATTGATACGTGCGCGGTGGGTACAATACAACACGGCAGCCCTCGCAGGCAGAGTGCAGCGATGATGATGGAAGCAACTAACCAGTGAACACTTCTTTAAAAGCCACTTCTACCCGTTACTTGACGCGTTCTCAGTCATCATCATGTTTCGCGTTTGGAGCATTTTTTTTATTTCGTTTTTATTTTTATTTTTTGCACGCGTTTTTTTATGTTTTGATTTTTCATCGGTGTTTTCCTTACGAAAAAAACGTTTTTTTGTTTTTTTCCGTGAGAGACACAATTTTACTTTCACGAGAGGTACGGTCGTGTCTCTTAAAAAAAAACATGTTTTTTATTTTTTTGAAGAGACACAATTTTGTTTCGAAAGGCACGGTTTTGCTTCCATCAGAGGCATGGTTTTGCTTTCGCGAGACGCACGACCATGTCTCTCGGAAAGGAAAAAAATGTGTTTTCTGTTTTTTTTTTCTGCGAGATGCACGGTTTTGCTTTCGCGAGAGGCACGCCGCGCCTCTTGGAAAATGAAAAAAACGCGTTTTTTTCGTGAGAGGCACGGTTTGTTTTCGCGAGAGGTCGTGCCTCTTGAGTATTATTTTTTGTGAGAGACACGATTTATTTTCCGCGAGAGGCAATATTTTGCTTCCGTGAGAGGCATGATTTTACTTTCACGAGAAGCACGCCCGTGCCTGTCTTAATGAAAAAAAATGCGTTTTCTGCTCTATGTTTTTGGCGAGAGGCACGGTTTTGATTCCGCAAGACACATGGATTTGTTTTCGCGAGAGGCAAGATCGTGCCTATCGGAAAGGGAAAAAAATGTGTTTTCTATTTTTTTTCTTTTCGGGAGAGGCATGGTTTTGCTTTCGCAAGACGCGCGGATTTGTTTTCGCGAGAGGCAAGACCGTGGCTATCGTAAAGGGAAAAAATGTGTTTTTTTTTTGCAAGAGGCATGGTTTTGCTTACGCGAGACGCACGGGTTTGCTTTTGCGAAAGACACAGCCGTGTCTCTCGAAAACAAAAAAACACGTTTTCTTTGCGAGAGACACGATTTTTTTCTGTTGCGAGAGGCAAGACCATGCCTCTCTAAAAAAATGCGTTTTCAGTTTTTTTTTTTCTATCGCGAGAGGTACGGTTTTTTCGTCTGTTTTCTTTTTGAAAAGAAAATTCATTAAAATCTATCAACATGAGTTCTAGTCTTAAATATATGAACGCGAAGAACCCAACGATGAAAATGGTTCGAAATTTGACGCAGGGTTTAAAAAATATGAAAATAGAGATCTAGGAAAAAAAAGGCAAAACTTTCTGATTGCGCCTGCAAGACGTGTAGGCGGGCCCATATTATAGACGGTGGGCTCCCGCCGGGACGAAAATTGCAATCGGGCCCGTGACGGAGAGGCAGAATCGCTCTCGCCAGAACGAAGTTGGACGAACTGGCCGGGATGTTCACCTAAAAAAAAAGAGAGAACTACCCGGGATGTAGTTCAAAAAAAAAAAAAGGCTACCCGGGATGGCGTGCGCGACAGCGAGTTTACGGGCTGCACCTTTTTTTAGTCTTGTGTGAGAACATTTTTATTGGGCGCAGCTGGCTAGCTTCCGTGAACAAAACGTGGTGCGGCCGGCGTGCAGCAGGTGTGGCGTCCAAAACGAGAGCCTTTCAGACTTTCAAGTGATGAGCTGGCCTTGCCTGGCCTGTGTGTTTCCTGGACGGTTTGCTTGATCCGTTCGGGCAGGCCAGCGCGACTCACGGAATCCATAGAGAAACACGATCCAGACGCGACGCGACACACGTTCGATCACCGGTGAAATGGACCGAGATGATTATTAGCATGTCCAAGAGGAGAAACGCAAGAGAGAAGCAGAGACCCAGCAGCAGCAGGCATGACGTGATATCCTTGGAAACAAGACTGGTCGATCCAAGCAAACAGATAGGGCCGGAGCCACATGCATGGAGCCGCCGTGGGGCACGCCCCATACTGAAATCACGCTGCTGTCCACTGTCGTCTACGTAGTAGTACTCACTCCGTCCGTATCTGCATTAGTAGATGCACGTGCTGGCACCTGCAGCGTCGTCGCCTCCTGTCGACCAACGTCCGCTCGCCAGAGATAGATCGACACTGTTACCAGCGCCGCTGACCGCCAGTCCGCCACCGTGCATGCCGATCGACCACCGCCGTCCGACACGTCCCAGATTCCCAGTCCTCGCATCCACCGCTGAGAGTTCTCCGTAGGCTCGTGCAGAGGGGTCGACGGACGGTCGTCAGTAGCCACGCGCTCCAATCCAGTATTGATTCCCTCGCATCGCATGCCCCTGCTGCGCGCCTACTGCGACGGCTGATTAGTTGGTTTATCAGGTGCAGAAAGCTGGTGGACAGGAGTACTTGTCCGATCCGCGCATGCATAGGGCGCTAGTCCGTCGAGAATGCAATCGATTATCACACTAATACCAGGCATGAGTAGTTGAGCTGGCTTTGCTTTGTGGCAATGTGGTCGCCTAACACGCACCCACCCAAAGATACATACACACTGGTGACATACTAGAGCATGCGTTAGTATTCCAAGTACCTACGATTGCTCGGCTTAACTGCATGCAGCCTCGTGATGATATCGCTCCTAAGAGCATCTACGGTCGGATACGACAAATCCGGTCCCTCAAATGCCCGCGGACGTGTCCGGACGCGTCCAAGGGCATTGACCGGACACGTTTTAAATTTGTTCGTTCACATTCGTCTCTTTCATATCCGAATCTCTATTTTCATATTACCCATGCAACGTGGATCAAAGTACGTTGATCAAACGCACATAACATCACATTGCAACAAAAGTTCATAAATGTGACCGGACAATTTTAGAACTATACTAATCTAACTAGTACTTGTGGGCCGGACCTTTTCCCTTGCGGTCGCCGGCGTAGCTGTAGCCGTCGGCGGCAGGGGGCTGGTCGTCGTTGTCGGAGGAGGAGGAGACGATCACGAGGCTCTTCAGCCGCCCAGTCCTACCGGTGCTTGAGCTTGGCCAACTTGGCCCGCTCCTGCGCCGTAACCGTCGCGAACCGCTCGGACTCCTTGATGGCGATGCAGAGGGCCTTGGAGTTCTTGCGGCAGAGCCGCCTCGCGTCCGACTCCGCCGTCGTGAGCGACCGACGACAGACCCACGCGAAGAGTTGGTCCATCCAGATCCGGAGCCTCCACGGCCTCCCTCTCCCTCCGCCACTGCCTCTTGCGGCGGGCGGTGCGTGCCTTCGACACCGGTGTGCGCGTCCGTGCCGGAGGGGCGGGCAGAAGCACCCATCGCTGCCCCGTAGGGGGAGCAGCGGCGGGCGCAGGAAGGGCACAGTGAGAGGGAGCCCGCCCCGCCGGAGCGGACTGGGCTGGTCGTCAGTCACCGCTGCCCATGGCGCGGGACGAGCCAGCGCCGGCGATCGAAATGCGCCGACGGGGAGCGGGCGGCTGCAAGGACGCTCCAGATCGGGAGCTGCCTCTGGTGTCCGCCTTGGACCGCTCTAAGGCGATGCAGAGAGCCAGCTTGTACTCCGAATCGGAGTCACCGGAGGTGCTGCCGGAGCTCGACATGCTCGTCGGTGGGGGGAGAGGGGAGAGGAGAGGACGGAGAGGGGAGAGGAGCGGACGGAGCGAGAGTGAGTGAGGTAGGGTTTCGCCGGACGTTTTTTTTTGTGAGACACGGTCGGGTCGGGGTGGGGAGGGCTTGTCAGGCGGACGCGCCCGAGCGTCCCCATATTCGCCCCATATTTGGGCTGGATATGGGGGGTGCCGGTCAGTCCGGACGTTTGAGGCCCATTTGAGGGGTCCGTCTGGGTTAATTTTTTTGACCGACCACTGACCAGACAGCCCACCTGGGCATATGAGGCGTGTTTGAGAGGTCCGTTGTAGATGTTCTAAGGCCAACTCCAGCGCATGACTCCATCCCGTCCATCCTAGTTCATTTGGGGTAGAAAGTTCGAATAGCGCGACCCAATGCGCGGCCCCAAACGGACAAATGTCCGGTTTTTGTCTGGTTTTCGGCCCATTTTTGATCCAAACATACGTCACGTTTGGGGTGAAACGGACATCGCACAGACGGGCAGGACGCACGCCCTTGTCCTCACGTGGCCCACCTGTCAGGGACACTAGCGCTTCCTTCACCTCCAACGCCTCCACCCACCCTCCCCGCCCCACCCCCGCCTCCGGCGCCACCACTATTTTCCAGCCGCCTCCTCACTACTCACCCCTCGACCGTCCATACCATACGACATCTCCGCCACCCACACTTTCGTTGGAGTTTTGGATGTCATTTGGGTGAGTTTTGGTCGTCGCCGTCGTATCCGGTGCCAGAGAGGATACGACTGCCGGCAACACCTATGGACCACGTAAGCTTCCGTCGGGTGCTCCAGAGCGACCTGTAGCCGGCCGCCAAACGCCCCTGTTGCAACGAGGTGATCTCCACGACCTCTTTGCCACCACGACCGCAAGGTGTTTGACACTTTGCCCACAAAGGTATGGACAATGGAGATGAATTTTTCTTCAACCACTTCATTTATTCATCAGATGATTTGTGCTCGGATGACGAAGATCTTGGCTCCACTGGTCGTTCACGACCACATTGAACGACATCGGCCTAGGTACAGGGGGTCAGTCCCTGGCCGTGCTCCCAACCTGAACCGCAACAGAGAGAGAGAGAGGCCATGCCCTGCTCTACGCCAATTACTTTGAGAATACCACGCTCTTCAAACCTAAGAAATTCCGTCACCATTTTCGTATGGCAAGGCATGTGTTCAATCGTATCTGAGAAGGAGTGGTTGCTCATGACCCATTCTTCGAGTGCAAAGCGAATTCCCTTGGCAAGCTTGGATTCTCCTCATATCAAAAATGCACTGCGGCAATTTGCATTCTTGCATCCGGAATTCCAGGCGAACTAGTGGATTAGTATGTGCGCATGAGTGAGTCCACATGTCTGCTGTCAATGTACAACTTCTGCAAGGCCGTGGTGGCAGTGTTTGGCCGTGAGTACTTGAGGTGGTCAAATGCCGTTGATACAGAAAGGTTGTTGGCGATCAACGCCTATAGAGGCTTTCGAGGCATGCTTGGCAGCATAGATTGTATGCACTCGGAGTGGAAGAACTGTCCATTTGCTTGGCAGGGCTAGTACAAGGGGCATGTTAAAGCATGCACTATCATATTAGAAGCGGTGGCTTCACAAGATATTTGGATATGACATTCTTTCTTCAGCATGGCAGGTTCTCACAATGATATCAACGTGCTGCAACGTTCTCCAGTCTTTGCAAGGCTTGTAGAAGGCCACTCCCCACCAGTCAACTTTGAGATCAATGGCCACCACTACAACAAGGGATACTACCTAGCTCATAGTATATATCCTCGGTGGTTAACTTTTGCAAAGACAATCTCGGAACCCCAAGGTGAGAAGAGGCAAAGATTTTCCCAAATGCAAGAGAGTGCTAGAAAATATGTGGAACGTGCTTTTGATGTGCTTCAATCCCGATGGGGTATCGTTTGAAACCTTGCACTGACATGCGATGAAGGGAAGCTTTGGGAGGTGATAACTACTTGTGTGATCATGCACAATATGATCGTTAAGGACGAGCGTGATAAGAACATCTCCGACCAAGGATTTGATTTTAAAGGTGAAAATGTTGAGCCCCTGCACAAAGAACCATCCACGTTTGAACAGTTTACCCAATTCCATCGTGAAATGCGTGATTGGCACACTCATTTGGATCTTCAAAATGACTTGGTTGAGCACATGTGGAATCACCTTGGAAACCAATAAATGTATTGGTTCATTATGTTTATTCAAGACAATTTCGATTTGGTTGTAAAACTATTTTATTCGAGACAATTTCGATTGGGTTATAAAACTATTTTTGCTTGAGACAATTAACATTTGGATGTGCAACCCTGCTTTAAACATTGAAATATTGAAAATATGGGCATATTGGCCATGGCAGACATGATGGGGCCAAAGGATGCGTCTGCGCGTTGGGCACACGTGTTGGAAATATTCCCTAGAGGCAATAATAAATTAGTTATTATCATATTTCCTTGTTCATGATAATTGTTTATTATCCATGCTATAATTGAATTAATCGGAAACTTAGATGCATGTGTGGATACATAGACAAAACAATGTCCCTAGTATGCCTCTAATAGACTGGCTCGTTGATCAAAGATGGTTAAGGTTTCCTAGCCATGGACATGAGATGTCATTTGATAACGGGATCGCATCATTAGGAGAATAGTGTGATGGACAAGACCCAAACTACAAACATAGCATATTATCGTCTCAGTTTATTGCTACTGTTTTCTGCATGTCAAGTATATGTTCCTATGACCATGAGATCATGCAACTCACGGACACCGAAGGAGTGCCTTGTGTGTATCAAACGTCGCAACGTAACTAGGTGACTATAAAGCTGATCTATAGGTATCTCCGAGGGTGTCTGTTGGGTTGGCATGGATCAAGACTGGGATTTGTTACTCCGTGTGATGGATAGGTATCTCAGGGCCCACTCTGTAATACAAGATCACAATAAGCCTTGCAAGCAATGTGACTAAGTGTTAGTCACGGGATCTTGTATTACAGAACGAGTAAAGAGACTTGTCGGTAACGAGGTTGAACTAGGTATGGAGATACCGACGATCGAATCTCGGGCAAGTAACATACCGAAGAACAAAGGGAACACCATATGGGATTAACTGAATCCTTGACAGAGAGGTTGGACCGATAAAGATCTTCGTAGAATATGTAGGAACCAATATGGGCATCCAGGTCCCACTATTGGTTATTGACCGTAGAGCTGTCTCGGTCATGTCTACATAGTTCTCGAACCCGCAGGGTCTGCACACTTAAGGTTCGATGACGTTTCGGTAGTATAGAATTATGTATGGTGGTGACCGAAGGTTGTTCGGAGTCCCGGATGAGATCTCAGACGTCACGAGGAGCTCCGGAATGGTCCGGAGGTAAAGATTGATATATAGGAAGTCCTGTTCTGGTCGCCGAAAAAGTTTTGGGCTCATCGGTAGTGTACCGGGAGTGCCGGTAGTGTACCGGGGGACCATCGGGAGAGGTATTTCGACCCAAGAGGCTACATGGGCTGTGGGAGGAGGTAAACCAGTCCCTGGTGGGCTAGCCTAAGCCTCCTCTAAGGGCCCATGTGGCTGGAGTGGTTTGAGAAGGAAAAAATACAAAGGTGGAGAGGTGGAAAGAGTTTCCAAAGTGGAAAGGAGGAATCCTACTCCTAATAGGATTGGAGTAGGACTCCTCCACCTCCAATTTCGACCAAACCTTGAGGGTTTGAGGCTGCATCCTCCCCTCCCTCCCTCCTATATATACTAGAGGCTTTAGAGGAAAAAGCTAACCCTAATAGCCACGTGCTACCTCTCCTCTAGATCGCAGTTTCTCCTCTAGATCGGTTTTCAGCGGTGTTTAGGCGAAGCCCTGATGGAATAGCTCCGCCACCATCGCCGCAATGCCGTCGCGCTGCCGGAGAAATCATCTACCTCTCCGCTCCCTCTTGCTGGATCAAGAAGGTGGAGATCGTCATCGAGTTGTACGTGTGCCGAACGCGGAGGTGCCGTCCGTTCGGCGCTAGATCAGAAGGACCGTGATCAAGATCGCGAGACAGATCATGATGAGATCGCGAGACGGGATCATGATGAGTTCGCGGGACGGATCGTGAGTGGATCGCGGGATGGATCATGATGAGAACGTGGGGCGCTCGGCGATTTGGATCGCGAATACATTCGACTACACCAACCGCGTTTCTTAACGCTTCCCGCTTAGCGATCTACAAGGGTATGTAGATCCACTCTCCCTCTCATAGATGCTCATCACCATGGATAGATCTTGCATGTGCATAGGAAATTTTTTGTTTCCCATGCAACGTTCCCCAACAGTGGCATCATGAGCTAGGTCTATGTGTAGATGAGATCTCGAGTAGAACACAAAGAGTTTGTGGGCATTGATGCTTAGATTGCCTCCTCCCTTGGTCGTGTTTTGGTTCAGCGGTATTGTGGGATGAAGCGGCCTGGACCAACATTACTCATATGCTTACGAGAGACCGGTTCCATCGATTGACGTGTAACTTTGTTGCACAAAGATGGCTGGCGGGTGTTTGTTTCTCCTACTTTAGTTGGATCGAATGCGACAAAGGCGGTCCTTGAGAAGGTTGAAAAGCAACTTATGTATCACCGTTGTGGTTTTTGCGTAGGTGAGAATTGTTCTTGCTAGATACCCGTAGCAGCCACGTAAAACATGTAACAACAATTAGATGATGTCTAACTTGTTTTTGTAGCGTATTTTGTGATGTGATATGGCCAATTACATGATGAGATATATGTGATGTATGAGATGATCATGTGTTGTATAGAATATCACGACTTGCATGTCTATGTGTACGGCAACCGGCAGGAGCCATAGGGTTGTCTTTAATTATTGTATGACCCGCATGTCAATCTTTAAGCGTTATGTAATGCTTTACTTTATCGCTAAACGGGAGGAATAGTGGTAGAAGCATGGTGGGCGCGACAACCCCGATGGCGGCACGTTGATGGAGATCAAGATGATGGAGATCATGGTGTCGTGTCGGTGATGATGGAGATCATGCCGGTGCTTTCATGATGGATATCAAAAGCACAAGTTCATGGCCATATCATGTCACTTATGATTTGCATGTGATGTAAATCCTTTTATGCACCTTGCTTTGCTTAGGACGACGGTAGCATTATAAGGTGATCCCTCACTTAATTTCAAGATAAATTGTGTTCTCCCCGAGTGTGCACCATTGCGAAAGTTCGTCGTGTCGAGACACCGCGTGATGATCGGGTGTGATAGACTCTACGTTCACATACAACGGGTGCAAGCCAGTGTTGCACATGCAGAACACTCGGGTTAAACTTGATGAGCCTAGCATGTACAGACATGGCCTCGGAACACAACAGACCGAAAGGTCGAACATGAGTCATATAGTAGTTATGATCAACATGATGATGTTCACCATTGAAACCACCTCAACTCACGTGATGATCGGACTTGAGTTGGTGAATTTGGATCACGTATCACTCAAATGACCGGAGGGATGTCAATTTGAGTGGGAGTTCTTCAGTAATATGATTAATTGAACTCATTATTATGAACATACTCAGTAGTGTCTTTGCAAATTATGTTGTAGATTACTAGATCGCGCTGTAGCTCCCTTAATTTTTTTATATGTTCCTAGAGAAATAGAGTTGAAAGATGATGGTAGCAATATTGCGAACTGGGTCCGTGATCTGAGGATTGTCCTCATTGCTACACAGAAGGCTTATGTCCTTAATGCACCTCTCGGTGCGCCAACCCCTCTAGAGTCGTCTGTAGATGCTATGAACATTTGACAGGCATGTTTTGATGACTACTTGATAGTTTAGTGTGTCATGCATTACGGCTTAGAATTGAGGCTATGAAACGTTTTGAACATCAGGAACATATGAGATGTTCTAAGAGCTGAAATTAGGATCTCAGGCTCGTGCCCGTGTTGCGAGATATGAGATCTCGAACAAGATTCTTTGCCTGCAAGATGAAAGAGAATAGCTCAATCGTTGAGCATGTGCTCAGATTGTCTGGGTGCGGCAATCGCTTGAATCGAGTGGGAGTTGATCTTCTAGATAAGATAGTGATTGATATAGTTCTCCAATCACTGTCACTAAGCTACTAGAACTTGGTGAAGAACTATAAAATGCCAGGGATAGAATTAATGATCCCTGAGCTGTTCGCGATGTTTGACACCGCGAAGGTAGAAATCAAGAAGGAGCGTCAAGTGTTGATGGTTAGTAAAACCACTAGTTTCGAGAAGGGCAAGGGCAAGGAGGGAAACTTCATGGATGGCAAGTCAGTTGCTGCTCCAGTGGAGCAACCCAAAGTTGAACCCAAACCCGAGACTAGGTGCTTCGATCATGAGGAGAGCGGTCGCTGAAGCGTAACAACCCTGGATACTTGGTAGATAAGAAGGCTGGCAACGTCGACAAAAGTATATTTGATATACGTGTTATTGATGTGTACCTTGCTAGTACTCCTAGTAGCACCTGGGTATTGGATACCGGTTCGGTTGCTAAATGTTAGTAACTCGAAGTAAAAGCTACGAAATAAATGAAGACTAGCTAAGTGTGAGGTGACGATGTGTGTTGGAAATGTTTCCAAAGTTGATGTGATCAACATCGCACGCTCTCTCTACCTTCAGGATTAGTGACAAACCTAAATAAATGTAATTTGGTGTTTGCGTTAAGCATGAACATGATTAGATCGTGTTTATTGCAACACGGTTATTGATTTAAGTTAGAGAATAATGGTTATTGTGTTTACATGAATAATTCCTTCAATGGTCATGCACCCAGTGAGAATGGTTTGTTGAATCTTGATCGTAGTAATACACATGTTCATAAAATTGATGCCAAAAGATACAAAGTTAATAATGATAGTACCACATACTTGTGGCACTGCCGCTAAAATTCATATTGGTATAAATCACATGAAGAAAGTCCATGCCGATGGATCTTTGGACTCATTCGATTTTGAATCGGTTGAGACATGCGGACCATGCCTCTTGGACAAGATGGCTAAAACCCCGTTTTCTGGAATGGGCGATTGACTTATTGGAAATGATACATGTTGATGTATACGGTCCAATGAGTGGTGTAGCGTGCAGTGGATATCGTTATTTTCTTGCCTTCACTGATGATTTGAGTATATATATGAGTATATTTACTTAATGAACCACAAGTCTGAATCGTTTGAAAAGTTCAAGCAAATTCAGAGTGAAGTTTAAGATCATCGTGACAAGAAGATAAAAATGTCTGCGGTATGATCATGGAGATGAATATCTGAGTTACGAGTTTGGCATACAACTTTAGACAATGTGAAAATTGTTCCACTACTCATGCCACCTGGAACACCATAGTGTGATGGTGTGTCCGAACATCATAGTCGTGCTATATTGGATGTGGTGCATGCTACGATGTCTCTTATCGTTTTGTTACTATAGTTTTGGGGTTATGTATTAGAGGCAACTTCATTCACTTTAAATAGGGCACCATCTAAATCCGTTGAGATGACACCGTGTGAATTATGGTTTGATAGAAACCTAAGTTGTCATATCTTAATGTTTGGGGCTGCGACACTTGTGTGGAAAAATTGTTTTCACCTAATGAGCTCGAACCCAAAGCGGACAAATGCATCTTCATAGAATACCATAAGAACAGTTGGGTGAACCTTCTATCTCAGACCCAAGCATAAAGTGTTTGTTGCTGAAAATGGGTCCTTTCTCAAGAAAAGTTTCTCTCGAAAGAATTGAGTGGGAGGAAGATAGAACTTGATGAGGTTGTTGAACCTTTGTTTCAACCAGAGTGTAGCGCAGCCCAGAAAGATGTTTCTGTGGTACCTACGTTAGTTGAAGAGGAAGTAAATGATGATGATCATGAAGCTTCAGATCAAGTTACTATCAAACCTCGTAGGTCGACAAGGATGCGTACTGCTCCTGAGTGGTACGACAACCCTGTCTTGGAGGTCATGTTGTTGGACAACGATGAACCTACGAGATATGGAGAAGTGATGATGGGCCCGGATTCCGACAAATGTTTAGAGGCCATGAAATCCGAGATAGGATCCATGTATGAAACCCAAGTATAGACTTTGGTAGACTTGCTCGTTGGACGGCAAGTCGTTGAGTACAAATGGATCTTTAAAATGAAGACAGACGCTGATGGTAAATGTCACCATTTGTAAAGCTCGACTTGTTGCAAAGAAGTTTATGACAAGTTCAAGGAGTTGACTGCGATGAGACTTTCTCACTCGTAGCAATGCTAAAGTTTGTTTGAATTATGTTAGGAGTTGCTGCATTTTTCAACAATGAAATCTGGCAGATAGATGTCAAAACATCATTTCCTTAACGGTTTACCTGAGGAAAGGTTGTATGTGATACAACCAGAAGGTTTTGTCAGTCCTAAGGATGCTAAAAGGTGTGCAAGCTTCAGTGATCCCTCTATGGACTGAAGCAAGCATCTCAGAGTTGGAATATACACTTTGATGAGGTGATCAAAGTTTTTGAGTCTATACAAAGTTTATGAGAAACTTGTATTTACAATAAAGTGAGTGGGAGCACTATAGAGTTTCTGATAAGCGTATGTGGTTGACATATTGTTGATCAGAAATAGTATAGAATTTCTGGAAAGCATGAAGGGTTGTTTGAAAAGAGTTTTTCAAAGTAAGACCTGGATAAAGCTACCTAATTGTTGAGCATCAAGATCTATAGAGATAGATAAAGATGTTTCATGAGACTTTCAATGAGTACATACCTTGACAAGATTTTGAAAGAGTTCAAAATGGATCAGTCAGAGAAAGAATTCTCACCTGATTTGTAAGGTGTAGAGTTGAGTGAGACTCAAAGCTCGACAACGGCAGAAGAAAGAGAAAGGACGAATGTCGTCCCCTATGCCTTAGCCATAGGCTCTATATAGTATGCCATGCTATGTACCGCACCAGTGTGTGCCTTGCCATGAGTCCGTCAAGGGGTACAAGAGTGATCCAGGAGTGGATCACTGGACAGCGGTCAAGATTATCCTTAGTAACTAAAGGACTAAGGAAATGTTTCTCGATTATGGAGGTGATGAAGAGTTCGTCGTAAAGAGTTACGTCGATGCAAGATTTAACACTGATCCGGATGGCTCTTAGTAGCAATCCGGATACGTATAGTGGAGCAACCAGTTGGAATAGTTCCAAGTGGAGTGTGGTAGCAGTATTTACTGTATGACATAGAGATTTCCGAAGTACACATGAATATGAATGTCACAGATCCATTGACTAAAAGACCTCTCTCTCACATGCAAAGCATGATCAAGCCCCAGAACTCATTGGGTCTTAGATTCATAACAATGCGAATCACATGGTGATGTGAACTAGATTATTGACTCTAGTGCAAGTGGGAGACTATTGGAAATATGCCCTAGATGCAATAATAAATTAGTTATTATTATATTTCCTTGTTCATGATAATTGTTTATTATCCATGCTATAATTGTATTGATCGGAAACTTAGATGCATGTGTGGATACATAGACAAAACAATGTCCCAAGTATGCCTCTAATAGACTGGCTCGTTGATCAAAGATGGTTAAATTTTCCTAGCCATGGACATGAAATGTCATTTGATAACGGGATCACATCATTAGGAGAATAGTGTGATGGACAAGACCCAAACTACAAACGTAGCATATGATCGTGTTAGTTTATTGCTACTGTTTTCTGCATGTCAAGTATATGTTCCTATGACACTGAGATCATGCAACTCACGGACACCGGAGGACTGCCTTGTGTGTATCAAACGTTGCAATGTAACTGGGTGACTATAAAGGTGCTCTACAGGTATCTCCGAGGGTGTCTGTTGGGTTGGCATGGATCAAGACTGGGATTTGTTACTCCGTGTGACGGAGAGGTATCTTAGAGGCAAGCAATGTGACTAAGTGTTAGTCATGTTATCTTGTATTACGGAACGAGTAAAGAGACTTGCCGGTAATGAGGTTAAACTAGGTATGGAGATACCGACGATCGAATCTCGGGCAAGTAACATACCGAAGAACAAAGGGAACATCATATGGGATTAACTAAATCCTTGACATAGAGGTTCGACTGATAAAGATCTTCCTAGAATATGTAGGAACCAATATGGGCATCCAGGTCCCGCTATTGGCTATTGATCGTAGAGCTGTCTCGGTCATGTCTACATATTTCTCGAACCCGCAGGGTCTGCACACTTAAGGTTCGGTGACGTTTCGGTAGTATAGAGTTATGTATGGTTGTGACCAAAGGTTGTTTGGAGTCCCGGATGAGATCCCATACATCACGAGGAGCTCCGGAATGGTTTTGAGGTAAATATTGATATATAGGAAGTCCTGTTTTGGTCGCCGGAAAAGTTTTGGGCTCATCGGTAGTGTACCAGGAGTGCCGGTAGTGTACCGGGGGACCATCGGGAGAGGTATTTCGACCCAAGAGGCTACATGGGATGTGGGAGGAGGTAAACCAGACCCTTGTGGGCTAGCGGAAGCCTACTGTAAGGGCCCATGCAGCTGGAGTGGTTTGAGAAGGAAAAAATCCAAAGGCGGAGAGGTGGAAAGAGTTTCCAAGTGGAAAGGAGGAATCCTACTCCTAATAAGATTGGAGTAGGACTCCTCCACCTCCAATTTCGAAGAAACCTTGAGGGTTTGAGGATGCCTCCTCCCCTCCCTCCCTCCTATATATACTAGAGGCTTTAGAGGAAAAAGCTAACCCTAATAGCCACGTGCTACCTCTTCTCTAGATCGCAGTTTCTCCTCTAGATCGGTTTTCAGCGGTGCTTAGGCGAAGCCCTGCTGGAATAGCTCCACCACCATCACCGGAATACCGTCGCGCTACCAGAGAAATCATCTACCTCTCTGCTCCCTCTTGCTGGATCAAGAAGGCGGAGATCGTCATCGAGCTATACGTGTGCTGAACGCGGAGGTGCCGTTCGTTCGGCGCTAGATCAGAAGGACCATGATCAAGATCATGAGACAGATCGTGATGACATCGCGGGACGGATCGTGATGAGTTCGCAGGATGGATCGTGATTGGATCGCGGGACGGATCGTGATGAGATCGCGGGACGCTCGACGATTTGGATCGCGAAGACGTTCGACTACACCAACCGCGTTTCTTAACGCTTCCCGCTTAGCGATCTACAAGGGTATGTAGATCCACTCTCCCTCTCGTAGATGCTCATCACCATGGATAGATCTTGCGTGTGCATAGGAATATTTTTCTTTCCCATGCAACGTTCCCCAACAGCACGGCCACCGCATCCCAGGAAAGGCCCGGACACGACCCCATTGCCCTACCCAAATAGACGTAGTAACGATTAATTCTTCCGTACTTTCTAGAGATTCGGCTTCAGACTACGTATGTATCAAAATAATTGAATCTGTATTCTAAAATATGTCTATATGCATTCATATGTAGTCTATACTGAAATCTCTAGAAACACTTGTAGGAATATACAATGGCGGATCCTGAACTTACGTGGGACGAAACAATGAAGGTACCAAAAGTTTAATGTACGAATGCAAGTTCGCTCCAGTAGCACTCATAAAATTCAAATGTGAAGCAAGGTGCACATTTTTTTTTGACAAAACTAATTGTTCAAAAAGTTCAAGATTCGCAACCACTAGGTTGTTGGGAGACGTAGTAGTAAATCAAAAAATTTCCTATGATCACCAAGATCTATCCATGGAGAAACCAACAACGAGTGGGGAGAGATTGCATCTTCATACCTTTGAAGATCGCTAAGCGGAAGTGTTACAAGAACGCGGTTGGTGGAGTCGTACTCGCAGCGATTCAGATCACGGTGGATTCTGATCTCAGCGCCGAACAACGGCGCCTTCGCGTTCAACACACGTCCAGCCCGATGACGTCTCCTATGCCTTGATCCAGCAAGGAGGAAGAAGAGGTTGAAGGAGAGCTCCGGCAGCACGACGGCGTGGTGACGGTGGAGCTACGTGAACTCCGGCAGGGCTTCGCCAAGCGCTACAGAGAACGAGGAAGACGAAGGGTAGGGCTGCACCGAGAGAGAAAGAAGCCGTACTCTCAAATCAGCCCAAACCCTTGCATATATATAGGAGGATGGAGAGGGAGGGATGCCTTGGCTCCTCCTCCAAGGTGGAGAGCTTCGGCCGAACTAGGGGGAGAGTCCAGCTCCCACAAGGGAGGTGGATCTCCTCCTTTTAAACCTTTTTCAGCCCTATCTCTTATCTCCAGCCGCGTGGACCTTTCTAGAAGGTCTTGGCAAGCCCAATAAGGGCTGGCACACCTCCTCTAAGGGCCCACGAAGTCCTTTGGTCGTCACACCCCTCCCGGGGTCCTCCGGCACCCTCCCGGGACTCCCGGTACACTACCGATGAGCCTGAAAATTTTTCAGTGACCAAAACTAGACTTCCTATATATCAATCTTTACCTCCGAACCATTCCGTAGCTCCTCGTGACATCCGGGATCTCATCCGGGACTCCAAACAACTTTAGGTAATCACGTATACCATTTCCCTATAACCCTATCATCATCGAACCTTAAGTGTGTAGACCCTACGGGTTCGGGAGACACATAGACATGACCGAGACACCTCTCCGGTCAATAACCAACAACGGTATCTGGATACCCATGTTGGCTCCCACATGCTCCATGATGATCTCATTGGATGAACCACGATGTCGGGGATTCAAACAATCCCGTATACAATTCCCCTTGTCTATCGGTATGATACTTGCCCGAGATTCGATCGTCGGTATCTCTATACCTTGTTCAATCTCGATACCGGCAAGTCTCTTTACTTGTTCCGTAATACATCATCCCGTGACTAACTCCTTAGTCACATTGAGCTCATTGTGATGATTTCTTACCGAGTGGGCCCAGAGATACCTCTCCATCACACGGAGTGACAAATCCCAGTCTCGATTCGTGCCAACCCAACAGACACTTTCGGAGATACACGTAGTGCACCATTATAGCCACCCAGTTACGTTGTGATGTTTGGCACACCCAAAGCATTCCTACGGTACCCGGGAGTTGCACAATCTCACGGTCTAAGGAAACGATACTTGACATTGAAAAGCTTTAGCAAACGAACTACACGATCTTGTGCTATGCTTAGGATTGGGTCTTGTCCATCACATCATTCTCCTAATGATGTGATCCCGTTATCAACGATATCCAATGTCCATGGTCATGAAACCGTGACCATCTATTGATCAACGAGCTAGTCAACTAGAGGCTCACTAGGGACATGTTGTGGTCTATGTATTCACACATGTATTACGGTTTTTGGTTAACACAATTATAGCATGAACAATAGACAATTATCATGAACTAGGAAATACAATAATAACTATTTTCTTATTGCCTCTAGGGAATATTTATAACAGTCTCCCACTTGCACTAGAGTCAATAATCTAGTTACATTGTGATGAATCGAACACCCATAGCAATCTAGTGTTGATCATGTTTTGCTCGTGAGAGAGGTTTAGTCAACAGATCAGCGACATTCAGATCCGTATGCACTTTACAAATATCTATATCTCCCTCCTAAATGTAATCACGGCTGGAGTTGAAGCGGCGCTTGATGTGTCTAGTCTTCTTGTGAAACCTGGGCTCCTTCGCAAGGGCAATAGCTCCAGTGTTGTCACAGAATAGAGTCATCGGGCCCGACGCACTTGGAATTACTCCTAGGTCGGTGATGAACTCTTTCATTCAGACTCCTTCCTTTGCTGCTTCCGAAGCAGCTATGTACTCCGCTTCACATGTAGATGCCGCCACGATGCTTTGCTTGCTGCTGCACCAGCTGACTGCCCCTCCGTTCAAAACATACATGTATCCGGTTTGCGACTTGGAGTCGTCCGGATCTGTGTCAAAGCTAGCATCGACGTAACCCTTTACGACGAGCTCTTTGGCACCTCCATATACGAGAAACATGTCCTTTGTCCTTTTCAGGTACTTTAGGATATTCTTGACCGCTGTCCAGTGTTCTGCTCCGGGATCACTTTGGTACCTCCCTACCAAACTTATGGCAAGGTTCACATCAGGTCTGGTACACAACATGGCATACATAATAGAGCCTACGGCTGAAGCATAGGGGATGACACTCATCTCTTCTCTATCCTTTGCCGTGGTCACGCATTGAGTCGTACTCAATCTCACACCTTGTAACACAGGCAAGAACCCCTTCTTGGACTGATCCATATTGAACTTCTTCAATATTTTTCAAGGTATGTGCTTTGTGAAAGACCTATGAGGCGTCTCGATCTTTCTCTATAGATCTTAATACCTAATATGCAAGCAGCTTCTCCAAGGTCCTTCATTGAAAAATACTTATTCAAGTAGGCCTTTACACTTTCCAAGAGTTCTATATCATTTCCCATTATCAGTATGTCATCCACATATAATACGAGAAATGCTACACAGATCCCACTCACTTCCTTGTAAATACAGGGTTCTCCATAAACATGTACAAATCCAAACGCTTTAATCACTTCATTAAAGCGAATGTTCCAACTCCGAGATGCTTGCACCAGCCCATAGATGGAGCGCTCGAGCTTGCATACCTTGTTAGCATCTTTAGGATCGACAAAACCTTCCGGCTGCATCATATACAGTTCTTCCTTGAGGAAGCCATTAAGGAATGCCGTTTTGACGTCCATTTGCCAGATCTCATAATCATAAAATGCGGCAATTGCTAACATGATTCGGATAGACTTCAGCATCGCTATGGGTGAGAAAGTCTCCTCGTAGTCAACTCCTTGAACTTGTCGATAACCCTTAACGACAAGCCGAGCCTTATAGACGGTCACATTACCATCCGCGTCAGTCTTCTTCTTAAAAATCCATTTATTTTCAATGGTCGCTTATCATCAGGCAAGTCCACCAAAGTCCACACTTTGTTCTCATACATGGATCCTATCTCGGATTTCATGGCTTCAAGCCATTTGTTGGAATTCGGGCCCGCCATCGCTTCTTCATAGTTCGAAGGTTCACCGTTGTCTAACAACATGATCTCTAGGACAGGGTTGTCGTACCACTCTGGTGCGGAACGTGTCCTACTGGACCTTTGACGTTCAAAAGTAACTTCATCTGAAGTTTCATGATCATCATCATTAACTTCCTCTCCAGCCAGTGTAGGCTCCATGGAAACAACTTCTTGTGCTGCGCTACTCTTCGGTTCGAGTGGAGGTACAATTACCTCATCAAGTTCTATTTTCCTCCCACTTACTTCTTTCGAGAGAACTCTTTCTCGAGAAAGGATCCATTCTTGGCAACAAAGACTTTGCCCTCGGATCGTAGGTAGAAGGTATACCCAATAGTCTCTTTGGGATATCCTATGAAGACGCACTTTTCCGCTTTGGGTTCGAGCTTCTCAGGTTGAAGTTTCTTCACATAAGCATCGCATCCCCAAACTTTTAGAAACGATAGCTTAGGTTTCTTTCCAAACCACAATTCATACGGTGTCGTCTCAACGGATTTTGACGGTGCCCTATTTAAAGTGAATGCGGCAGTCTCTAATGCATATCCCCAAAACGATAGCGGTAAGTCGGTACGAGACATCATAGATCGTACCATATCTAATAGAGTGCGATTACGACGTTCAGACACACCATTTCGCTGAGGTGTGCCAGGCGGCGTGAGTTGTGAAACAATTCCACATTTCCTTAGGTGCGTGCCAAACTCGTGACCTAAATATTCTCCGCCACTATCAGATCGTAGGCACTTTATTTTCCTGTCATGTTGATTCTCTACCTCACTCTGAAATTCCTTGAACCTTTCAAAAGTTTCAGACTTATGTTTCATTAAGTAGACATACCCATATCTACTCAAGTCATCAGTGAGGGTGAGAACATAACGGTAGCCACCACGAGCCTCGACAGTGATTGGACCGCATACATCGGTATGTATTATTTCCAACAAGTCAGTTGCTCGCTCCATTGTTCCGGAGAACGGAGTCTTGGTCATCTTGCCCATGAGGCATGGTTCGCATGTGTAAAATGATTCGGAATCAAGAGACTCCAAAAGTCCATCAGTATGGAGCTTCTTCATGCGTTTGACACCAATATGACCAAGACGGCAGTGCCACATATAAGTGGGACTATCGTTATCAACCTTACACTTTTTGGTACTCACACTATGGACATGTGTAACATCATGTTCGAGATTCATCAAAAATAAACCATTGACCAGCAGGGCTTGACCATAAAACATTTCTCCCATATAAATAGAACAACCATTATTCTCAGATTTAAATGAGTATCCATCTCGCATTAAGTGAGATCCAGATACAATGTTCATGCTCAAAGCTGGTACTAAATAACAATTATTAAGGTTTAACACTAATCCCGAAGGTAGATGTAGAGGTAGCGTGCCGACGGAGATCACATCGACCTTGGAATCATTCCTGACGCGTATCGTCACCTCGTCCTTTGCCAGCCTCAGCTTATTCCGCAGCTCCTGCTTGGAGTTACAAATGTGAGCAACTGCACCGGTATCAAATACCCAGGAGCTACTACGAGCGCTGGTTAGGTACACATCAATAACAAGTATATCACATATACCTTTAACGTTGCCGTCCTTCTTATCCGCTAAGTACTTGGGGCAGTTCCGCTTCCAGTGACTGGTACCTTTGCAATAAAAACACTCAGTCTCAGGCTTGGGTCTATTCTTGTTCTTCTTCTTCCCGGCAACTTGCTTACCGGACGCGGCAACAGCTTTGCCGTCCTTCTTGAAGTTCTTCTTACCCTTGCCTTTCTTGATACTAGTGGTCTTATTCACCATCAACACTTGATGCTCCTTTTTGATCTCGACCTCTGCTGATTTCAGCATCGAGTACAACTCAGGAATGGACTTCTCCATCCCTTGCATGTTGTAGTTCATCACAAAGCTCTTGTAGCTAGGTGGAAGCGACTGGAGGATTCTATCAATGACCAAGTCATCTGGGAGATTAACTCCCAGCTGAGTCAAGCGGTTGTGTAGCACAAACATCTTGAGGATGTGCTCACTGACAGAACTATTCTCCTCCATCTTACAGCTGAAGAACTTGTCGGAGACGTCATATCTCTCGACCCGGGCATGAGCTTGGAAAACCAGTTTCAGCTCTTGGAACATCTCATATGCTCCGTGTTGCTCAAAACGCTTTTGGAGCCCCGGTTCTAAACTGTAAAGCATGTTGTACTGAACAAGGGAGTAATCATCGCAGCGAGAATGCCAAGCGTTCGCAACGTCTTGCTCTGCTGGGAGAAGGGGTGGGTCACGTAGTGGTGCATCAAGGACATACAATTTCTTGGAAGCTATGAGGATGATCCTCAAGCCACGGACCCAGTCTGCATAGTTGCTTCCATCATCTTTCAGCTTGGTTTTCTCTAGGAACACGTTGAAATTGAGGGTGACATTCGCGTTGGCCATTGGATCTACAATATAGATTGTAAAGATAATTTTAGACTAAGTTCATGATAATTAAGTTCACATAATCAAATTATTTAATGAACTCCCACTTAGATAGACATCTCTCTAGTCATCCAAGTGACACATGATCTATGTCAACTAGCCCGTGTCCGATCATCACGTGAGACGGACTAGTCATCCATGGTGAACATCTCCATGTTGATCGTATCTTCTATATGACTCATGTTCGACCTTTCGGTGTTCCGTGTTCTGAGGCCATGTTCGACCTTTCGGTGTTCCGTGTTCTGAGGTCATACAATAAAATAAGACAACTCCTATGGCTCCTGCCGATTGTCATACTCATCGACATGCAAGTCGTGAATCCTATTACAAGAACATGATAAATCTCATACATCACAATGCATCACATCACATTCTTTGGCCATGTCACATCACAAGGCATATGCTGCAAAAACAAGTTAGACGTCCTCTAATTTGTAGTTGCAAGTTTTTACGTGGCTGCTATAGGTTTCTAGCAAGAACGTTTCTTACCTACGGAAAAACCACAACGTGATATGCCAATTGCTATTTACCCTTCATAAGGACCCTTTTCATCGAATCCAATCCGACTAAGGTGGGAGAGACAGACACCCGCTAGCCACCTTATGCAACAAGTGCATGTCAGGCGATGGAATCAGTCTCACGTAAGCGTACGTGATAAGTCGGTCCGGGCCGCTTCAGCGCACAATACCGCCGAATCAAGACTAGTAGTGGTAAGCAAATTAACAAAATCGACACCCACAACAACTTGTGTTCTACTCGTGCATAGATTCTATGCATAGACCTAGCTCATGATGCCATTGTTGGGAGACGTAGTAGTAAATCAAAAAAATTCCTACGATCACCAAGATCTATCCATGGAGAAACCAGCAACAAGTGGGGAGAGATTGCATCTTCATACCTTTGAAGATCGCTAAGCGGAAGCGTTACAAAAATGCGGTTGGTGGAGTCGTACTCGCAGCGATTCAGACCGCGGTGGATTCCGATCTCAGCGCCGAACAATGGCGCCTCCGCGTTCAACACACGTGCAGCCCGATGACTTCTCCTACGCCTTGATCTAGCAAGGAGGAAGGAGAGGTTGAGGGAGAGCTCTGGCAGCATGACGGCGTGGTGACGGTGGAGCTACGTGAACTCCGGCAGGGCTTCGCCAAGCGCTACAGAGAACGAGGAAGAGGAAGGGTAGGGCTGCACCGAGAGAGAAAGAAGTCATCGTCTCAAATCAGCCCAAACCCTTGCATATATATAGGAGGAGGGAGAGGGAGGGCTGCCTTGGCCCCTCCTCCAAGGAGGAGAGCTTCAGCCGAACTAGAGGGAGAGTCCACCTCGCACAAGGGAGGTGGATCTCCTCCTTTTAAACCTTTTTCAGCCCTATCTCTTATCTCCAGCCGCATGGCCCTCTCTAGAAGGTATTGGCAGCCCAATAAAGGCTGGCACACCTCCTCTAAGGGCCCACGAAGTCCTTTGGTCGTCACACCCCTCCCAGGGTCCTCCGGCACCCTCCCGGCACTCCCGGTACACTACCGATGAGCTCGAAAACTTTCCGGTGACCAGAACTGGACTTCCTATATATCAATCTTTACCTCCGGACCATTACGGAGCTCCTCGTGACGTTAGGGATCTCATCCGGGACTCCGAACAACTTTCGGTAATCATGTATACCATTTCCCTATAACCCTAGCGTCATCGAACCTTAAGTGTGTAGACCCTACGGGTTCGGGAGACACGTAGACATGACCGAGACACCTCTCCGGTCAATAACCAACAGCGGGATCTAGATACCCATGTTGGCTCCCACATGCTCCACGATGATCTCATCAGATGAATCACGATGCCGGGGATTCAAACAATCCCGTATACAATTCCCTATGTCTATCGGTATGATACTTGCCCGAGATTTGATTCTCGGTATCTCTATACCTTGTTCAATCTCGTTACCGGCAAGTCTCTTTACTCGTTCCGTAATAGTTCATACCGTGACTAAATCCTTAGTCACATTGAGGTCATTATGATGATGTCTTACCGAGTGGGCCCAGAGATACCTCTCCGTCACACGGAGTGACAAATCCCAGTCTCGATTCGTGCCAACCCAACAGGCACTTTCAGAGATACCCGTAGCGCACCTTTATAGCCACCCAGTTACGTTGTGACGTTTGGCACACCCAAAGCATTCCTACGGTATCCGGGAGTTGCACAATCTCATGGTCTAAGGAAACGATACTTGACATTGAAAAGCTTTAGCAAACGAACTACACGATCTTGTGCTATGCTTAGGATTGGGTCTTGTCCATCACATGATTCTCCTAATGATGTGATCCCGTTATCAACGACATCCAATGTCCGTGGTCATGAAACCGTGACCATCTATTGATCAACAAGCTAGTCAACTAGAGTCTCACTAGGGACATGTTGTGGTCTATGTATTCACACATGTATTACGGTTTCCGGTTAAAACAATTATAGCATGAACAATAGACAATTATCACGAACTAGGAAATACAATAATAACAATTTTATTATTACCTCTAGGGCATATTTCCAACATAGGTGATGTAACCACCAAACTTTATAAATTTACGGGTGATACGAGAAAAAAATAGATAAGCAATTTTTGGTTGTGCTTGTTGCCCTTCCAAGCAACAACTTCTCATTTGTGTGAGCTGAATGACGTGTAACTGCTGCCACCCACACAGGCCGCGCTAGGCAATGCACCTGGAACTGGTTCTTCTAATTCTGCCATTCGCCCATTCGTCAGGTGTCAAGCATCCATAGAGGAGGAGCTTTTTGTCCGAAAGTGGGCGGTGGCAGGAATGGTCATAGCCAACTGCTAAGTTAGAGCACCTACAACCGGGCTCCTCAGACGTTCCCTATACGTCCGAGTGAACGGCTCGGTCAGTTACTGGTCACAAATTTTTGACCTAACCATGCTTTCAAACCAGTTAAATACATTCAGGCTGACCAACATCACTCATATGTAACCCATAGATGAGGCAGATATGAGAAGGTCCAGACGCGTCCGAGTCGTGTCTATCACTGTAGACTACCATGCGGAGCCTATGCAGACATCTGTTGTTACAAAGTGGTTCGGTGAGATTGCCGCTACGCCACGCCATGGAGGGAAATGGCTAGAAAGCGGATCCGTCCGGCCGGCATGGAGGTCTCATCTACATCTTCGATGACCAGTAGTAGTAGGCTAGTTTTACTACTATGTAGTAGTATGTATAGTTTTGTATTGCATGGTGTCTATAGATTTGAGGTATAAAATTAAGGTACATGGTTGCAGTAGATGCAAAATGAAGTGGTGATCGGATCCTCTCCTCTTCATGTACACGTCACAAACGTATAGAGCCTAGATTAGCTAGCTCCGACCGTAGATGTTGTTGGGACTACTTGCGACCAGATGAGTGATCGTCACCATTTTTCACACTCGCCGACAATTATGTTCATGAGGTCATTGCCTACTGCTAGGTGTTATGAGAAAATAACTAGCTGCAGTCATCCATCTTAGGTGGAGGAGAGAATAGATATGTTATTTTATTAGGGCCACAACTGAACCACTTACGTTTCCCATTCATGAGTGAAGTCTGAAAACAACCTTGTGGTTGTAGACGTGGACGCAAATGAACCTCAACCTCTAAATTCCTGAACTCTGTACCTTGAACTGTCTGATCCTGGATTTTTTAGTCTTAAGCTCGCTTTAGACCAGGATCTGCTGACATGGCCCCATTGTAGGCTCGGATTGAGAATTAATAATGCCACCTGTGCTTGGACAGTTGTATTTTTAACAAGAGACGCGGGTGGGGAATCTTTTTAGGGTTCAACGGAGAGAGAGAGGAACACGATGGAGAGAGAGCGGCGACGGGGGCGGGGTCGACTTCGATCTAGAGCAAGGCGACAGAGAGAGCAGCGGTGGGGGCGATGTCGTCCTTCTCCTTTGGATCCTCCTATTCACGCGGCAAGGGCATTCGACGGAGAGGCGTTGCAGCTAGGTCGCCGGTGTCGTATCGTGAGAAACCGATGGACTATGAGCCGACGGTTGTGTGCGGCCATTGCGGAAGGAAAGCGCCGAGGTGGATTTCATGGAGTGTGCCGAACCCTGGAAGGAGATATTATATATGTGTCGAAGCTAAGGTATGCTCTGTTCTTATGTGCGTTGTGCTCCTCTCCGCTGTTCGATTCTCTCTGAGTGATAAACTTGTGTTTGTTGAGAAGCATGGCTTCCTAGAGTGGCATGAAACCCAACATCTCTATTCTTGCGTGTATTGTTGGGAAATCTTCGAGATAGGGTATGGAGTCTTGAGGATGATGTAGTAGCATTGTATGGAGATGGAGATGCAGGTGTTAGTGCAGTGCAAGAGGCAGTACAGGAGAGAACTGTAGGTGCCAGTGCTACTGGTGCATTAGTTAGGATGATGGTGTGTGGCATTGTGATATTTGTATCAGGTTTAGTTGTAGGGATGATCATATTCTAGTTCATTTGATAGTAATGGTTGCTAGGCAATGTACTGTATTTTGTGATGTTTGCAAAATGTATTGCATGACATTCAGAGTGCAAAAATTGTGAGGCAATGTAATGAATTCAGTTTGGAATAAATGTCAGGAAATGTACTGAATTGTTAACAGTATATGTTGGATTGAGTTACCAAATTTTGGTGAGGGTTGAAGTGTCATTTCTGACAATGGCAAAATAATTTGTAGTCTGCCAAAAGAGCAACATTTAATAACACAAAATGTTCACAACAGAAGCGCAACATGTTTGGCAGCAACAAGTAACTTTAGTATTTCAGATTTAGTTCTCACAACACTTACCATAGCACATTCACCAGTTCACAGGGACACACATATCCAAAATGCTGCAGCAGTTCACATGATCTAAATAACCACAACATGTGTGAATAGGGCACAACTTCAGTAGTTCCGAGAAGCTGTGAAAGAGGATATGAACCTACTACAAGCAGTGGTACTGCTCCTTCCTCTTCCTTCCCATCGTGTGCCAGCAGATGCAATTCCCCTCCCTCTTGCTCCTGCTCTCCATTTGCCTCTGCCAGTTGATGTAATTCCTCCAGGTGCTTCATTTGCACTTGGTGTGTACCTCCTGGGAGGTCTGAAGCTTGAGCTTGTAGTTGCTACAAGTTCAGAAGATACAACTGTAGTTGTCCTTCTTTTGGGACCCTCGGTCTCTACTTGCTGGTTACTGCATCTGACTATGCTAAGCAGCCCAACTGGTCCAATCAATTGATATTCGTAAATCCTCAATCCGTTGTGGTTTTGGGACCGAGTGGGAAATGCTCTTGACCATTTTCTTGGTACCTCCGAGGTGGCGGTGACACTCCCGAGCGTCGTTCACTCGCCCTCTCAAACCACAACCGATCCAGGGGCTACTGACGAGGTCACCTACCAAAGGTAGGTTCATGGACCTGACATCTAAGGCCCACCTGGGCCCCCACATTATCATTAAAGTCCCTGGACTACAGATGCATTCGGATGCATACATAGGATCCACTAGGATCCATTAAGTCACTTAGACGTCATTTCACCAGTAGGACAAGTACTAGCACTCAAGCGAGAGGAGGCTAGGATAACATGGGAGCTGCAACGTGTCGGTGCACTATGACTGGGGTACCCAGAGCCCTTGACTTATGCACATGTAGTATTAGAAGAACCTATCAATATAAGTACATTCCAAACCAAATAAGCCACTCTACCTGAGATCAAGGAGCGCATCAAAAAGACAAAACAACCATTCAAGACCAAGACTCCAACAGAAGCAACCTCCGCTGGCTAAGCAACACCGGCAAGGTCGATGCAACAGCCTAGGACAGACCCAAACCGTGCGAGTCACGTCCCCGGTGCCTGCCGGGGACCGAGACGCACACATCTTCAGGAAGACCCGGCAAGCCATCCCTCGACAGGCGCGAGCCGATCGGCCACCGCCCCACCGCATCACGATGCCCGTCATTTGTCGATGCGGTGTCGAGCCCTCAGGTGGCTAAGTGGCACTCACTAAGCACGTGGCGACTCGCTAGAAGGCAGATTATGCCCATTTAACACCCGTCCAGAGGCCTGTCAAGATATTGAACGATAGTTAGCTAAAGCGGTGGTAAAAGCCTGTCGGGAATGCATCCCCGCACGCCACCTAGGCTAGCATTTATGGCATTTTGTACTAAGTGCGAGAGTTACTTATGATAGCACTGTTGGCTATGTAATCACTAGATAATGTCTGTTTTGCCACTGTGGTTACCCCTTGAGATATAAAAGGAGGCCCAAGGCAACCTAGCTAAAGATTCGGACCCTTGGACACTTGTACTCGCGTAACAGCTCTCCCGAAGGCAACCTTCCCTGGTTTGAGCATAGCGTGTGCTTCGCGTTCCTCTGATCAATGCACCAAAGAAGGAGTAGGGTTTTAACCTTCTTGGCAGCCTGGACCTGGGTAAAAGACAAGCGTCTCGTCATCGTGCTGCCTCGCCACCTTTGCTCTTTGTGCAACATGACCTCACCCCTGCCGAACCACAAAAGGGGCCCGTGGCCCCATAGGTGATTGATGTCCCACAAGGATAGGGGATCAATCGTAGTCCTTTTAATAAGTAAGAGTGTTGAACCCAACGAGGAGCAGAAGGAAATGATAAGCGGTTTTGAGCAAGCACTGAAATTGTAAGTAGCAAGTAGTTTGATAGCAAGGTAATTTGTAACGAGCAAGTAACGGTAAAAATAGGTAAGGTGCAGCAAGGTAGCCCAATCCTTTTGTAGCAACGGACAGGCCAAAACTATCTCTTATGATAAGCAAAGTGTTCTTGAGGGTACACAGGAATTTCATCTAGTCACTTTCATCATGTTGGTTTGATACGTGTTCGCTACTATGATAATTTGATATGTGGGTGGACCGGTGCTAAGGTGTTGTTCTTACTTGAAATAGCAACCTACTTATGATTAAACAACTCACAAGCATCCGCAACTACAAGAAAAGTATAAGACAAAGTCTAACCATAACATTAAACATGTGGACCCAAATCATCCCCTTATGAAGTACTGCATAAAGTAGGTTTTTGTTGGAAATATGCCCTAGAGGCAATAATAAAATGGTTATTATTATATTTCCTTGTTCATGATAATTTTTATTATCCATGTTATAATTGTATTGACTGGAAACACATTGCATGTGTGGATATATAGACAACACTTTGTCCCTAGGGTGCCTCTAGTAGACTAGCTCGTTGATCAAAGATGGTCAAGGTTTCCTAGCCATTGACATGAGATTTCATTTGATAACGAGAGCACATCATTAGGAGAATGATGTGATGGGAAAGACCCAAACTATAAACGTAGCATTTGATCGTGTCAGTTTATTGCTATAGTTTTTCTGCATGTCAAGTATCTGTTCCTATGACCATGAGATCATGCAACTCACTGACACTGGAGTAGTGCCTTGTGTGTATCAAATATTGCAACATAACTGGGTGACTATAAAGGTACTCTACAGGTATCTCCGAGAGTGTCTATTGAGTGGGTATGGATCAAGACTGAGATTTGTTACTCCGTGTGACGGAGAGGTATCTCAGGGCTCACTCGGTAATACAACATCACAAGAACCCTTGCAAGCAATGTGACTAAGTGTTAGTCACGGGATCTTGTATTACGGAATGAGTAAAGAGACTTGCCAGTAACGAGGTTGAACTAGGTATGGAGATACCAACGATCGAATCTCGGGCAAGTAACATACCGAAGAACAAAAGGAACATCATACGGTATTAACTAAATCCTTGACATAGAGGTTCGACAGATAAAGATCTTCTTAGAATATGTAGGAATTAATATCGGCATCCAGGTCCCGCTATTGGTTATTGACCGTAGAGGTGTCTCGGTCATGTCTACATAGTTCTCGAACCCACAAGGTCTGCACACTTAAGGTTCGGTGATGTTTCGGTAGTATAGAGTTATGTATGGTGGTGACCGAAGGTTGTTCGGAGTCCCTGATGAGATCCCGGACATCATGAGGACCTCAGGGATGGTTAGGAGGTAAAGATTGATATATAGGAAGTCCTATTTTGGTCATCGAAAAGGTTTCAGGCTCATCGGTAGTGTACCGGGAGTGCCGGGACGGTACCAAGGGACCATCGGGAGGGGTATTTCGACCCAAGAGGCTACATGGGCTGTTGGAGAAGGTATACGGGCCCTTAGTGGGATGTACGAAGCCCCACAGGAAGCCTATGCGGCTGGGAAGGAAATTTTAAGGTGGGAAGAGAGGCCCAAGTGGGAAAAGGAGGAGTCCTAATCCTACTAGGAGTGGAGGAGGTGGACTCCTCCCCCCACTTCGGCCGAACAAGGGCTGGCTCCCTTGGGAGCCAAGCCTCCTCCCTCCCCTCCTCCTATATATACTAGAGGTTTGAGGGTTTTTTGGACACAGAAAAACAACCACGTGCTACCTCTCCTCTAGATCGTAGTTTCTCCTCTAGATCGGTTTCAGCGGTGCTTAGGCGAAGCCTTGCTAGAATAGCTCCACCACCATCATCGCAACACCGTCGTGCTGCCGTAGAACTCGCCCACCTCTCTGCTCCCTCTTACTAGATCAAGAAGGTGGAGATCGTCATCGAGTCGTACGAGTGCTGAACATGGAGGTGCCGTCTGTTCGGTGCTAGATCGGCACCGATCGTGATTGGATCACGGGACGCTCGGCGATTTGGATCTCGAAGACGTTCGACTACATCAACCGCGTTTCTTAACGCTTCCCTCTTAGCGATCTACAAGGGTATTTAGATCCAATCTCCCTCTCGTAGATGCTCATCACCATGGATAGATCTTGCGTGTGCTTAGGAAATTTCTTGTTTCCCATGCAACGTTCCCCAACATATTTAAGCTTCTATCACTCTAGCAACCCAACATCTAATAACTACTCCACAATGCATTCCCTTCGGCCCAAGGATGGTGAAGTTCCATGTAGTCGACTTTCACATGACACCACTAAGAGAAACAGAACATACATATCATCAAAATATCGAACACATATCAAATTCACAGAATTACTTGCAACATGACTTCTCCGTGACCCCAAGAACAAAGGTAACTACTCACAAATAATATGCATGCACAAGATCAGAGCTGTATTTAATAGCATACTGGATCTGAACATATAATCTTCCACCAAATAAACCATATTGCAATAGCAATCAACTACACAAGGTAATCAACACTACTAGTCACCCATAGGTACCAATCTGAGGTTCCAGTACAAAGATTGAACACAAGAGATGAACTAGGGTTTGAGAGGAGTTGTGTTGTTGAAGATGTTGATGACGAATGGCCTCCCCAAGATGAGAGGGTTGTTGGTGATGGCAATGGCTTTGATTCCCCCCTCCGAGAGGGAAGTTCCCCCGGCGGAATCGCTTCGCCGGAGGGCAAAAGTGCTCCTGCCCAAGTACCGCGTCGATACAGTGGCGCTGTGTCCTAAAAGTACTCCCCTTCATTTTTTTAGGTTTTTCCAGAATTTATACCAGAAGATGGGCTCCGGAGGTGGGCCAGGATGAGCACCACACACCAGGCCATGCCTGGGGGGCCTGGCGCGCCCTGGTGGGTGTTCCTCACCTGGTGCCCCCCTCCGGTAGTTTTCTGGTACATTGTTTTTCATTTATTCCATAAAAATTCTCCGTAAAATTTCAGCTTCATTGGGGATGTGCAGAATAGGTATCTCTGACATGCTTTTTTCAGGTCCCGAATTCCAGCTTCCGGTATTCTCCCTCTTTGTTTAGACCTTGCAAATTATGAGAGAAAAGACATTAGAATTACTCCCCAAAGCATTATTATGCATAAAAACATTAAAAATAATAATGGGAAACATGATGCAAAATGGACGTACCAGTGATCGTGTGCATCGAGCCCTGACATATTTGGCGCCAGGTAGGGGGTAGCGTCATTTGTGCGAACCTGAGATCGTGAGCAGCGTGTCGATCTTTATCACCGTCTTCTTCCTTCATGGCTCCCAAGAATAAGCCAAGCGCAATCGCGCATCCCTCTGCTACCTCTTGAGCTTGCATTGGTTTTCCTTTGAACAGGAAATGGTGATGCAGCAAAGTAGATAAGTATTTCCCTCAGTTGTTGAGAACCAAGGTATCAATCCAGTAGGAAGAACAAGCAAGTCACCAATGTATGCACCTACACAAACAATCAAACTCTTGCACCCAACGCTATAGAGGGGTTATCAATCCATTCACGGTTATTTGCAAGTATTAGATCTGATAGAGATAGATGTAATAGATTGCGGAAAGTAAAAAAGGTAAAAAAAATTGCAGCAAGGTATTTTTGGTATTTTTGGTTTATAGATCTAAAAATATATTATGGAAAGTAGACCCGAGGGCCATAGGTTTCACTAGAGGCTTCTCTCTTGAAGGAAATTATCATGATGGGTGAACAAATTACTGTCGAGCAATTTATAGAAAAGCGAATAATTATGAAGATATCCAAGGAAATGATTATGTATGTAGGCATCACGTTCGTGTCAAGTAAACTGAAACGTTTTTGCAGCTACACATCGACCGATTCGTACCTGCATCTAGAGTATTAAGTTCATGAAGAACAAAGTAACACATTCGGTAAGATGACATGATGTAGAGGGATAAAGTCAAGCAATATGATGAAAACCACATCTTGTTACCCTTGATGGAAACAATACAATACAGGCCTTGCTACCCCTACTTTGTCACTAGGTGAGGACACCGCAAGATTGAACCCAAAACTAAGCACTTCTCCCATTGCAAGCATTACCAATCTAGTTGGCCAAACCAAAACAATCACTCGAAGAGACTTGCAAAGATATGAAATCATGGATATAAGAATTCAGAAAAGCCTCAAATAATATTCATGGATAATCTGAACATAAACCCACACTTCATCGGATCTCGACAAACAAACCGCAAAAGAGTATTACATCGGATAGATCTCCATGAAGATCACGAAGAACATGGTATTGAAGCACAAAGAGGGAGAATAAGCCATCTAGCTAGTAGTTATGGACCCGTAGGTCTGTGGTCAACTACTCACGCATCATCGGAGGGGCAATGGAGTTGATGTAGATGTCCTCCGTGATCGGGTCCCCCTCCGACAGATTACCGGAAAGGCTCCAAGATTGGATCTCCCGGGAACAAAGCCTTCTGGTGGCGGAAAAGTATTTGTGTGGATCTTTTTGGTATTGGGGGAATATTTGGGTATTTATAGGACGAAGATTAGGGCTAGGAGACCAGCCAGGAGGTGGCAAGCCTGCCAGGCGTGGCCAGGGGGTGGCCGCACCCCCTGGCTTGTGACCTCCTAGCAGCTTCCCCGCCGTGCACTCCAAGCCTCGTAGATCTCTTTCATTCCAGAAAAAATCATCGCGAAGATTTTATTACGTTTGGACTTTGTTTAATATTCCATATTTGCAATACTCAAAAATACGGAAAAAACAAAAACTGGCACTAGGCTCTCGATTAATAAGTTAGTCCCAAAAATAATATAAAATAGCATATTAGTGCATATAAAACATCCAAAACAGATAATATAATAGCATGACACAATCAAAAATTATAGATACGTTGGAGACGTATCAGCATCCCCAAGCTTAATTCCTGCTCGTCCTCGAGTAGGTAAATGATAAAAACATAATTTTTGATATGGAGTGCTACCTAACATATTTATCCATGTGATATTCTTTATTGTGGCATCAATATTCAGATCCGTGAGACTCAAAACAAAAGCTTAATGTTGACATAAAAACAATAACATTTCAAGCATACTAGCCAAACAATTATGTCTCTTCAAAATATAATGGCAAAAGAAAGTTATCCCTACAATATCATATAGTCTGGTTATGCTCCATCTTCCCCATGCAAAGTATTTATATCATGCACAACCCTGATGACAAGTCAAGCAATTGTTTCACACTTCTATTTTCTCAAACTTTTTCAACTCTCACGCAATACATGAGCGTGAGCCATGGATATAGCACTATAGGTGGAATAGAATATGGTGGAGGTTGTGAAGGAAAAGGAGAATATAGGCTCACATCAACTAGGTGTACCAACGGGCTATGGAGATGCCCATTAATAGATATCAATGTCAGTGAGTAGGGATTGCCATGCAACAGACGCACTAGAGCTATAAGTGTATGATAGCTCAAAAGGAAACTAAATGGGTGTGCATCCAACTTGCTTGCTCATGAATACCTAGGGCAATTTGAGGAAGCCCATAATTGGAATATACAAGCCAAGTTATACAATGAAAAATTCCCACTAGTATATGAAAGTGACAAAATAGGAGACTCTCTACCATGAAGATCATGGTGCTACTTTGGAGCACAAGTGTGGAAAAACAAATAGTAGCATTGTCCCTTCTCTCTTTTATCTCATTTTTATTATTATTTCATGGGCATGTAAGGCCTCTTTTTTTATTTGAGCTTTGCTGGCCTCTTTTTTCATGAAGTCTGGACTCTTATCCCCACTTGTGAGGGAAACATAGCTTCCATCAACCTTTCCTCACATGGGACAATGCTCTAATAATGATGGTCATCACACTTTTATTTACTTACAACTCAAGAATTACAACTCGATAACTAGATGAAATTATGACTCTATATGAATGACTCTGGTGGTGTACCGGTATGTGCAATGATCTAGCATAGCAAATGACATCAAAAAATGGACAAGCCATGAAAACATCATGCTAGCTATCTTACGATCATGCAAATCAATATGAAAATGATGGCACGTGTCATAATAAATGAAACGGTGGAAGTTGCATGGAAGTATATCTCGAAATGGCTATAGAAATACTATAATAGGTAGGTATGGTGGCTGTTTTGAGAAAGGTGGGTTTATCGCACCGGCGAAAGTTGCGCGGTACTAGAGAGGCTAGCAAAGGTGGAAGTATAATCCATGGACTCACATTAGTCATTAAGAACTCACATACTTATTGCAAAAGTCTATTAGTCATCAAAGCAAAACGTTAGACGCATGCCCCTAGGGGAGAGAATGGTAGGAGTAAACCATCGTGCGCTCCCAACCCTCACGCAAAGGTCGACAATCTATAAACAAGTCAATTCTCTGACTTCCTTACATAATGGTTCACCATATGTGCATGCTACGGGAATCACAAACCTTTACACAAGTATTTTTTACCAATTCATAACTACTTCCTAACATGACTCCTAACATTACCATCTTTATATCTCAAAACTTATGCAAGGAATCAAACTTCTCATAATACTCAATGCACTTAATATTGAAGTTTTTATTATATCCCTCTTGGAAGCCTATCATATTAGGACTAAATTCATAACCTAAACCAATTACCATGATGTTTAAAGACTCTCAAAATAATATAAGTGAGGTATGACAGTTCAAATATTTCTATAAAACCAAACACCACCGTGCGCTAAAAAGGTATAAGTGAAGTACTAGAGCAAAATTGCCTATCTCAAAATATATAAGTGAAGCACATAGAGTATTCTAATAAATTCGTGATTAATGATTGTATTTCGCAAAATATGTGTGCATCAAGGATTATTTTGGCAAACTAAAAATCAAAGACTCATATCATACAAGACGCTCCAAGCAAAACACATATCATGTGGTGAATAAAAATATAGCCTCAAGTAAATTTACCGATGGATTGAACACGAAAGAGGGGAAGGCATCCCCAAGATTAGGCTCTTTGGCATCCTTGAATATGAATTGGGGTGCCTTGGGCATCCCCAATCTTAGGTTCTTGTCACTCCTTATTCCATAGTCCATCAAATCTTTACCCAAAACATGAAAACTTCACAACACAAAACTTAAGAGAAAACTCGTGAGATCCGTTAGTATAAGAAAATAAATCACCACTTTAGGTACTTTTGGGAACTCATTATTTATTTTTATTGGTTTAATACCTACTGTATTCTAACTTATCTGTGGTTCATACCCCCCGATACAACCCATATATACATCAAAATAGGTACACAACACAAAGAAAACAGAATCTGTCAAAAACAGAACAGTCTATAGCAATCTGAAAACTTCGTATACTTATGTAACTCCAAAAATTATGAAAAACAAGCACAACCTGGGAAATTTGTATATAAATCTTGCATAAAAATTCAGACTCATTCTACGCTCTGAACAATTTATCAAATTCCTAGACTGGGCGCAAAAGTTTCTGTTTTTCAGCAAGATCAAATCAACAACGACCATAGACCATCCCAAAGGTCTTACTTGGCTCAAACACTAATTAAAAAACCAAAACACAATTATACAGAAGTAGTAATGCGGGAAACACTCAAAAACAGGAGCAAAAACAAAACATAAAAATAAAATTGGATTGCCTCCCAACAAGCGCTATTGTTTAACGCCCCTAGCTAGGCAAAACGCAAAAGATCTAGGTATTGTCATCTTTGGTATGCAATCCATTCTCATCACGTGGATCATCACCATAGATATCATCATATAAAATATGTATCTTATTTTTAACGGGTTCACCGATTTTTTTCTTCTAACAAATCATCATTGAATCCTACATAAATGCCCCTAGTGATCCAACCAAATTCGTCATAGGTTTCAAGGTAAATGGTTTGGGTAATTTGGGAATAGGGAACTCTTCTTCTAAGATTATCATGGTAAGATTGATAATCCCTAGACTCAAAGCCACACAAGGTTTCTTTATCGTCTAGCATTTATTTAATCGGAGGGTGCCCAATATCATTTTTATAGAAAGCAAAAATTTCTCTAGCTTCTTGTACGATAAAATCAAATTCATGCATAAGGATGACCGCGGCAATCTTTTTGGCCTTAGGATGATTAATTTTGGGAAGTTCATAATACACCTCTTGCAAAGTGGGGTGAATTTGCACAAATTTCCTTTCCATTTTTTCAACAAGCATGGAAATAGCATCAGCATAACAATTTGTGCTAAGAAGAATAGATTTCTTATTCGTAGGCATTACTCCGGTACAATCAAACAACTCTTGAATAACACTCTTCCCAATAATATTATCAACTCCTACTTGAAAAGTTTGTACTTTATAATTAGGAGGAGGTTTAGATTCATGATCTAGAGAGCAAGATCCAAATTTTTTTCTCAAGATTAGCACCAGTAATACCCTCAAATTTTTTGATGATAACCATCCCAGATTGACACATGGTGGCAACGAATCCATAAAGCATGCAAGCAAACAAAAGGCAAACGAAAAGGCCAACGGAAAAAGGGCGAAAAAGGCAAATAATTTTGGTATTTTCTGAAAATCGTTTTAGAAGTGGGGGAGAGGCAAACGAGAGGCAAATGCCAAATAATGTAAATGCAAGAGATGGGTTTGTGATCGGTACTTGGTAGGCTTGATGTGTATCCTCCCCGACAATGGCGCCAAAAATCCTTCTTTCTACCTCGTGAGCTTCCGTTGGTTTTTCCTTGAAGAGTAAAGGGTGATGCAGCGAAGTAGGTAAGTATTTCCCTCAGTTGTTGAGAACCAAGGTTTCAATTTAGTAGGAGGAACAAGCAATTCATTCGTGGATGCACCTACACAAAGAATCAAACTCTTGCACCCAACGCTATAATGGGGTTGTCAATCCCTTCACGGTTATTTGCAAGGATTAGATCTGATAGAGATAGATGTGATAGATTATGGAAAGTAAAAAAAGCTAAATAAATTGCAGCAAGGTATTTTTGGTATTTTTTGTTTATAGATCTGAAAATATATTATGGAAAGTAGACCCGGGGGCCATAGGTTTCACTAGAGGCTTCTCTCTTGAAGGAAATTATCACAGTGGGTGAACAAATTACTGTCGAGCAACTGATAGAAAAGCGAATAATTATGAAGATATCCAAGGAAATGATTATGCATATAGGCATCACGTCCGTGTCAAATAGACCGAAATGATTCTACATCTACTACTATTACTCCACACATCGACCGACTCCTGCTTGCATCTAGAGTATTAAGTTCATGAAGAACAGATTAACGCATTAGGTAAGATGACATAATGTAAAGGGATAAACTCAAGCAATATGATGAAAACCCCATATTGTTACCCTTGATGTCAACAATACAATACGTGCCTAGCTACACCTACTTTGTCACAGGGTGAGGACACCGCAAGATTGAACCCAAAACTAAGCACTTCTCCCATTGCAAGAATTACCAATCTAGTTGGCCAAACCAAACCAATAACTCGAAGAGACTTGCAAAGATAGGAAATCATGCATATAAGAATTCAGAAAAGACTTAAATAATATTCATGGATAATCTGAACATAAACCCACAATTCATCTGATCTCGACAAACACACCGCAAAAGAGTATTACATCGGATAGATCTCCATGTAGATCATGAAGAACATGGTATTAAAGCACAAAGAGAGAGAAGAAGCCATCTAGTTACTAGATATGGACTCGTAGGTCTGTGGTGAATTACTCACGCATCATCTGAGGGGCAATAGAGCTGATGTAGATGCCCTCCGTGATCGGATCCCCCTCCAGCAGATTACCGGAAAAGGCTCCAAGATTGGATCTCTCACGAACGGAGGTTTCTGGAGGAGGAAAAGTATTTGTGTCGCTCTTTTTGGTATTGCTGGAATATTTGGGTATTTATAGGACGAAGATTAGGGCTGGAGACCAGCCAGGAGGTGGCAAGCCTACCAGGCGCGGCCAGGGGGTGGCTGCGCCCCTGGCTTGTGACCTCCTACCAGCTTCCCTGTCGTGCACTCCAAGCCTGATAGATCTCTTTCGTTCTAGAAAAATCATCACAGAGATTTTATTCTGTTTGGACTCCGTTGAATATTCCATATCTGCAATACTCAAAAACAAGAAAAAAACAGAAACTCGCACTAGGCTCTAGATTAATAAGTTAGTCACAAAAATAATATAAAATAGCATATTAATGCATATAAAACATCAAATACAGATAATATAATAGCATGACACAATCAAAATTATAGATACGTTGGAGACGTATCACCCTCCACTTCGAAGCCCCCCTCGCACGTAGCCGCGGGCGTCATGGATACCGCGGCGGCAACGAGTAAGGTGGTCGTCGTGGGCGACGTGACTGGCGTAGGCGGTGCCATCATCGTGTCCCCCATGGCCTAAGCTGGAGCGGGGAACGTCGAAGAGAAGCAACAACTGTGGGATCACTAGAAGAGTATGCCTAGAGGGGGTGTGGATAGAGTACTAGCAGGAATTTAAAATATACACAAGGTGCAAAGTTATGTGTTGGCAGATTTTAGCAATTATAGCAAGTCTAGCATACCATACACATGCAAGACATCAAGTATAGCAGCGGAAAGTAAAGACATTGCACATGGAAGTAAGGAGTAGAAATAGGAAGATCAAACGCATGAAGGACACGAAGATTTTTCCCGTGGTTTCGATAGGTGGTGCCATCGTATGTCCACGTTTATGGAGTCTTCAACCCACGAACCATAACGGTCGCGAGAGTCTGCGGAGGGTCCACCCATAAGGGTCCGCGAAGTAGCAGTAGTTACTATTCCATAACGGCTTCCATCCACGAAGGACTATCCTCACTCGGTGTAAATCTTCACGAAGTAGGCGATCTCCTTGCCCTCACAAACTTCTTCGTTCACTCCACAACACGAAGTAGGAGGCTCCCAAGCAACACCTAACCTATCTAGAAGGCACCACCCTCCAAAAGGTAATAGGCTCGATAATGTCGATTAACTCCTTGCTCTTGTGCTTCAAGATGATAGACTCCTCAACACACAATCACTCTCTCACAGATTTGGCTTTGGTGCAAGAAACTGATTGGGTGGAAAGCAACTTGAGGGGCTAGAGATAAAGATTCATATGGTTGGAATGGAATGGCATGATCTCAACACATGAGTAGGTGGTTCTCTCTCAGAAATTCAGTTGGTATGAGTGGGGATCTGTTCTGGGTGCTTCTGTAGCGAGTGAGTGGTGGTGTAGGGATATATATAGGCATCTCCAAAAATCCAACCGTTACACCTAATAAGTCCAACTCGATGACACCAATGTGTTAATCTCAGTGGTACCGAGTTGCCTAAAAGGTAGCAACTTTTGAATCTCAGTGAGACCGATACATAAAACTCGGTTGCACCGATAAGGTGACCAATAGTCAGATTGCCAGACTCGGTGACGCCGATTCAACAAACTCAGTCGGACCGATTTTGTGAATTCGCATAACAGAAAGTTGGCAACCCAAACTCGGTGGCACCGAATCAGAATCGGTTGCACCGAATGGATAGGGTTTGCCTGAGTGTGTTTGAGGCTGAAAATCGGTGGCACCGAGTGGAAAGTGTTGGTTGCACCGACTTTCAGTGTTTGGCTTTGGAGAGACTTTTGTGGAAGAACTTGTGGGTGTATGTGGTGACTACCACTTGTGCACTGGGGAGCATTTTGTTCACCAACGGTACCTTACCCCCTTTTGATAGTATTGGCTTTCCTATGGACTCAAGTGATTTCTCACAAAGTAAAAAAGTGGAGTCCCGTTGCTTGAAGCTTTTGCCAATGCTATTCCTTCTTCTTCTTCTTCTTGGGGATACTCTCCACACTCCTTAGAAAACTTCTCTGTGGACTTTATCTGAAACACTAGATAAAAGTATTAGTCCAAGAGACAATGTATGTTGTCATGAATTATGAAAACCACCAAGGGAGAATATTGTGCTTTCAATCTCCCCCTTTTTCGTAATTGATGACAACATACAATCAAAGCTTCAATTTAAGGTATGTAGAAATTTATGAAGACTTTGAAGGATACATGACTGATACAAGCTCCTCCTAGATGTGTGCAATCCATTTCAAGAAGTGGCGGATCTACCATTGGGGCGAGGAGGGCGGCCACCCCGGCTCTCCTAATGCGTAGCAAGGTACCCTAGCTCAGCCTCTTTCAGTTTTAGTCAAAGGGGAGCAACTGATGGGGAATGTTGCATGGGAAACAAAAAATTCCCTACCCACACACAAGATCTATCCATGGTGATGAGCGTCCTACGAGAGGGAGAGTGGATCTACATACCCTTGTAGATTGCTAAGCGGGAAGCGTTAAGAAATGCGGTTGATGTAGTCGAACGTCTTCGCGATCCAAATTGCTGAGCGTACCCCGATCCCATCACGATCCATCTCGCGATTGAATCACGACCCGTCCCGCGATCCCATCACGATCCGTCCCACGATCAAATCAAGAATCGTCTCGCGATCCCGATCACGGTCCTTCTGATCTAGCATCGAACGGACGGCACCTCCACGTTCAACACACGTACAGCTCGATGACGATGTCCGCCTTGTTGATCCAGCAAGAGGGGGTGAGGTAGATGAGTTCTCCGGCAGCGCGATGGCCCAGCGGTGGTGGTGGTGGAACTCTTCCGACAGGGCTTCGCCTAAGCACCGCCGAAACTAGACTAAAGGAGAAAACGATCTAGAGGAAGTAGAGGGAGCACGTGGCAATTAGGGTTTGCTATCCCCTCTAAATCCTCTAGTATATATAGGAGGGAGGGAGGGGAGGTGGAAACCTCAAACCCTAAAAGGGTTGGCCGAAATTAGAGGTGGAGGAGTCCTACTCCAATCCTACTAGGAGTAGGATTCCTCCTCTCCACTTGGAAATCCTTTCCGCCTTTCCACCTTTGGGTTTTTCCCACACTTAGCCGTCTAGGCCTTAGTGGGGGGGGGGGGGGTTGGCCAGCCGACTAGGGGCTGGTTTGACTCCTCCCACATCCCATGAGGTCCTTTGGGTCGAGACACCCCTCCCGATGGCCCCTGGTACCCTCCCGACACTCCCGTTACACTAACAAAGTACCCAAAAGTTTTCCGGCGACCAAAACAGGACTTCCTATATATAAATCTTTACCTCCGGACCATTCTGGAGATCCTAGTGACGTCCAGGATCCCATCTGGGACTCCGAACCATCTTCAGACACCAGCCTATATAACTCTATACTACCGAAACGTCACCGAACCTTAAGTGTGCAGACCCTGCGGGTTCGAGAACTATGTAGACATGACCGAGACACCTATATGGTTAATAACCAATCACAGACCTGAATGCCCATATTGGTTCCTAAATATTCTACGAATATCTTTATCAGTTGAACCTCTATGTCAAGGATTCAGTTAATCCCGTGATGATGTTCCCTTTGTTCATCGGTATGTTACTTGCCCGAGATTCGATCGTCGGTATCTGTATACCTAGTTCAATCTCGTTACCGGCAAGTCTCTTTCCTCGTTTCGTAATATGAGATCCCATGACTAACACTTTAGTCACATTGCTTGCAAGGCTTGTTTGTGATGTTGTATTACCGAGTGGGCCCTGAGATACCTCTCCGTCACACGGAGTAACAAATCCCAGTCTTGATCCATGCCCACTCAACGGACACCCTCGAAGATACCTGTAGAGCACCTTTATAGTCACCCAGTTCGATGTCAGTCACTTGCATGATCTCATGGTCATAGGAACAGATACTTGACATGTAGAAAACTATAGCAATAAACTGACATGATCAAATGCTATGTTTATAGTTTGGGTCTTGTCCATCACATCATTCTCCCAATGATGCGATCCCGTTATCAAATGACATCACATGTCTATAGCTAGGAAACCTTGACCATCTTTGATCAACGAGCTAGACTATTAGAGGCATACTAAGTACATGGTGTTGTTTATGTATCCACACATGTATCTGAGTTTCCAATCAATACAATTCTAGCATGGATAATAAACGATTATCATGAAAAAGGAAATATGATAACAACTAATTTATTATTGCCTTTAGGGCATATTTCCAACAGTCTCCCACTTGCACCAGAGTCAGTAATCTATCTCACATCACTATGTGATTTGTTATGAATCTCACACCCAATGAGTTCTGGGGTTCGATCATGTTTTTATGTGAAAGAGGTTTTAGTCAACGGTTCTGCGACATTCACATCCATGTGTACATTTCAAATCTCTGTGTCATACTGTCGACACAGCTACCACGCTCCACTTGGAGCTATTCCAAATGTCTACTCCACTATACGTATCCGGATTGGTACTAACAGTTATCCGGATTGGTGTTAACGCTTGCATCGACGTAACCCTTTACGACAAACTCTTTGTCACCTCCATAATCGAGAAATATTTTCTTAGTCTTCTAGTTACTAAGGATGATTTTGACCGTTGTCCAGTGATCCACTCCTGGATCACTCTTGTAACCCTTGACAAACTCATGGCAAGGCACACACATGTGCGGTATATAGCATGTCATACTATACATAGCCAATGGATAAATCATAGGGGACGACCTTCATCCTTTCTCTTTCTTTTGCTGTGGTCGAGCTTTGAGTCTCACTCAACTTCACACCTTACAAATAGGTCAAGAACTCCTTCTTTGACTGATTCATTTTGAACTCTTTAAAAATCTGGTCAAGGTATGCACTCATTGAAATTCTCATCAAGCGTCTTGATCTATCTCTGTAGATGTTGATGCCCAATAGTTAAGTAGCTTTAGCGAGGTCTTCCTTTGGAAAACTCCTTTCAAACAACCATTTATGCTTTCCACAAATTTCTACATCATTTCTGATCAACAATATGTCAACCACATATACTTATCAGAAATTCTATAGTGCTCCCACTCACTTTCTTGTAAATACAAGTTTCTCATAAACTTTGTATAAACCCAAAAAGTTTGATCACCCCATCAAAGCGTATATTACAACTCCGAGATGCTTGCTCCAGCCCATAGAAGGATTGCTGAAGCTTGCACACCTTTTAGCATCCTTAGGACTGACAAAACATTCTGGTTGTATCACATACAACCTTTCCTCAAGTAAACCATTAAGGAAACGATGTTTTGACATCTATCTGCCAGATTTCATAATTGAAAAATGCAGGAAGTGCTAACATAATTCCAACAGACTTTAACATCTCTAACATTGAGAAAGTCTCATCATAGTCAATTCCTTGAACTTGGTGGAAACTTCTTTGCGACAAGTCAAGCTTTATAAATGGTGACATTCACGATCAGCGTCTATCTTCATCTTAAAGGCCCATTTGTACTTAGTGGCCTGCCGTTCAATGAGCAAGTCTACCAAAGTCCATACTTGGTTTTCATACATGGATCCTTTTCTTGGATTTCATGGCCTCTAACCATTTGTTGGAATCCGGGCCCATCATCACTTCTCCATAGTTCGTAGGTTCATCGTTGTCCAACAACATGACCTCTAATACAGAGTTGTCGTATCACTCAGGAGCAGTACGCGTCCTTGTCGACCTACGAGGTTCGATAGTAACTTGATCTGAAGCTTCATGATCATCATCATTAACTTCATCTTCAACTGACGTAGGCTCCACAGAAAACATCTTTCTGTGCCGCGCTACTCTTTGGTTGAAACAAAGGTTCAACAACCTCATCAAGTTCTATCTTCCTCCCACTCAATTCTTTCGAGAGAAACCCTTTCTCAAGAAATGGCCCGTTTTTAGCGAAAAACACTTTGCCTCCAGATCTAAGATAGAAGGTATACCCAACTGTTCCTTAGGGTATCCTATAAAGATGCAGGTTTCCGCTTTGGGTTCGAGCTCATCAGACATAAGCATCACATTCCCAAACTCTGAGAAATGACAGCTTAGGCTTCTGTCAAACCATAATTCATACGGTGCCATCTCAACGGATTTAGATGGTGCCCAATTTAAATTGAATGTAGTTGTCTCTAATGCATAACCCCAAAATGATAGTGTCAAAGCGATAAGAGACATCATAGTACGCACCATATACAATAGTGCACGACTATGACGTTCGGACACACCATCACTTTAGGGTGTTCCAGGTGCATGGCCTGAGTTATGAAACAACTTCCACATTGTCTTAAGTTGTATACCAAACTCGTAAGTCAGATACTCACCTCCATGATCATATCGTAGAAATTTTATCTTCTTGTCACGATGATCTCAAACTTCACTCTGAAATTGCTTGAAATTTTCAAACGTTTCTGTCTTGTGTTTCATTAAGTAAATATACTTATATATACTCAAATCATGAGTGAAGGTAAGAAAATAACAATATCCACTGCACACTACAAACCTCATTGGACCACATACATCAACATGTATTATTTCCAATAAGTTACCAGCCCGCTCCATCATACCGAAAATGGGATCTTTAGTCATCTTGCCCATGAGGCATGGTCCGCATGTCTCAACCGATTCGAAATTGAATGAGTCCAAAGATCCATCAGCATGGAGTTTCTTCATGCGCTTTACACCAATATGCATTTAGCGGTAGTGCCACAAGTATGTGGTATTATCATTATTAACTTTGTATCTTTTGGCATCAATGTTATGAACATGGGTATTACTACGATCAAGATTCAATAAACCATTCTCATTGGGTGCATGACCATTGAAGGTATTATTCATGTAAACAGAATAACCATTATTCTCTAACTACAATGAATAACCGTATTGCAATAAAAACGATCTAATCACATTCATGCTCAACGCAAACACCAAATAACATTTATTTAGGTTCATTACTAATCCCGAGGGTAGAGAGAGCGTGCAATGGTGATCACATCAACCTTGGAAAAACACTTCCAACACACATCGTCACCTCACCCTTAGCTAGTCTTTGTTTGTTCCGTAGCTTTTACTTCGAGTTACAAGCAGTAGCAATCAAACCAGTATCTAATACCCAGGTGCTACTAGGAGTACTAGCAAGGTACACATCAATAATATGTATATCAAATATACTTTTGTTAATGTTGGGAGCCTTCTTATCTACCAAGTGTCTAGGGTTGTTCCACTTCAGTGACTGCTCTCCTCATAATAGAAGCACTTAGTCTCGGGTTTGGGTTCAACTTTGGGTTTCTTCACTGTTGTAGCAACTGGCTTGCCATCCATGAAGTTTCCCTCCTTGCCCTTGACCTTCACGAAACTAGTGGTTTTACTAACCATCAACACTTGATGCTCCTTCTTGATTTCTACATTCGCGGTGTCAAACATCGCGAATAGCTCAGGGATCATCATTTCCATCCCTAGTATGTTCATAGTTCATCACGAAGCTGTAGTAGCTTGGTGACAGTGACTTGGAGAAACATATCAATCACTGTCTTATCTGGAAGATGAACTCCTACTCGATTGAAGCGATTGTAGCACCCAGACAATCTGAGCACATGCTCACCGATTGAGCTATTCTCCTTCATCTTGTGGACAATTAATCTTGTTGGAGGTCTCATAACTCTAACACGGGCACGAGCCTGAAATCCAATTTCAGCCCTTGGAACATCACATATGCTTCATGACGTTCGAAACGTATTTGAAGCCTGACTTCTAAGCCATAATGCAAGACGCACTGAACTATCAAGTAGTCATCAAAAATGTGTGTGTCAGATGTTCACAACATCCACAGACGATGCTAGAGGGGGTGGCGCACCAAGTGATGCATCAAGGACATAAGCCTTATGTGCAGCAACTAAGGACAATCCTCTAACCACGCACCTAGTCCGCATAATTTCTACCATTATCTTTCAAGTCTATTTTCTCTAGGAACGTATTATAAACACAGGGAAGCTACAGCGCGAGCTATTGATCTACAACATAACTTTGCAAAGACAACTTTAGACTATGTTCAAGACAAATGAGTTCAGTTAATCATATTACTTAAGAACTCCCACTCAAATTGACATCCCTCTGGTCATCTGAGTGATACATGATCCAAATTCACCAACGCAAGTCTGATCATCACGTGAGTTGAGGTGCTTTCAGTGGTGAACATCATCATCTTGATCATATCTACTATATTACTCATGTTCGAACTTTCGGTCTCTTGTGTTCCGAGGCCATGTGTGTACATGCTAGGCTTGTCAAGTTTAACCCGAGTGTTCTACACGTGCAACACTTGCTTGCACCCGTTGTATCTAAACGTAGAGTCTATCACACCCGATCATCACGTGGTGTCTCGACATGATGAACCTTCGCAACGGTGCACACACGGGGAGAACACAATTCATGTTGAAATTTAAGTGAGGGATCACCTTATAATGTTACCGTCGTCCCAAGCAAAACAAGGTGCATGAAAGGATTAACATCACATGCAAATCATAAGTAACATGATATGGCCATGAACTTGTACTTTTGATCTTCATCTTCAAAGCACCGACATGATCTCCATCGTCACCGGCATGACACCATGATCTCCATCATCTTGATCTCCATCAACGTGTCGCCATCGAGGTTGTCGCGCCGACTGTTGCTTCCACGACTATTGCTAACTCATAGCGATAAACTAAAGCAAAAAAAAGGCAAAAATAATTAAAGGAAACCCTATGGCTCCTATCGATTGCCGTACTCATCGACATGCAAGTCGTGATATTCTATACAAAACATGATCATCTCATACATCACTTATATCTTATCATGTAATTGGCCATATCACATCACAACATACCCTACGAAAACAAGTTAGATGTCCTCTAATTTTTGTTGCAAGTTTTACGTGACTGCTTCGGGTATCTAGCAAGAACAATTCTCACCTACGCACAAACCACAATGGTGATACAGAAATTGCTATTCAACCTTCTCAAGGACCACCTTTGTTGAATCCGATCCAACTAGAGTAGGAGAGACAGACACCGGCCATCCATCTTTGTGCAAAAAAGTTACATGTCAGTCGATTGAACCGGTCTCTCATAAGAGTATGAGTAAGGTTGGTCTGGGCCGCTTCATCCCACAATACCACTGAATCAAAACACGACCAAGGCAGGAAGCAATCTAAGCATCAGCGCCCACAAACTAATTTATGTTCTACTCGAGATCTCATCTATGCATAGACCTATCTCATGATACCAATGATGGGGAACGTTGCATGAGAAACAAAAAAAATCCTATGCACATGCAAGATCTATCCATGGTGATAAGAATCTACGAGAGGGAGAGTGGATCTACATACCCTTGTAGATCGCTAAGCGGGAAGCATTAAGAAATGCGGTTGATGTAGTCGAAGTCTTTGCGGTAAAAATTGTCGAGCGTAGTGTGATCCAGTCACGATCCATCCTGCGATCCCATCATGATCCTTCCCGCGATCAAATCAAGAACCGTCTCACGATCCTGATCATGGACCTTCCACTCTAGCGTCGAACGGACGACACCTCTGTGTTCAGCACACGTACACCTCGATGACGATATCCGCATCCTTGATACATCAAGAGGGAGGGAGAGGTAGATGAGTTCTTCGGCAGCATGACGGCGCGGCGGCGGCGGTGGTGGAATTATTCCGGTAGGACTTCCCCTAAGCACCGCCGAAACTAGACCAAAGGAGAAAACGATCTAGAGGAAGTAGAGGGAGCACATGGCAATTAGGGTTAGTTATCCCCTATAAAACCTCTTGTATATATAGGAGGGAGGGAGGGTAGGAGGCAGCCTCAAACCCTCGAGGGTTGGCCGAAATTGGAGGTGGAGGAGTCCTACTCCAATCCTAGTAGGAGTAGGATTCCTCCTCTCCACATGGAAACCTTTTCCACCTTTCCACCTTTGGGTTTTCCCACCCTTAGCTGCATGGGCCTTAGTGGGGGGTTCGGATAGCCCACTAGGGGCTGGTTTGACTCCTCCAACAGCCCATGAAGTCCTTTGGGTCGAGACACCCCTCCCGATGGCCCCCAATACCCTCCCGACACTCCCAGTACATTACCAAAGTACCCGAAACTTTTCCGGTGACCAAAACAGGACTTCCTATATATCAATCTTTACCTACAGACCATTCCGGAGCTCCTCGTGAAATCCAGGATCTCATCTGGGACTCAGAACCACCTTCGTTCACCACCATATATAACTCTATACTACCAAAACATCACCGAACCTTAAGTGTGCAGACCTTGCGGGTTCGAGAACTATGTAGACATGACCGCGACACCTCTACGGTCAATAACCAACAGCGGGACCTGAATGCCCACATTGGTTCCTACATATTCAACGAAGATCTTTATCAGTTGAACCTCTATATCAAACATTCAGTTAATCCTGTATGATGTTCCCTTTGTTCATTGGTATGTTACTTGCCCGAGATTCAGTCGTCAGTATCTGTATACCTAGTTCAATCCCGTGACCGGCAAGTCTCTTTCCTCGTCTCGTAATACAAGATCCCTTGACTAACACTTTAGTCACATTGCTTGCAAGGCTTGTTTGTGATGTTGTATTACCGAGTGGGCCCTGAGATACCTCTTTGTCACACGGAGTAACAAATCCCAGTCCTGATCCATGCCCACTCAACGAACACCCTCGAAGATACCTCTAGAGCATCTTTATAGTCACCCAGTTACCTTGCGATGTTTGATACACACAAGATACTCCTATGGTGTCAGTGAGTTGCATGATCTTATGGTCATAGGAATAGATACTGGACATGCAAAACACTATAGCAATAAACTGGCATGATCCAGTGTTATGTTTATAGTTTGGGTCTTGTCCATCACATCATTCTCCCAATGATGTGATCCCGTTATCAAATGACATCTCATGTCTATGGATAGGAAACCTTGACCATCTTTGATCAACGAGCTAGTCTATTAGAGACATACTAGGGACATGGTGTTGTCTATGTATCCACACATGTATCTAAGTTTCCAATCAATACAATTATAGCATGGATAATAAACGATTATCATGAACAAGGAAATATGATAATAACTAATTTATTGTTGCCTCTAGGGCATATTTTCGACAGCAACACCATTGAAGATAAGATATGTTTCTGTTGAACCGTTATGTTCCTCAGGAAGAAGAAAGACAAGATGGGTCTAGATGGCTAGACTTTGTGGGGTTTAGTTAGTTGTGGAAGGCCCAATTTATATTTTCTAGGAACCAACACACCACATACACCATGCGCACGAGTGTGTATCCTGGTGAATCATTCGATTCAGTAATATTGATTGGAGAAAATTTCTCACACTACCTACCAAATTTGAATCCTTAGCTCATCTTCACGACCATGTTAGTAGGCAATGAAATTTAGATATATATTTCTTTTTCTTTTCTACATGATGTAGGTTTTGCTTGGAGTTTTGGGTCATGTTGGTACTGCCAATGATTGTTCAAGCAACAAGAGACCATTTCTAAGATGTTGTTTTTTATATAATTTTTCATGTTTTTAGTTGTTGAATCTTATCCATATTGAAACTGAATCTTTCAAGGCCCTTTATTGTGTTGAAAGCACTTGCATTTGTTCTTAATTGTTTTATCCTAACATGTTCGCCTCGGCTAACTTGAATTCCTGGGTCCGCCACTGATTTTAAGGATAGTTGCTTTTGAATGCATGGACACACACATGGTAGGAAGGACATGAGAAGTCACGTATATGTTGGCAATATGCATCAAATATATGAGAATGAAATGATTTCAAGTTCAAGACTCACACTTGCAAACAATATGTGCAAGGAGCAAGAGGTCATCTTGAACAAGAATATGATGCATATACTTACCTTGAGGTCCTTGAGTATTTAATTGTAGGAACACACTTGAGAAAACAATGTTAGGAAACACAAGTGTATTGTATAGTGCAGATGCAAACGGAATCAAGAGTACAAAGATACCAAATAAGTTTAGAGTTTTCTCCCCTAGACACCAATTGTGAAAGTTTTCCTCTCCCCTGAATCATAATATATAGATATAGAGAGTATGTAGGGTTGAGAAAATCTAGAGCCTATGAGAACTAAATTTCAAATACATTGTTCTCTGTTCTCCTTAAGAAGTGTTTGTGTGATAAGGGATCTTTCATAAGTTTTCTCCCCCTTTATATTATAAGTTTACACTTCTTTTTTTTCATGATCATCTCTCCCCCTAAACCAATAATGCTTAGATATTCTTCCCTTTAGGTATATATCTCCCCCTTTGGTATGAATATCTCACCCTTTGTTATGTAAGCTTTAAAGCTTTGATATTTCTCCCCCTTTGGCATTAATTTCCAAAAAGGTCACAAGGCATAGATAAAAGGGATCATAGAGTGGTAAGGGATCCTAGAGATATAGGGTCATTGAGAGCATTGAGATAAGGGTTCCTCGAAAACTGTTTTTCTCCCCCTTAAGATCTGAAAACCCATTAAGAATCCCCCCCTACATGTTGGTATCCTTCATTATTTGAGATTATGTATTTTGATGTTTCTCCCCTACATCATTGAAATCATTGAGCTGATCATAAACCAGACAAGGCAAAGTGCATAGAGGTTGGAGGCTCCGAGGCAAAAGATTCGGTGGCGCCGATATATGTTTCTGCAGAAGGACTGCAGTATCGGTAAGACCCAGCAGTTTTGATCAAAGGATCTGAGTTGAAAAACAGAAACTTGGCAACTTTGTCAAATGGAATTTTTTAGAATGTCTCAAAAATTTTGCAATGGATTTTCAGAAAGATTTGCAATGAATTTTCAGAAAGATTTGAAATGAATTTTCATCTAGGCTAGAGTTGAATGGAAATGTCAATGAGCAACACGAGAAGGGTTCTCCATTCATTTTATATGACTAGATGATGTGCGGTGACTAGGTCACCTATATTAGAGTATATTGACTGAAGGAGTCAAACAAGAATACTTGATCATAGGTCATACTCATCGTTAAGCTCAAAATGGGGTTACCATTTTTGGATTAAGCATTCAATGTCTTCATATCGCTTGAGTTGCTTTATCTCATGACTTGGAGTAAAGATATATCAAGGATATGAGTACATACCTTTGAGTGATGTTGTTGACGTAGATTGTAGGTGAACTTGATGAGGATGCTCGAAGTTGATGAAGGTCATCTTGAGTTGGGAGCAATCCTTTTTATTTTCATTCACTTTTCACCTACATAGGTTAGTCATGCAAGGTAGAACATTATATATTCAAATGACATGATACCACTTGTGAGTTGATACATTTGAGGAACATATGTCAAGGATATGTTTTGTTGTCTTCTTACTTTCATCATCAAACATAGGTTGTGGATACTAGGTCATGACAAGATTGCTTAAGATATGAGTTGATGGCAATATTGTGGAGTGTTGTTCTTCCAAGTACCTACAAAAGGGTTATATGCAAGACAAGGGAGAATAGAATTCCAAGATATGATATTCAAGATAATATTAGCATAGAATAGACAATAAAGCTCATCCCCTTGCATGCATCCGAGTGAGCTTAGCTCAAGTTTGAAGCATCAATGATGTTCAACTCACTCCTCAAATGAAAAAACACTTTTTCATCAAGTGGCTTAGTAAAGATATCGGCTAATTGCTTGTTAGTATGAACATGCTTAAGACTAATATATCCTTTGTCAACATGATCACGAATGAAATGATGTCGAACTTGAATATGCTTATTTCAAGAATGTTGCACGGGATTATGACCAATCTGAATAGCACTTTCATTGTCACAAAGTAATGGAACATTTTTCACATGGATTCCATAATCCTTAAGTGTTTGTGTCATCCATAATAATTGCGCACAACATGATCTAGCGGCAATGTACTCCGCTTCAGCAATAGATGGAGATACCAAGTTTTGTTTCTTGGAGGACCAAGACACGAGAGATCTACCAAGAAATCGACATGTACCCGAGGTTGATTTTCTACCAACCTTGTCACCGACATAGTCCGAGTCAGAGTAGCTAACAAGATTAAAAGAAGATCCCTTGGGATACCAAATGACAAAGATTTTGTATGTATCAAGTATCTCACAATGTGTTTCACAACCGTAAGATGACATTCTTTGGGTGCAGCTTGATATCTAGCACACATGCAAACACTAAGCATAATATCTGGACGGGAGGCACATAGATATACCAATGAACTAATAATTGATCGATAAACCTTTTGATCAACCGGTTCACCCTCCTTAGTAAGATTATTGTGTCCGCTACTGGGCATGGGAATTTTCATACCTTTGCACTCCTACATGTTGAACTTCTTGATCAAGTCTTTGGTGTACTTTCTTTGAGAGACGAAAGTACCTTCTCCCGTTTGCTTGATTTGTAGACCAAGGAAGAATTTCAGCTCACACATCATAGACAGCTCATACTTCTCTTACATCAACCTTCCAAATTTCTCACTAGATTGTGGGTTACTAGATCCAAAGATAATATCTTCCACATAAATTTGGCACACACAAAATTCACCATTAACTCTCTTTGTGAGTAATGTTGCGTTAATTTTGCCAATTTCAAACCCTTTTTCAATGACAAACTTTGTTAGGCATTTATACCAAGCGCGAGGAGCTTGCTTAAGACCATATAGAGCTATGTGAAGTTTGTAAATGCGGTCAGGTTTCCTAGGATTTAGAAAACCAGGTGCTTGCTTAACATAGACCTCTTCTTCAATCTCGCCATTTAAAACTGCACTTTTATTGTCCATTTGGTAAAGAGTGATGTCATGGTGATTGGCATAAGCAAGAAGAATTTGAATGGCTTCTAGTCTAGCAACACGGGCGTAGATCTCACCATAGTCCATACCTTCGACTTGTGTATATCCTTGCGCTACGAGGCAAGCCTTGTTATGAACGACTTGACAGTCTTCATCTTGCTTGTTCCGAAATACTCATTTCATACCAATGATGCTTTGCTCGTCCTTGGGCTTCTCCACGAGTGTCCACACTTTGTTCCTCTCGAAGTTGTGAAGCTCTTCATGCATAGTGTTCACCCAATCCACGTCTTCAAGAGCTCGTTCAACCTTCAAGGGTTCAATTCTAGATATGAAATAATAATGCTCACAAAAGTTAGCCAAGCGAGTTTTAGAGCGGGTGATCCTCCCTATTTGTATGTCACCAAAGATTTGGTTTAGGGGATGGTTCTTGGTCACTTGTGCTCGAACTCGGGGTAGCTTTGGCTTGTTAATTGGAGGAGCTTCTTCTTCATCATCATCTCCTTCATCTCCATTGTTGTCGAAGTGGTTGTCTCCTTGAGGTGGTGGTGAAGGAGGTTGTGGTGGATATTCATGATGTACTTCCTCCTACTCTTCATCTTGTCGTGTACCGCTTGTGAATGCTTCCATGTCATTTTGTCGGTATCCTTGATCTGGAGTAGGAGCTTCCACTTGTGTTGATGAAGTACTTTCCTTCGCCTCCATGGGACGAATCTTGCCAATGGGCAAATCTTGGATAGCTTCCAAAGGATCTTCATCACCCAGATCATTTGGCAATTGTTTGACTTGCGAACAATTAGACTCATCAGATTTCACATCTACGTCTCTTCAACTTTTGAAGTGAAGTTGTTGTAGACATGGTAGGTGTGAGAGTTCGATCCATAACCAAGTAGGAAACCTTCATGAGACTTGGGAGCAAATTTAGCACGACGATGCTTATCAAGAATGTAACACTTGGAGCCGAATACCTGAAAGTATCCAACTTGGGGTTTGTTACCGGTGAGAAGCTCGTATGTCGTTTTACTGAGAAGCTTGTGCAAGTAGAGTCGGTTTGTGGCATGACATGCTGTTTCCATGGCTTCTACCCAAAAGTGTCTTGGCATCTTGTATTCGTCAAGCATCATTCTTGTCATCTCAATGAGGCTTTGGTTCTTTCTCTCAACAACACCATTTTGTTGAGGTGTGTACGTAGTCAAGAACTCATGTGAAATACCCTCTTCGTCAAGAAAGGTATCCACATGGGTGTTCTTGAACTCCGATCCATTATTGCTTTGAACCTTCTTGATCTTCACTTCAAATTGATTTTGCGCTTTGCGTGCAAAGTTCTTGAAGATCTTTTGTACCTGCAACTTATCATCAAGAAAGAATACCCATGTAAATATGGAAAAATCATCAACTATAACTAGACCATAAGAGTTTCCACCGAGACTCTTGTAAGCATTGGGACCAAAAAGATCCATTTGAAGTAACTCGAGCGGTTTCTTAGTGGTCATGATGTTCTTGACTGGATGACTTCCACCTACTTGCTTTCCTGCTTGACAAGCGCTACAAAGCCTATCTTTGTCAAATATAACATCTTCAACACCAAGAATGTGATCGCCCTTGATAAGCTTATTTAGATTGCGCATGCCTACATGTCCTAGACTTCTATGTCATAGCCAACCTTTAGAAGATTTTGCAGTGAGACATGTATGAGGTTGGCCCTTTTTAGTGAAATTGACAATGTATAGATGACCTCTACAAATACTTGTAAAGACAATTTTATGATTATCAAATCGAAACACTTGGCAATCTACTTTGGTAAATAGCACATTGAAACCGAAGTCTGCTAGTCTAGATACAGAAAGAACATTGTAGCCAAGGGATTCAACAAGCATTACATTTTGAATGAGGCTATCATGAGATATGGCCACCTTAACAAGGCCAAGTACCTCACCCTTAGAGTTGTCTCCAAAGGTCACGTACCTCCGAGGTCCTTGAATAGGTGTGATCTCTTGGAACATGACTTTATCACGAGCATATGATCGATACATCCACTGTCGAGAATCCACTCTTTTCCATCGGACATGTAACCCTTGAAGTTTGGCATTAGACTTAGATTATTCATGATCTTTTCATGCTCGATGTCGAAGAACTCATCTTCATCACAGTAGCCATGTTCTTCATTGTCATCATTTTGTTTAATCTCCTCATCATAGAAACCAAGAGACTCATTAGAATCGTAACCATGACAATGTTGAAGATTATGAATGTGAATGGATTGAAAAATAATGTTGTTAATAGTTGTGACATCTCCTTTAGCACACATAAGATCACGAAGCTCAAATAGGCATTTATCAAAGTTTGGATCACTAGGCTTCATTTTGTGAAAAGCAACAATTTTATGAAGAATTTCATCAAGATTACTTAATGTAAGATTTGGATATCGTTTCTCCAAATCATTCCACAAAGTATAAGCACAAGAAAATTTCTTCAATTGAGAAAGCACAAATGTTGGTAAACCTCTAACAATTAGATTGATAGTTCTAAGGTTACCAATCATGTCAATTTCCTCTTCGTGTGTGGGATGCAATTCATCAATGGGGAGCACATAGGTTTTTTCAATATGTTTTCTTAAATGGAATTTGTCAAATAGATCAATCATGGCATTCTTCCATCGACTATAGTACTCCCGGTCAAGAATGGGCACTCTACAATGCAAACTCTCCACACAAGACACATCCATCTTCCTCCACGGTGATGAAACCAAAGTAATGGAGACCAATGCTCTAATACCAATTGTGGGATCACTAGAAGAGTATGTATAGATGGGGGTGAATAGACTACTAGAAGGAATTTAAAATCTACGCAAGGTGCGAAGTTATGTGTTGGCAGATTTTAGTAATTATAGCAAGTCTAGCACACCCTACACATGCAAGTCATCAAGTATAGCAGCGGGAAGTAAAGACATTGCACATGGAAGTAAGGAGTAGAGATATGAAGATCAAACGTATGAAGGACACGAAGATTTTTCCCATGGTTCCGATAGGTGGTGCAATCGTACGTCCACGTTTATAGAGTCTTCAACCCACTCAGGGTAACGGTCGCGAGAGTCCACGGAGGGCTCCAACCATATGGGTCCACGACGTAGCTTCCATCCACGAAGGACTAGCCTCACTCGGGGTAGATCTTCACGAAGTAGGAGATCTCCTTGCCCTTACAAACTTCTTGGTTCACTCCACAACACGAAGTAGGAGGCTCCCAAGCGACACCAAACCAATCTAGGAGGCACCACCCTCCAAAAGGTAATAGGCTCAATAATGTCGATGAACTCCTTGCTCTTGTGCTTCAAGATGATAGACTCCTCAACACACAATCACTCTCTTAGAGATTTGGCTTTGCTGGAAGAGATTGACTGGGTGGAAAGCAACTTGGGGAGGCTAGAGATCAAGATTCATATGGTTGGAATGGAATGGCATGATCTCAACACATGACTAGGTGGCTCTCTCTCAAAAAATCAGTTTGTATTTGTGGGGATCTGTTCTGAGTGCTTCTCTTGCGAGTGAGTGGTGGTGGAGGGGTATATATAGGCATCTCCAAAAATCCAACCGTTACAGCTAATTAGTCCAACTCGATGACACCGATGTGTTAATCTTGGTGGTACTGAGTTGCCTAAAAGGTAGTTACATAAAACTTGGTTGCACCGATAAGGTGACCAACGGTCAGATTGCCAAACTCGGTGAGGCCGATTCAACAAACTCGGCCGGACCGATTTTGTGAATTTGCGCAACATAAAGTTGGCAACCCAAACTCGGTGGCACCAAATCAGAATCGGTTGCACCGAAGGGATAGGGTTTGGCTGAGTCTGTATGAGGCTGAAAATCGGTGGCACTGAGTGGAAAGTGTTGGTTGCACCGACTTTGAGTGTTTGGCTTTGGACTGACTTTTGTGGAAGAGCTTGTGGGTGTATGTGGTGACTATCACCTGTGCACGTATGAGCATTTGTTCACCAACAGTACCTTACCCCTTTTGATAGTATTGACTTTCCTATGGACTCAAAGTGATTTTTCACAAAGTAAAATGTAGAGTGCTCTTGCTTGAAAATTTTGCCAATGATGTTCCTTCTTCTTCTTCTTGGGGATACTCTCCACACTCCTTGGCCAACATTCTGTGTGGAATTTATCTTAAATACACTAGATAAGAGTATTAGTCCAAGAGACAAAGTATGTTGTCATGAATCATCAAAACCACCAAGGAGCATATTTTTCTTTCAATCTCCCCCTTTTTGGTAATTGATGACAACATACAATCAAAGAAGCTGTGATTGCCGCAGTCCATTCGAACATGCGCAACAGGAGGATGCGGGCCAAGATGAATGTTAGATTCCCCAAGACCATCAATGAGTTGTACACATTGGCGGACAAGTGTGCTCATGCCGAGGAAGGAAGGCGACTCCCTAGAGAGGAGGCTGGTGTTGAAGTCGACTTAGATGACGACAATGATGCCCCTGGCCCAAAGGGGAAAAGCCGAACGAGCAATAAGAAGAGTAAGGGAAAGACAGTGTTGGCCGTTGAGAGCTCTGGTGATCTCAGTATCGGCAATAAGGCCAAGGTTGAGGCCCCCAGCAAGGGAGTTGTCACGTGTGCTGATTGCCAGGAGGCCGCGGTGGCAGAGAAAACCGGAAAGTCCGATGGGCCATACTACAAAATCCACCACACCAAAGGTCATGATATCCAAGAATGCCGCCAAGTTGAGCAGCTTGCTGAGAAGCAGAAGGCTAAATACGAGAAGCATGACAAGGAGAGAGGCCAAGATGGTGCTGTCAGGAAGGGTCGTGGTGGTAGAGGGGCCCACCGCACCAAGGCCCCACAGCAGAAGGAAAAACCTGCTAGAGGTTGTGAGAAGAAAGAAGGAGATGATATGAGTGATGATAAGGATGAAGAAGAAGAGTCCATCGATCGAGAATTCCAGAAGGCAACTGAAGACATGTGTGTTGGCAGGGGTGCATCCTTGCATTCCTCTCATCGCTAGATCAAACAATGGGCCTGTAAGATCAACGCCACGGAGTCAGCTCAAAGTCCAGAAGGCCACTCAAATAGTCTCGCATGCCTATCATCTTTGACGAAGAGGATCAACCTGACCTCAGCACTGCGGTCAGATGTTTTCCATTCTTGGTCTCCCCAAAAATCTGCAACCTCAAAGTAACCAAGATGTTAGTGGATGGTGGGGCGGGGTTGAACTTAATATCCTCTCAAGTGGTTGAAAGGTTGCAGATCCCTGGCGAAGAGATCAAAGCTATGGGTACATTCCAAGGAATCAACCCCGGCAGTCGCCGACCCAAGGGAAAGATCACTTTGCCTGTGATGTTTGGCGGGGAGTTGAACTACCAGACTGAGAAGGTGGGTTTTGATGTGGTCGAACTCCCTCTACCTTACAATGGAATTCTTGGTCGCCCAGCTCTGGCAAAATTCATGGGAGCATCCTAGAATGCTTAAAACACTCTGACAATGCCAAGGCCCATGGGAATCATCTCCATCACATCTGATAAGAAGGATGCAGTTATACGTGTGGACAAGATGTATCGAGACACGGTAGTAGTTGAGGTCATGGAAACCCCAGCTCCCACCAAGGAATCGAAGAAGGGGAAGAAGTCTAGAAGGGACACCGGCAACGACTCCGGGTAGCATGCCTCTTCCGAGTGCGCTGCACCCGTCGATGACCTCCCCGAGAGTTCCACTAGCAAAAGATCCAAGGTCACCTACCCTATGACGAAGAAGGTCCCGGAAGGGTAGGATGGCGCTGATGGTACATTTACCATCAGTGCCACCCTTAATGAAAAATAGGAAAGTGCCCTCGTTGCCTTCCTATGGGCGAAGGTCGATGTGTTTGCTTGGCAACCATCTGATATCCCCGATGTTCCCAGGGAGGTAATTGAGCACTAGCTTGCTGTCTGCCCTTATGCCAGGCCCGTTAACCAAAAAGTTAGAAAGCAAGCCTTGGAGCGGCAGCAGTTCATCGCCGAGGAGATTAAGAAGTTCAAAGCTGCTGGTTTGGTCAGAGGAGTGTTGCATCCAACTTGGTTAGCCAACCCGGTAGTGGTGCGCAAGGCGAATGGGAAATGGAGGCTTTGCATTGATTTCAATGACTTGAACAAAGCATGCCCGAAGGACCTTTTTCCCTTGTCGCGCATCGATCAGATTGTTGATTCCACTTCTGGGTGTGACTTGCTTTCCTTCTTGGATGCATACTCCGGATACCACCAGATATTCATGGCCAAGGAAGATGAGGAAAAGACTGCGTTCATAACTCCGTGTGGCATGTACTGCTTTGTACGTATGCCCTTCAGTTAAAGAGCGTTGGTTCTACCTTTGCAAGGGTCATGCAGATTGGATTTGAACCTCTGTTGCACAGAAATGTGGAAGCTTACATGGATGACATAGTAGTCAAAACAAGAGATCAAGCAACTCTCATACAAGACTTGGAAGAAATGTTTATGAACTTGCAAGATTAATTTGAAGCTCAACCCTGAGAATTGTGTGTTTGATGTCCCATCCGACAAGGTACTTGGGTTCTTTGTGTCTCAGCAAGGAGTAGAACCCAACCCCGACAAGATCAAAGCAATCAAACAGATACAAGCACCCAAGTCCGTGAAGGACGTAAGACGCTTGGCCAGATGCATTGCCGTGTTGAGTAGGTTCATCTCCAAATCCGTTGAACGCGCCCTGCCGTTTATTAAGATTTTGAAAAAGGCTGGCCGATGAAGTGGACCCCAGAAGCAGAAGCAGCGCTGCATGATTTAAAATCCTACATTACTCCGCTCCCACCTTGGTCGCTCCTAAACCGCAAGAACTGTTGCTATTATACTTGGCGACAACGAATCAAGTGGTTAGTGCAGCACTGGTGGCATCGCGAGAAGTGGATGAAGATCCAACCAGTGCGACTGATTTCACTGAGAGTGGAACCAAAGCATTTGTGGCAAGGCCTAATACAAACCAAGGGTAACCTAAGCAAGTAAATGAAGGCGGATTCAAGGAAGTGGCAAAGAAGAAAGTAGTGGAGCGACCAGTATACTTTGTCAGCTCCTTGTTACAAGGGGCTAGGTCAAGGTACTCTAGAGTGCAAAAGCTGATATTCGTCCTTATCATGGCCTCGAGGAAACTATGCCACTACTTCCAAGGCCATGAGATCACAGTTGTCACCCGCTTTCTGCTACAACTTATATTGAGGAACCCTGGAGCCACTGGCAGGATAGTTGAGTGGGCGCTAGAGCTATCAAGTTTTGGTTTGAAGTATGAGAACACTTCCACAATTTGGAGCAGGGCGTTGGCAGAGTTCATTGCACAATGGACGCCCATGCCAGACGAAGAGGTTACAGAGACAATTCTCCTCGGCAAAGAAGTGCCTAAGGAATGGATCATGTATTTTGACGGTGCTTTCTTGCTTCATTGCACAGGCGTAGGCATGCTCCTCGTCACCCCCACCAGAGAGCATCTCAAATATTTGGTTTCAATGCACTTTCCCCGGGAGGAAGCCACCAACAACACCGCTGAGTATGAGGGGCTCCTTGCCGGACTCAGAATCGCAATGGAGTTGGGAATCAAGAAACTGATCATCCGAGGAGATTATGAACTCCTGGTGAAACAAGTCAACAAAGAATATCAGAGTCCATTGATGGAAGCATATGTGGAAGAGGTGAGGAAGATGGAGGAGCACTTTGATGGATTACAGGCAGAGCATGTGCCACGTGCAGAAAACAACATCATTGATCATCTATCAAAGTGTGCCATGCAGAAGCTTCCTGTGGAACGAGGAACTTTTGTCGTTTGCCTCACTCAGCTTCAGTATCCCCGTCAACGATGACCAGGAAAAGGAGAAAGTTGAACTCGGACAAGCATTTCCCGGCAGAGCTTCCTGAAGCCGTTGGTAGAGAGGTTGCCATGGGCAGTCTCGTTTCGGCTGGTCGAGGTAAGCGCTCCCACGAACAAGGAGATACATGTAGTCCTCGTTGTCGAGCCACAGGCTCCAGCTTGGGCACATCATATAGTCCACTTCCTTCAAACAGGAGAACTTCCCGAAGAACAGGAAGAAGCCGAAAAATTAGCCCGTCGATCAAGTATGTACCAGTTTGTTGATGACACCCAGTACAGAAAAAGATCAAACAGTGTGAAATTGAGGTGCATTTCCCAGAAAGATGGACTGAAGCTGATGGCAGAGATTCATGGAGGCATGTGTGAGTCTCACATTGGATCAAGGGCCCTTGCCGGAAAAGCCTCCCGGCAGGGTTTCTATTGGCCCACTGCCCTCCACGATGAAACTGAGCTAGTCACCAAGTGTGAAGCCTACCAGTTCCATTCCAAGAACATTCATCGACCAATGCAAACTCTCTAGATGATCCCTTTATTGTCGTCATTCTCGGTCTGGGGGCTCGCTATTTTGGGCCCCTTGCCCCGTGCCGTCGGGGGCTTTGAATTCTTGTTTGTAGCAATCAACAAGTTTACAAAGTGGCCTGAGGTGGAACCAGTGAGAAAGGTGACCACGCAGTCAGCTATCAAGTTCATGAAAGGACTGGTGTCCCGTTTTGGAGTGCCCAACAAGGTGATCACCGATAATGGCGTCTAGTTCACGAGTCGCACCTTTATGCAATACATCCAAAGCCTTGGAAGGAAGGTCTCCTTTGCCTCTATTGCCCACCCAAGAAGCAATGGGCAAGTCGGGAGGATGAATGCTGAATTGTGGCATGGGCTCAAGACAAGAACTTTTGATAGGCTGCGAAGAGGCGGCAAGCGCCGGATAGATGAGATGCTGGTGGTTCTTTGGTCCCTCAGAACGACACCAAATCAAGCTACCGGCCAGATGCCCTTCTCCCTAGTGTATAGGGCGGAAGCAGTTCTCCCCGCGGAACTCATATACGGGTCACCTCGAGTACTTGCCTACGATGAAGTAGAGCAAGAGTAGCTATGACATGACAATGCCATGCTCCTCCAGGAACATTGTCTTTGGGCTGTTGTGTGTGCTGCACACTACCAGCAAGCCCTATGACGCTGTCACAGCCACAGGGTCCACGCCCGGAGCCTTGAGGGAGGCGACCTTGTCCTTAGGCGTGTTCAGTCCGCCAAGGGTACCAATAAGTTGATGCCGAAGTGGGAAGGCCCTTACCGAGTAGCACGAGTCACCAGACCTGGCACAGTCCATCTCGAGACCGAAGATGGCATGAAAATGCTTAACTCATGGAATATTGAGCATCTTCATAAATTATACCCATAAGGGCGGTTGCTAGGCTAGTCCCCACAATCACCTTTCGTACAAGCCTTGCCACAGTGCATGTAACCCTTTGTCCAAACCAGGCGCAGACCGTGTGCATGCAATAGTAAGGCTAGGCATTGCATCATACCATCGAACTGCATGTTTACTATGCATTTTTATGTTGCAATGTTATCGCTTTTAAGTTCTAGAAATTTACTAGAGTACTTGATGAGCCTATGAGCCTTGTCACCGCATTCTTTCTCTCTAGAGGATAGAGGCCTCTGATACGTCCATTTTACATCATGTTTTATTACTATTATTGATGATGTTTTTATGTATAATAATGCTTTTTTGGAGTAATTCTAATGTCATTTCTCTCACAATTTGCAAGGTTTACGTCAATAGGGAGAATGCCGACAACTGGAATTCAGCACCCCAAAAAGCACGTCAGCGATACCTATTCTCCATAACTCCAATGAAGCTGAAAATTTATAGAGAATTTTTATACATTAAATAATAATTCTTGGAGCAAATAACTACCGGAGGGGGCCACCAGGTGGCCGCCCTCCACTAGGGCGCGCCTACCCCCCTACTCGCGCCTTGGTGGAGGGTGGGCACCCAGGCCCACCTCTGGAGCCCATTCTGGTATATAGTCCAAAAAACCTATAAAAAATCATAGGAGGACTTTCGGGACGAAGCGCCGCTGCCTCGAGGCAGAACTTGGGCAGGAGCACTTTTACCCTTCGGCAGAGCGATTCCGCTCGGGAACTTCTATCTTGGAGGGGGAAATCGAAGCCATCGTCATCACCAACAACCCTCTCATCTTGGGGAGGCCATATCCTCTCAAACCCTAGTTCATCTCTTGTGTTCAATCTTTTACCGGAACCTCAGATTGGTACCTGTGGGTGGCTAGTAGTGTTGATTACCTTGTGTAGTTGATTACTATATGGTTTATTTGCTTGAAGATTATATGTTCAGATCCATTACGATATTCAATACACCTATGATCTTGAGCATGCTTATTATTTGTGAGTAGTTACTTTTGTACTTGAGGTCACAAGAGAAGTCATGTTGCAAGTACTCATGTGAATTTGATATGTGTTCAATATTTTGGTGATATGTATGTTGTGATTCCCATAGTGGTGTCATGTGAACATCGACTACATGACACTTCATCATCCTTGGGCCTATGGGAATGCATTGTGGAGTAGTTATTATATTATGGGTTGCGAGAGTGACAGAAACTTAAGCCCTAGTTTATGCACTACTTCGTAAAGGGCTGATTTGGGTCAACATGTTTAATGCTATGCTTAGACTTTGTCTTAATACTTTTCTCGTAGTTACGAATGCTTGCAAGGGGGTTAATCATAAGTAGGTTGCTATTTCAAGTAAGAACAGCACCTTAGCACCGGTCCACCCACATATTAAATTATGAAAGTAGCGAATACGAATCAAACCAACATAACAAAAGTGGCTAGAAGAAATTCCCGTGTACCCTTAAGAACACTTTGCTCATCATACGAGATACTTTTGGCCTATACTTCACCACAAAAGTATTGGTCTACCTTGATACACCTTACCTATTGTTATCGTTACTTGCTCATTACAAATTACATTGCTATCAAAACACTTGGTACTTATAATTTCAGTGCTTGTAGAAATTACCTTCATGAAAACCGCTTATCATATCCTTATCCTCCTCCTTGGGTTCGACACTCTTACTTACCGAAAGGACTATGGTTGATCACCTATACTTGTGGGTCATCAAGACTCTTTTCTGGTGTTGTTGCCAGGGGCTGAAGCGCTCTTGGTAAGTGGAAATCGTTATGAAAAAACTTATACTACGTGCTGAAATTTACTGTCACTTGTTACTATGGAAGGTAATCCTTTGAGAGGTTTGTTCGGGGTATGTTCACCTTGACCGGAACCATAATTAGTTTCTATGGGACCGAAAGTAAGTCTAGAGGGGGGTGATTAGACTACTTGACCAAATAAAAGTTTTTGCCTTTTCCCAAATTTTAGTGTTTGCAGTTTTAGCATTCATGGCAAGTCAATTTCACCCTACACATGCAAGTCTAAGAGTATAGCAGCGGAAAGTAATAGCAAGCATGAGTAAAAGGGATAGGTTAGGAAGATCAAACGCAATTGTAGACACGATGATTTTTCCCGTGGTTCTGTTAGGTGGCGCTATTGTGCATCCACGTTTATGGAGTCTTCAACCCACGGAGGGTAACGGTCACGAGAGTCCACGGAGGGCTCCACCCATAAGGGTCCACGAAGTAGAAACCTTGACTATTCCATATGGCTTCCGTCCACGAAGGACTAGCATCACTATGGGTAGATCTTCACGAAGTAGGCGATCTCCTTGCTCTTACAAACTTCTTGGTTCACTCCACAACACGAAGTAGGAGGCTCCCAAGCGACACCTGACCAATCTAGGAGGCACCACCCTCCAAAAGGTAATAGACTCGGTAATGACAATGAACTCCTTGCTCTTGTGCTTCAAGATTATAGACTCCTCAATACACAATCACTCTCTCATAGATTTGGCTTGGTGGAAGATATGGGATTGGTGGAAAGCAACTCGGGGAGGCTGGAAATCAAGATCCATATGGTTGGAGTGGAAGATCTTGATCTCAACACAAGGGTAGGTGGTTCTCTCTCGGAAAATCTGATAGGGTAGGTATGGAATAGTTCTGAGTGCTTCTCTTTCGAGTAGGTGGTGGTGGAGGGGTATATATAGGTCTCCCCAAGTATCCAACCGTTACACACCAAATGACCAACTCGGTGACACCGATGTGTTAATCTCGATGGTACCGAAGTGATCAAAAGTGGCAACTTTTGAATCTCGGAGGGACCGATATAGGAAACTCGGTTGCATCGATATGGTGACCAACGGTCAGATTTCCAATCTCGATGACACCGACCCAACATTCTCGATGGGACCGAAAATGTGAATTTGCGTAACAGAAAGTTGGCAACCTAAACTCGTAGGCACCGGTATGGAATCGATTGCATCGAAGTGGCTAGGGTTTGGCTGAGTCTGTCTAGGTTCTGGAATCGGTGGCACCGGGATAGGAATGTTGGTTGCACCGATTTTGAATGTTTGGCTATAGACAGACTTTGGTGGGAGAGCTTGTGAGTGTTTTTGGTGACTATCACTTGTGCACGTATGAGCATTTTGTTCACCAACAAAACCTTGCCCACTTTTAATAGTATTGTCTTTCCTATGGACTCAAAGTGATTTCTCACAAATGTAAAATGTAGAGACCTCTTGCTTGAAGCTTGGATAACCTATTTCTTGCATCTTGGGGTAATTCCACAATCCTTTTCCCATCCCTATCATTGAACTTTTCCTGAAATATACTTGATGGAAACTAACGGGGTTTATACACCTAGGTAGGCCAAAGCAACGGGGTCTTCCCCCTTTTCGCTTCGAATAAAAACTACACGGCCGGCTGGAAGACGTTCAGCGCAAGCCAGTGCCGGCTGGCGCCCTGGACGTCTGATCAAGGAGCCGGTTGGGCCCTCGGTCGGCTGGGCGCGGCCGGCTGCCCACGGGCCGGCTCTTCCGTTGACATTAGGACGGACATGCCCCGTCCCGTCCCTCTGCGCGCAGGTACGACAACATGACATGACCGGCATGACGGGCGGCCCTATGGCTATAGTGGCCGCTTACGCACCGCAGTGCATGGCTACAGTCCAACCGTCCTAGTCGCTGACCTCGGTGAGCGCGATCGGGCGGGGGAACAGTGTTGGCACGCCCTCGTCACTTGATTACCTGCCCCGGCGTGGCTACAATGCCATCGGCCATACCGGAGACTTCGGCCGGCTGCCGCTAGACGACGCCCCCCGAGCGGCCCGTGCTGCGGCAGGTGGGCAAGGACCAATCACAGAGCCGAATGGCGGGCCCCAATGGGAGATGGAACCGCTCAGCCGGCGGGCCCCGCCCATGACAAGACGGCGCGAGCGGTGGGACCCTCTGGCCAGCCGGAGAGACTGCCAGCGGGGTCCCCCCACCATTGTACTTATGACATATTATAAGAGCCGGGGGGTTGGCCTATAAAACCCCCGAGCCCCCCATGCAATGGGGACGGACAAATGGTCTCAGACACGCACCCACATAACTCTCATTCCCTCCTCTAGTAGCAGAGGAAGACAAGCCGGCTGCTCCTTCTTCCTCCTCTAGACACGGCTCTAGGAGCATCCTTGTACACATACCCATCTATCCAACTATACCAAGCAGGACTAGGGGTGTTAGCTCCAACGGAGGGCCCTGAACCTGGGTATATCGTGTGTCACCATCGCTTGTGCCCGATCTCGCACCCGGAGCCCGTCTGTGTCCTCTGACCCCAACCACTCACGATAAGCCACCCCATGGCATCTGCCATGAGAAAACAATGACAGTTCGCGCCCACCATGGGGCCATATGCGGCGCCAGCCGGATTCATGCTCCGGGCGGGACCCCTCGCCATTCCCCACCATTGCCGCTCATCTCGGCGAAACCGTGGGGAGCTCGTGGGGCTTGCCTCAGCATGCCCTGCGGGCAACTCCGTCGGCCTCGCAGCCGACATCGACGCGCTCACCGAGCGCTTCGGCAGGTTAAGCCTCGCCGAGGCTCCAGCCATTGACGAATACCCCGCGTGGGTGCTTGTTTGTGTTGGCCCGCCCACAGCAGTGGGCGCACTCGCTGCGGCCCAGCCCAGTGGGTCCCATGATCGCATGGGGGTGATGGCCATCACTTCCTCCACCACATCCGGACGGGCACCGGTCGTGGCTATCGCCGCCGCCGCCCGCGTCGGCATGTCCAACCCGCTCGGTGCGGCCCTCCGGGGCTTGAGCACTCCGATCGCCCCGACGGCGAACCCCGACACCGCCACGGCCGATTTCGAGGCGGTTCCCCGCATCCTGTTCAAGGATGCCACCGCTCTCGCGGCCACGCGGTGCTCCATGGAGGCAGCGCAGCGGGAGTACGCTTCCGTCTATGGACTCACCCCGGCTGGCACCGAGCCCAGAGAGCGTGGGGTTGTGCGCGACCGCGGCCGCGTGGTCGCCGAATTCCTTGGCAGCAAAATGCCCGTCTACGACACCCCCATGGCCAACCTGCGGGCTCTCAAGGTGGCCTACGAGGAATTGGCTACCTTGGAGGGTGAAGAGCATGTCGCCCACGAGCGCCACATCAAGGAGCTCATCGATGCTGCTGACACGCAGCAGCATCTGCTCGCAACGGGTGGCACCGCCACTGAAGGCCCCCGGCCCAAGAGCGAGGGCACGGGAACTGCCGGCCGCCAGGCGGCCTAGTTCTCCTGCTCCCCTCGCGTTTCTGGCCATCGGGCCGAAGCAAACAACTCCCGACCCTCTCAGATGCCGCGGAGTGAGCAGCCGGCTGGTAGCAGCCGGCGCACCAACGAGTTGCCTCAGAGCGGCCGCTACCACGAAGCACCGGCATTCGGCAGCCGGCGTAGCCAGGGGCGCACGCCGCCTCCGCGGTGCGAGTCGCGACAGTCGGCGCCGCCCACCATCTGCCCGAACTCTCGGCTTGGCTCGAACCGCGCGTCCCCTGCACCGAGAACGATGCCCGCAACCGCATCGACAAACTCGTGCAATCCGCCCTTCTCGAGGAGGAGGGCTCGATTGGTCCGGCGTGCTTCGGCCCCCGGATTCGCACTGAGCCGTTCCCAACCGGCTTCACGCTCCCTAGGGACACCCCGAAATACAACGGGGCCGCCAAACCCAAAGACTGGCTGATCGACTACACCACCGCGGTGGGTATCGCCAGGGGGAATAAGCGCGTAGCCGTTCGCTACGCCACCCTTATGCTGATCGGCTCGGCCCGCACCTGGCTCAATAGCCTGGTGGCTGGCAGCATCAACACTTGGACGGACTTTGAAGAGGCCTTCGTCCGCAACTTCACCGGCACCTACAAGCGGCCCGACCATCCCCGTGAACTCGCCATGTGCGTCCAGGGGCCGGACAAGTCCCTCCACGACTAACTCACCCGATGGACCGAGCTCCGCAACTCCTGCGAGGGGGTGCATGAGGTCCAAGCCATGCAGTACTTTATCGAGGGCTGCCGGGACGGCACCCCTCTCAAGCACAAGCTCCTGTGCTCCGAGCCGGCCACGCTCACCAAGCTCATGACCAAGACGGACAAATATGCCACGGCCGATTCGGCCATCCGGGTCAAGACGACCCCGCCCGCCATGGCAACGACGACACCAGCCATGACCCGGCCGGCTGCCGACAACCGGCAGCCGCAAAACAACAAGCGCAATAACGACCAGACGCATCCCCGCTACGGGAGCCGGCAGGTCAATACCTTCAAGGATCAAGAGCCGGCTGCCCAGCCTTCCGGCCTGCGCCATTGCACCGGCAAGGATTCCTGGCAGCCGAAGATCACCTTCGAGCAAATGCTTGATCTCCCTTGCAAGAACCATTCAGGGGCCAGCCCTCTACGCACATGCTCCGGCAGTGCAACTTCTCACAGCGATTGGCCAGGGCGGATGGCTTCGAATGACGGTCGCCTGATCGACCAGTTCCCCAACCAGGACGGTTGCCACGTCATCTTCACCAGTGAAGAGACGGGCAAACATGCTCAGCGTCGGCTCCGCCGTGAGGTGAACACCATCATGCCGGCAACTCCCCAGTTCATGCACTGGTCGAAGAAGCCGGTCACTTGGAGCCAGGCCGATCACCCTGCCGTGATGCCGAATCCCGGCAGTTACGCCTTGGTCCTCGACCCCACCATCGCCACCAAGGTGCGAGCCTGCCGCTTCTCGCGGGTGCTGATAGATGGCGGCAGCAGCATCAACATTCTCTACCTCGACACGATGCATAAGCTGGGGCTGAAGATAGAAGACCTGCAGGAGAGCCAGACGGTTTTCTATGGCATCGTGCCTGGGAAGTCTTGCTCCCCTGTCGGCAAGATCACGCTCGACGTCCTCTTCGGCACACCCGTTCATTTCCGCCGCGAGCCAGTGCTGTTCGAGCTCGTGGACCTCGCGAGCCCCTACCACGCGTTGTTGGGCCGGACGGCTCTTGTCAGCTTCATGGTGGTCCCCCATTATGCTTACCTCAAGCTCAAGATGCCAGGCCAAAAGGGGATCATCACCATCAAGGGCGACTACAAGATGTCGCTCGAATGCGCTCGAGACAGCAGTCGGCTGGCCGAGGCCCTAGAGATCGCCGTGGAGATACGACAGCTCGACCGGCTCGTGGCCCTTGCCGCCAGCCAGCCGGCCGTGCCAGTTCCACCCTCGCAATCCACCAGCGAGGCCTCCTTCCAGCCGTCTAAGGAAACCAAGCAAATCCCGCTCGACCCGGCCAACCCGGCTCAGTCGTCACCATCGGCTCCCGCCTCGACAACAAATAGGAAGGCGGGCTCGTCGATTTCCTCCGTGAGAATCGGGACATCTTTGCATGGTCCCGCAAGGACATGTCGGGTGTCCCGAGGAAGTTCGCCGAGCACAAACTCCACGTCCGGCCGGACGTCAAGCCGGTTAAGCAATCCCTGCGCTGCTTCTCCGAGGAGAAACGGCGTACTATAGGCGAAGAGATCACCTGGCTGTTTGCAACCGGGTTCATCATGGAAGTATTCCACCCGGACTGGCTGGCCAACCCAGTCCTAGTCCTGAAGAAGAACAAGACCTGGCGCATGTGCATCGACTATACTAGCCTGAAGAAGGCTTGTCCCAAGGATCCATTCGCCCTGCCGCGGATTGATCAAGTCATCGACTCCACAGCCGGCTGCGACTTGTTGTCTTTCCTGGACGCCTACTCAGGCTACCACCAGATCAAGCTGGATCCGGAAGACCGGCTCAAGACCTCCTTCATCACGCCCTTTGGGTCCTACTGCTACATCACCATGTCCTTCGGCCTGAAGCATGCTGGCACCACCTTCCAACGATACATGCAGAAGTGCCTCCTACCTCAGATAGGCAAGAACGTCCACGTCTACGTCGACGACATCATCGTCAAAACCAAGAAGCACTTCAGCCTCCTCGATGACCTTCGGGGGACCTTCGCAGACCTACCCGAGTACAAGATCAAGCTCAAACCGGAGAAGTGTGTCTTCGGCGTCCCCGCCGAACAACTCTCGGGTTTCTTCATGTCCGTCCGCGGCATCGAAGCCAACCCCGAGAAGATCAGCGCGATTGAGCACATGCCTAAACCGACCCGGCTCCGCGACGTCCAGAAGTTCATCGGCTACCTCGCCTCGCTCGGTCGGTTCATCAGCCGGCTGGGAGAGAAGGCTCTTCCCCTCTACGGGCTCCTTCGCAAGACGGCTCTGGTCGAGCCGAGTCAAACCAAGAGGCCAGGCGCCTTCAACTGCCCTGACGAGGCGGACGAGGCCTTCCGCGGCCTCAAGAAGGCTCTCACCCGCGCGCCCATCCTGGCCGTGCTGGCTGAGAAGGAACCCTTGCTCGCCTACATCGTAGCAACCACACGCATCATCAGCGTCGTCCTAGTGGTCGAGCGACCGGAGGAGGGAAAATCCCTGTCGGTCCAACGACCCGTCTACTACCGCAGCGAGGTCCTCTCCGCGTCGAAGCACAACTACCCCCACTATCAAAAGATGTGCTACGGCATATACTTCGCCGCTAAGAAGGTCAAGCAATACTTCTAAGAGCATACCATTACCATGGTGACCACGGGCCCGCTTGGCGAGATCATGAGCGGTCGGGACTCCACTGACCGGATCGCCAAGTGGGTCATCGCCCTCGTCGACCATGAGATCCGGTATGAGCCAAGAACCACCATCAAGTCACAGGCGTTGGGGGATTTCCTTGTCGACTGGGCGGAGATGGAGTTCGTCCTGCCTCCCCCAGACTCCACGCATTGGCGCATGCACTTCGATGGCTCGAAAATGAGGACTGGCCTGGGTGCCGGCATAGTCCTCTCCTACCCGAAACATGATTAGCTCAAATATGCCCTACAGATCCACTTCGCCGCCTCCAGCAACATGGCTGAGTACGAGGCCATCGTCCATGGCCTCCGGCTCGCCAAGGAGATCGGCATCAGGCGCATCCTCTGCTTCGGCGACTCCGGCCTCGTGGTGCAGCAAGTCTCTGGGGAATGGGATGCCAGGGACGCCAACATGGCCAGCTACCGCTTCCTCGTACAATAGCTCACTGGTTCCTTCAAGGGCTATGAGTTTCATCATGTCCCACGGGCAGACAACGAGGCGGCGGATGCGCTAGCGAAGATTGGTTCCACCCGGCAGACCATCCCAGCCGGTGTCTCCCTCGAACGGCTGCTCAAGCCGTCGATCAAGCCTTCCCCAGAATCGGAGTCAATCTTCGTGCCGGCGGTTGTCGCCGGCTCATCGACGGCCCCAGCCGCCTCTTCGGCAACTTCACCATCGGCCCTCGAATCGTCGACTACCCAGCCAGCTCCGATCAAGCCAGCGGCGCTCGAGGTGGACAGCCCCGACGACACAGCCGTCATGGTGATCACCAGCCAGCCGGCCCTGAGGGCCGGCGAGCCAAACCCGGGGGCTGGCCAACCAGCCTCAGGGGCTCCCGAGCCGGTCCAGGGGGCTGATCAACCAGTCCTGGTGGCTCCCGAGCCGTCTGCCGTCGCGTCCCCCTCGTGGGCCCAACCCATCTTAGCATTCTTTCTGCGGGGCGAGCTGCCTCCAGACAAGGCTCCAGCTAGGCAAATCCAGCGCTGGGCCACGGCCTACGGCATCATCAACAACGAGCTCGTCCACCGCAGCACCATCGGCGTCTTCCAGCGATGTGTCGAGCCGGAAAAGGGTCTGGAGATCCTCCTTGACATTCATCAGGGCGAGTGCGGGCACCATGCCGCCTCACGAGCCCTAGTGGCCAAGGCTTTCCGCCACGGCTTCTTCTGGTCGACGGCTCTCAACACGGCCAAGAAATTGGTCAACGAGTGCGAGGGCTGCCAATGCTTCAGCGCACAAAGCCACCTGCCGGCAATGGCCCTCCAAATCATCCCCCTCTCGTGGCCTTTCGCCGTTTGGGGGTTGGACATGATGAGCCCATTCAAGACCGCTCGAGGCGGCATGACGCACTTACTGGTGTCCATCGACAAATTCACCAAGTGGATCGAGGTGCGACCAATCAAGAAGCTGGACGGCCCCACGGCCGTTCAGTTCATCGACGACATCACGGTATGCTATGACGTCCCCCACAGCATCATCACCGACAATGGCACCAACTTGGCCAAGGGCACACTCGCGTGTTTCTGCTCCGAGCAAGGAATCCGGCTCGACCTGGCCTCCGTCGCTCATCGGCAGTCCAATGGCCAGGTCGAGAGGGCGAACGGCCTCATCCTATCTGGCATCAAGCCCCGGCTCGTGACGCCGCTGGTAAGGTCGGTCGGCTGCTGGATCAACGAGCTGTCGGCCGTCCTTTGGAGTCTCAGGACCACCCCGAACCGGTCAACTGGCTCCACTCCCTTCTTCCTCGTGTATGGGTCCGAGGCGATCATCCCCACTAACATCAAGTTCGATTCGCCTCGGGTCACCCTATACACGGAGAAGGACGCAATGGAGGCAAGAGAAGATGGCGTCGAACTACTCGAGGAAGGTCACGAACTGGCCTTGAGCTGGATGGTGATCTACCAGCGGAAGCTCCGGCACTACCACAGCAAGCGGATCCGGCCACTCTCGTTCCGCGAGGGGGACCTGGTCCTCAGACGGATCCAGCGAACTGCCGGATAGCACAAGCTGTCCTCCCCATGGGAGGGCCCGTTCATCATCAGCAAGGCGCTACGCAACAACGCGTACTACCTGATAGACGCCCAGAAGCCGCAGAAGCGCAAAAGAGATGCTTCCGGTCAAGAAACGGAGCGCCCATGGAACGCAGCACTCTTGCGCCCGTTTTACTGCTGAGGAAAATCAATGTATGTATGTATCCCCGTCCTTTTGGGCTTATGAATACAATGGGCATCCCAAGCCGGCTCTTGGGGCGCGCCCCGTTTCGTTTCTTTCAAAAGTGTTCCTCACTCACCGGCTCTCTGGCCTAGCTTCTAGGCCCGGGGGCTAGCCGGCTGGGCCTAGAAGTGCCTCTTTGAAAAACGACCAAGTAGCATGAGCCGGCCAAACTTCCCCACCCTTACCAGCTACAGAACCGGCCCCCGGCTGTCCGGCTGACGGGGCCCCGAGGCGGCAAGGTTTGGCTCACATGAAAGGTCGAAACAAAGGGAGACCCCTTCAGGGCCCAGCCGGACCCTCGCCACATCTCTACCACTCTACTTATCCCAAAAACCCTCGCGATTCCTAAGTTTTGAATTGGCTCCCCTGAGGCGGACGCCCCGACCCAGCTACAGACCGGCTCCCGACTGTCGAGCTGGCAGGGCCAAAACCAAAGGGGAAAAGGAGTAGAAACGGAAAGAGTCGAGGCGGGAAAAAAGGGATAAGGACGAGGCAGCATGAGTCACAAGGCAAACACAACGGAATATTCCTGGCATAAACATCAAGGAAAAATGGCCCATGGCCAGCATTCGGTTCGTTACACAAACACCCTAAGTGGGTGGATTCAAGTTTTTACATGCAGGAAAAAAAAAAGATACCCGGGGGCTTAGGCCACCGGCGCATCGCTAGCCAGCATGCCCCCAGCCGGCACATCGCGAGGCGGCTCGGTCCTCGCCTCGGAGGTGGTCGCAGTCTTTGGGTCAGCCTCCTTGGCCTTCGAGGCGGGCTCCTCGGTCTCGTCCATCTCGCCGCTCGAATCGGTGCTCTCGTCGGCGACTTCGTCATCCGCCGGGCCGTGAGGGATGCCGAAGGAGTCCTCGGGCAACGGCTCGCCATCCTCGCCGAGGGCCGATAGGAATTCATCCGCGTCAACGTATGACGCGAGCTCGTTGGCCCACTGGATAAGGGCCAGCTCGCGGGCCTCCTGCTCTATGGCCGGCACGTCCCGCGTGGTCGCCAGCCAGCCCAGGTCCATGCCGCGGTACCAAGACGTCACGAACCGGAGCGCCATCTGCGCCCCGGCTCGGGCGGCCGATGCCTTCCAGGCCTCGAGGCGGGGGACGACTTGCTCCAGCCACTGAGCCACGCGATGCGTCGGAGCTCCCCCGCGGCCCGGCCACAGTGCGGCGATGACCTCCTTGCCGGCGGTCTTGAGACGCTCCACGCTCCGCTCGAGATGGGTCATCCGCATCTCGACGGCGATCCCAATCTCGTCCATGTCCCACGCGGCGTGCTCCTCGATGGGGCGACCGCACTCCCGAAAGTATTCCTGGTGCTCCTCAATGGCGCGTGCAGCACGGCTATGAGTTTCCGGGAAACGCCCTGGAAGGAAGGAGAAGAGAAGCAAAGAAAAAGCAACATGAAGCACGAGAAACGGCAAAGGGAAGAGAAACCGGTTGGGGAAAGAGAGAGATTGGCACCTACCTTCGATCGCGCCGTCCACCCCAATGGCGAAGTGGAGCGCCGCCTTGCGCTCTGACTTCCGGGTCGCCTCCGAGGTGGCGAGGGAACCCTTGACCTCCTCGAGCGTCTTCTCAAGGCGGGTCACCTCACCTTGAAGGGCGACGGTCCTTAGGGCGGTGTCAGCCGCCTCCTTGATGGTCGCCTCCCGGGACGCCACCTCTTTTGCCGCCTTGGCCTTGAGCCGCTCCCGGGCCGCCTCCCCGTCGACCAGCGGCGCGGCCAGCCGGTCCGTCTTCTGCGTGGCCGCCTGGACGTCCCGCGTCAGCCGGTCTCGTTCGGAGACAAGCCCGGTCTTCTCCCCCCAGAGGGTGGCCAGCTCGCCTGCAAGACGCAACCAACATCAGCCGATTCCCGAGGGCTATATGCCGCTCCTACAAAGTGCAACCTACATTGCACACGTGCCAGCTCCTCCTCCAGGCGGAAGAACCCATGTTTGTCGCGGTCGTGGATGGCGACCGCTTCCACAAACAGCTTCTACCGCAGAGAAGCTCCCTCCTGTCAGAAGAAAGGGGGGCAAAGGTCAGGACATGCTCAAAGGAGATCCGGCCCGGCTGCCCGTCAGCCGGTCAGCCGGCCCGCATCTCATGGGCTACACCCAGTGGGTGCGCTCGCGCGGCCCCACTGAAAACTCTAAGGCAAAAGTGTCGGCTTACCTCTGGACGCTGAAGGGCGGCATCCGCCGCCTCCGCAAACCGGGCCAGCTCCTACCGGCAACGGTCCAGGACACTGTCCAAGTCCGCAAAGGACGGGACCGGGCCGCCTGCTTGTGGGCGGCAGGGCCGGCGCGCTCGCCAAAGCTTCCCAGTCCCGGATGACCTCCTGCATCGACCGCAGGGCCCTCCGGGCCCGGCCACCGCTGCCACCTCGGCTCACTGCAGCTCCAGTCGCCGGGTGCGGGTTGATGATGGCAAGGGGCCAGGAGTCGCCTCCCATCGGCCCCCCGCCCGGTGCCGCAGCCGCCTCCTCTCCCGGTTGCTGCGATGCGTCGGTCGCGCCAGAAGGTACCTCCATCTCCATGGCTGCTGTCTTCGGCAGTGCCTCCGATGCCGTCTTCAGGACCACCGAAACCTCCGGCATCACGACCCGGGCCAGCTCGGCCGCAGGAGGGGTCACCTCCGGCACCTCAGGTCGGGTCGCCTTGGGAGCCAGCTCCGTCGTCGCCTCCCTCACCTAGGTCGTTTCTTGCGCGGGCGGAGGCGCTGGCGAGTCCATGGCCGCCCCCTACGGCTCGTTTGACAGAGGCCTCGACATGCGGGTGGACTCTGCAGCCGAGTCCATCACCCGTGGGGGGTCCGTTGACCCCCTCGGCCTCCTGCCGCTTGAGGTCCCGGAGTGCGCGGCCCCTCCTCGCGTGCCGGACCGGGAGGCTCGCAGCTCCACGAGCCTCCTCTTTTCCTCCTGCTAGGTGGCCGCGTGCTCGCGGCCCACCCGGCCGGCGGCATCCGTTGTCTCCCCCTCCGGTTCCTCATCTTGCAGCTCGATGGGGTCATTGCAGCGTCCAAAAACCGATCGTTAACCGGATCGCAAGGCGAAAGCAAAAACTCGCACAAAGATGAAGAACTTACGCGATAACAAGGGGCAGGGCCCGCTTGGCGCATGGCGGCGGCTTCCGCGCGTCCACCTTCACCCGCTTCGGGCCGGGCGGCAAGGCCGCCGGCCCCCCGTGAGCCGGACTCTTCCCCTGGCCGGCCGCTTTGACCATCGGGCCTCGAGCCGGTCGCGCCTCGCTCCTCCAGTCCTGGCACACTGCGAGACGAGGTCCGTCTAGAATCATCAAATCGTTATCATCATCTTCGTCGTCTGTCTAGTCCCGGATGGAGGGGGCAAGAGGGAACCCACTCGCTCTGCTGGGTTCCCCGGCTGCACCGGACCCTCCGGCCCCGCCAGGAGCGCCGCCTCGTAGATCCACCGGCTCGTCAACCCCCCCCCCCCCCCGAGGAGTCCACTCCTTCCTTCAGGGGGCCTCCCGTCTGGAAGTCTCGAGAGTCAGAGTCCTCACGCTCCGCCTCGAAGATCTGCGGGTGCGGGCCGTCCGGCATGTTCTGTCGCACCAGCAGCTACAGTCAGCACTTCAACGTAAGTTCTCCAGCCGGCTACCGGCTGGGGAATACCAAACGAGAAAGAACCACCTCGACAAAAAAACGCCAGGGGAGGCCGGTTGATGCGGTCATACGGCTCCATGCCGAAGGACCACGAGGTGGGCTTCAGCTTGAACGTCGTGAGGGCGTTCACCCGCTTTGCCACCTGAGCCAGCATCAGCTCGACAGTGGACTATCGGCAGGGGTCATGCCGACCGGACATGTCACAGATCCAGTGTGGCCTCATCTGGAGGGGCGACACCCGGCGCGAGACAAAGGCCGCCACCAGGTCGGCCACAACCAGCCCCTCGGCGCTCTTCGGCTGCGAGAGCCGGGCGAGCTCATCCAAGGCCACGCCGCGTGGGGCAGGTCCCTGCCAGTTCTGCTGAGAGGACTACCTATCCTCGAACGGCGGTAGCCGGATGTAATCCGTCCTCGGGTCGACGTTCTTCACTTAGAAGAATGATCGGTGCCACCCCTTGACGGACTCGATCAGAGAGAGGGGGGAAAGCGAGCGATGCCGCGGCAGCACACCACCGTGCCCCCGCATGTGTCGCTATTCAAAGACTTGAGGTAGAAGAGGGCATTGAAGAACTCGAAGAAGGGGACGATGCTGAGGTACCCCTCGCACAACGTCACGAAGGCAGAGAGGTACAAGATCGTATTCGGCCTGAGGTTATGTGGCTAGAGGTCGAAAGTGTCAAGAAGAAGACGGAAAAAGATACTCAGCGGGAGCCCGAAGACCCGGGAGAAGTGCCAGAGGAACACGATGTGTTCCCCTGGCTATGGCGCCGGCGCTATCTCGTTGCCCAGCGCGCGTGTGGCCACCCGCTCCGTTGACGGCAACATGCGTGCACGACGCAGCTCGGCGATGTCCACCTCAACCACGAAGGAACCAGCCCAACTACCGCCGCGTCCATCGGCCATCACGGCGGCGATACGGTGTGCGGGCACGGGCACGGGCACGGGCTCGGGTGCGACGGCATGCGAGGGAAGGAAAGAAGCAACGACGAAGCAGGGCAGCAAGGAGGCAAGTGGGGCGCGGGTACCTCCGCCTACTGCCCTTCCTCCCCTTTTATAGGGAAGGCCACGACCAGGGGACGTGGGATCGTCTGCGCCCACTCCTCCTAGAAATTCCGCACGTGTGGGTGGCCCCGGGCCGTAATGGCTGCTTTGGGGCGCAGAGGATCCTGTCCTGCGCCCCGAGGCCTACGAGGGCTATGCATGGGTCCTACCAGGCTAGACCTGGGAGATGTCTCGTCTCCCCGTGTGCGCGGGACCCGCGGCATCATTACTCACTGAGTGGCATGCCATGTGCCGGCGCGGGGCCCGGGGCGGCGCGGTGGAACCCGAGGCGTCGGATCCAACGGCCGACCCGGCTGCCCCTTTGCCATCTAGCCAGGGGCGGCTGGTGCTGAGGGGAAGCCGTCAAGTCCACACCATCCGTCGGACGCGGGCCCCCGCCGGCTTCGGGGACTACTAACGGGGTTTATACCCCTAGTTAGGCCAAAGCAACGGGGTCTTCCCCCTTTTCGCTTCAAGGAAAACTACGCGGCCGGCTGGCCGTGGCCGGCTAGAGGACGTTCAGCGCAAGCCAGTGCGGGCTGGCGCCCAGGCCGTCAGATCAAGGAGCCGGTTGGGCCCTTGGCCGGCTAAGCACGGCCGGCTGTCCACGGGCTGGGTCTTCCATTGACATCAGGAGGGACATGCCTCGTCCCGTCCCTCTGTGCGCAGGTACGACGACGCGACGTGACCGGCACGACGGGCGGCCCTATGGCTATAGTGGCCGCTTACGCACCGCAACACATGGCTACAGTCCAACCGTCCTGGCCGCTGACCTCGGTGACCGGGCCGGGGAACAGTGCCAGCACACCCTCGCCACTTGATTACCTGCCCTGGCGTGGCTATAGTGCCACCAGCCGTACCGGAGACTTCGATCGGCTGGCGCTAGACGACGCCCCCCGGGCGGCCCGTGCCACGGCAGGTGGCCAAGGACCAATCACAGAGTAGGCTGGCGGGCCCCAATGGGAGATGGGACCGCTCATCCGGCGGGCCCTGCGCACGACAAGACGGCACGAGCGGCGGGAACCTCTGGCCAGCCGGAGAGACTGCCAGCCGGGCCCCCCACCATTGTACTTATGACATATTATAAGAGCCAGATGGGACAAATGGTCTCAGACACGCACCCACAGAACACTCATTCCCTCCTGTAGTAGCAGAGGAAGATGAGCCGGCTGCTCCTTTTTCCTCCTCTAGACATAGCTCCAGGAGCATCCTTGTACACATACCCATCCATCCAACTAGACCAAGCAGGACTAGGGGTGTTACCTCCCACGGAGGGCCCTGAACCTGGGTACATCGTGTGTCACCACCGCTTGTGCCCGATCTCGCACCCGGAGCCCGTCGGCGTCCTCCGGCCCCAACCACTCACGATAAGCCACCCCATGGCATCTGCCGTGAGAAAACGACGACAGAAACATTAGTTCAATGACTCATATGTTGTTATTAATTACCAAAACCACCAAGGGACCAAATATGTTTCAATCTCCCCCTTTTTGGTAATTGATGACAACATATAGATCAAAGCTTCGACAAAGATATAATCAATGAATATGATCGTCGCTTTGAGAAGTATGTGATAAGCAAGAGCTCCCCCTAAATTTGTGCATTATTTTAAATTTGCGTTTGAATGCAAATGCACAATCGATTAGGTACATGGGTCACTACTTACATGTCACATCCAACTTGGTGGTGTGTGGGAATAATTAGAATGAACAACATAGCACAACACAATCAAGCAAAGATGAATGATCATCACATAAGCATTAAGATGATAGGAAATAGTAGCATCACACATTAAAGCGTATGATCAAACATCATCAAACGTGTATCACAAGCAACCAAAAAAGTATCACAGCAACCAAAAGCAATTGTTTTTGAAAAAGCAATAAACACCAAACGCTCTCTCACTCGAAGCCTAAAGATCTATATACACTTCTCCCCCTTTGGCAACAAGTTACCAAAAAGTTCAAAGGCATATATCTAAGCGTTCTTGGGATGATCTCCTCTGGTTGTTGATGAAGGAGTCAACAGAACAGCATCGGCGAAGATCTCTGTAGATGTCGTGGATGGAGTTGGAGTAGCAACTAGAGGAACTGGAGCTGATGGAGCAGGAGTTGAGGTGACAGTAGCAGGAGCTGATGAAGAGGGCCTCAAGTCTAGAGCAGGCACTATGGTTGATCTAGCCTGAGTAGTGAACTGTGTGCTCGACCTAAGAGGTGATCCATCATCATCATCATCATCATCATCTGAAGAAGAAGTGGAAGAAACCCAAGGGATGTGCACTGAGTCAACTTCCTTCTGAAGCTCTATGACTGTCTTAGTCACCTTGTCCACCTTATCATTAAGAGTCTTGATCCTTGTTTCAAAGATCCTCACAATATTGTTCTGGTTGTCCAGAATCCCCTGAATGTCCTTCTGCATGCCCTGAATTGAAGAGATCAAAAGATCCATTTGCTCATTTCTGTATCTAGGGACTTGAGCACAAGTGGCTCGAGCTGCCTCTGCGTCTGCCTGAGCTGCAGCTGAAGTAGGATGATCTGGGTTCATCACCACGATGCTATCCTTAAGATCTAGTTGTAGGGGCAAATGGGTACTATCAAGAGCAAATATGTGCTTCTCAATCTGAGAGTTGATAAGCATCTGGATATAGGGTGCATAGCAGCAAGAGTGCTTCTGATCAGCAGCAATCCTCTTGACTGTCTCAACAATCAAGTCCATGACTCTGATCGTGGTATGACTGTCAAGGTGGATCAGCATGTTGATGGAGTAGCCTTGGATCATCTTGTCATCTCCTGACTTTGGCATCAAAGTATGCCTCAGAATGGTGTTCATGGTACGGAGGCCATCTTGAAGATGCTAGATGGATCCTAGCTTGTGAGATTGCACTTTGTTTGCAGGGATAGGAGTATACATATCCTTCATGGCATTGTGGCTCGCCTTGGATTCTGTGTAGACATCCAAATCTGCATCCTAAACCTCAGGGACTCCTAGAAGTGCAGCCTACTCATCAATAGTGGACTCATATCTTGCTCCTTCGGTCATCCATACAATCCTACCATCTCCATAGAAATGTGCAGTGGAGTAGAATTGCATGATCATCTCATCATTCCATGCAGTAAGCTTTCTGCCAACAAACTCATCCAAACCGATGCAGTGGAAATTGTCTTGGACACTTGGAAAATAGTCCTCATTCTCCTTAATGAATTTCCAGTCTACATATCTCATGTCACTCACAGCCGAACTCTTGTCAAATAGCACAGTCTCATAGAAATCATGTTGCTCTTTGGTGTAGAATCTGTAGTCCACGGCTGTCTTCTTCCTTTGGGCATATGGATCTATAGCTCTCCATGCCCTCAAACTTGAGTCTTTCCTCTTCTTCATATCTTCAGCAAGTGGATAGCTGGCATTATGTACTGGAAGGTGTGGTCTGAGTTTCATCAAAGTTGTCAAGTCATCATCATGCTTAGCTCTGGAAGCAGTTCCTTTGTTCTTATCAGAAGCTAGAATCTGCCTAGATGTCCTCTTGGGCTTTTCGGTAGGAGCCTGCTTGGATTTGGTGCTCTTGGATGTGCCTGACTTAGGAATAGCATCAGCTAGAAGTTTCTTGGCCTTCTTCTTGGGAGGAGCCTTTGCAGCTGGCTCATCCTCCTCTTCAGAAGCAGCTGCCTCCTCTGGATCTTCATACATACATGTAGGCCTGCCAGTCACATGGATTATCCTCTTTCTGGCTTCCTTCTCCCCTGCCTTCTTAGGCATGGACTTCCTTGGGGGATCAATGGTCATTGTGGCCCTAGCACCCTCAGGTGATCTCATAGCTTCAGAGCTAGCATAGACTTTGCTAACAACTCTCCTAGAAGAAGTGGCTTCAATAGCAGACTTCTTAGCAGCCTTTTCTTGTTTCTTGGCAAGAATCTCCTCAGGGACAAAGTCTGAATCCTCTGCATCTGAATTCAGCTTCCTCCTGGTCCTAGTAGCAGCCTTGGGCAACCCATGGGAGTTGGGGATGCCTGGATCTAAAGATGTACTAGGCTCAGGGATAGTGCCTGAACTCATCTCAACACCCTGCTCTGGCAAATTCTGACTGTCCTCAGCATCTGACATACTGACCCTGTGAATAGAGTATAGAAGAGCAGAAGAAGATAAGTCATCACAAAAAGAGGCTGATATTTGAAAGATTGAACAAAATATTTCCAAGGTTTTGCATTCTCTCACATGAAAATCTGTACAGGCGAAGCAAAGTTTTCGGTGCTACCAAGACTGCCTATCCCATTAACAGAAACTTGGCACTCTTTTTGGTGAGACCGAAAAGAAGTACTCGGTTTCACCGAGAAAGTTCTCAGCAACACAGAAAGACAAATCGGTGACACCGATTTGTTTGCTTTGGTTCCACCGAGTTCCACCAAGCGGAAGGCAAACCCTAGTAAATCCATCATTCGCTAGACTATGGGAATTTCTTGTGGATAGGAAGACGTGCAATGGGTGGCTCATAGAGAAAAACAAATCCAATGCACAAGAATCAGACGGGGAGCGCAAAGGAGGTCAAATGCATACCCTAACTCGGCGACGGATCCGCTACGACAGTGATGATAGAGACGATTTCGTCGGTGGCAGTGATTCCCAGGGGCAGAGGAGCGCATGGGGACAAGGGCGATGACCAGGGGTATCGAAATCGGTAGCTTAGGGTTCTGAGGCACGACGGTTTGAGGATGCATTTCAAAGCGTTGGGGTCCACAGTATATATACCCACCACTGTCGGTGACGCTAATTCTAAATTTTTGGTGTCACCGAGTTCCTCAACGACCAGTTGACACGGAAACTTGGTGTAACCAAGAATAAGGAAATCGGTGTTACCGAGATTGAAAAACCAGATCAACCCTAGGCATTCGGTGAGATCGAGATTTTGGGGTTGGTTCCACCGAGATGCACTTGGGAGGTTTTAATGGTCAGTCCTTGTCAATGTGGAACTCCGAGTGCTCCACACACAGAGGGATCGAAAAGCACTTGTTCAAATTTTGTGATGCAGCATGAATAGAGTATGAGGTGAGAAAGCATAGATAGCTAAAGAGTGGTCCTAGGCATTCTTGTCCATCCAATTGGCAAAAGATAAATCAAAGACCAAATAGCAACAATTGGATGTCCTCGAATGAGAAAATAAATGCAGACCAACATGCTCACACAATAAGATGCCAAATGAAATCATGACAAACATGCACAAACACTCTAGCATCTAACAAGCACTTGGGCGATGACGAAGTCATCTATATATGAGTATTTGACTTAGGATCCGAGTAAGAATACTTGATCATAGGTCATACTCATCGGTTAAGCACAAGTAGGGTTACCACTTTTACATAAAGCATTTAATGTTGTCACATACTAAGAGATGCTTTGACTCAAGTCTTAGAGTAAATCTCCCCCTTGATGTGACATCCCCCCATAAGAGGGATAAACTAACCTTGGGTTTTTTCGATGAAGACATCATGTTGGTGAGGTAGTGGTGGATGCTCAAAGTTGATGAAGATCACCAAGAGTTGGGAGCATCCTTGTTGTTTCTTTACTCTTCTCACCTACATGGGTTAGTCCCAACACACAAGAGGCAAATACAAGGATATCTATGGACATGGAGTGCAAAGCATGTGTGATGATGTCCATTGATTTGTTGATTACCTTGTCCCTTGCTTACCTTTGAGGGAATGTGTGACTCCTTGAACTATTGCATAGGGTTGATGTTGATTGCAAATAGATCTTGCCAATAATGAATGTGAGTGAATTTCATTGGCGGAGTCACCCCTCAAAAACTTTCTAGTTCTTCTTCTTGGGGACCCACATCAAGTTGATGGGGATCCTTGGTGTTGTAGTAGCCTTTGTAGACGTTGAGCTTGAAGTAGCCTTGGGAACCCACTCCACCATAGCTAGGGATTCATCTTCATATGAGTCAATGTCTTCTTGAAGCTTGTCCTTACCCTTGAGCTTGTGGTCTTGTGGTGGAAGATCATCTTGAGTGTTTATCCCTTTGGGAAGAGTATTTTCATACTTCTCCTTTTGAGGAACAAACTTGGGCTTGGGATATTGACCTTCTTCCCATTCAACTCCATTAGTGTTGAAGTAGCCAACACCACGATTCTTCCGGTATCCTTTGTGCTTGCGTACAATTTCCTCAAATTGCTTACACCCGGCAAGACTCTTGTAGATACCTTTATCTATAATTCCTTTCAATAAAGCATTTTATTGCTCCAGTGTAACTTGGCTAAGAGAATCATCATTAGTGGAATCAATAGAACTACTAGGAGCAACATCATTGGGTTTAGCATTTTTATTGTTGCTACTAGATGAAGAACCTTTCTTGCCTTTTCTACTAGTTTGCTTAGATTTAACTTGTGGCATGAATGTAGACAAGAGTAGTCGTTTGGCAAGATAAGATGAAGTCTTATTTCGGAGATCATCATTGATAACTTTAGGAAATTCATGTTCTTGCTCCAAATTGAGCTTCTCGAAGCGTAGCTCCTCCTGAGTTCTTACAAGCTCTCTATGATCTTCAAGAGTGGATTCATGGGCTAACTTAAGAGTGTTAAGTTCTTTAGTTAGTTCTTCTATTTTCATCTTATCATCGTGAATCGACCTATCTTGACTAGCATGAGAATTATCAAGTTCATTTTGATCAACATCACTAGTTTTATCACATAGCAAGTCATCATCATAAAGTAAATCATATTCATCACTATCGAAATCAAGATATTTGGGATGTGATACCTTGGGACCTTTAGCCATGAAGCAACTTCCAGTCCTTTCGTTTGGTGAATCAAATAGATCATAGGAGTTGGTAGTCACTAGTGCAATTCTGGCAACACTTTCATCTTGACTATAGTCGGAGTTGGAGTGATAGCTTCTCTCGGAGTGGTTGTCGGAGCCGGAGCCGGAAACCCATTCACCAACATGAGCTTGATGTTTCCTTATTGAGTATCTCTTGGTGTACTTGTCCTTCTTATCCGAATCTCTACTTCTCCTTGAGGGTCTTCGTTCATAACGATCATCTCTACTCCTTCTCTCTCTTCGAGGTGAATCATGTCTTGAACTTCATCTTCTTGGTGACTCTTCTCTTCGTTTGTAGGGAGCCGTGCACTCATTGGAGTAGTGTTCGGGATTCCCACAATTGTAGCAATTGCGGTCACGACTTGACGAACGCTTCTCTTCATATCTTGAGTTGGAGCTTTGATCTTTGCTTCTATTCTTGTAGAACTTGTTGAACTTCTTGACCATGAGGCTTATCTCTTCATTTGTGACAAGGTTGACGCTTGAGGTAGCGGGAGCATCACTTGTGGCTTTTTAAGCACCGCTAGACTTGTGGTGAAGCTCTTCCTTGTCTTTGAGTGTCATTTCATGAGCGACAATTCTACCAATCACTTCTGTTGGCTTGAGATCTTTGTGGTTGGGCATCATTTGGATCAATGTGCAAACGGGGTCACATCGATCATCCAAAGCTCAAAGTATCTTCTTGATGATGAATTTGTCAGTCATTTGTTCGCTTCCTAAACCGGCAATCTCATTGGTGATGAGAGCTAGCCTAGAGTTCATCTCAGCGACTCCTTCACCATCCTTCATCTTTAACTTGTCAAGTTGATTTTGAAGAACATCCAACCCTGATTCTCTCACAGATTTTGTACCTTCATGCATATCAAAAAAAGTATCCCAAATCTCTTTTGCTTCTCAAGATGGCTGATCTTGTTGAATTCTTCAGGGCATAGACAGTTGAAGAGAATGTCACATGCTTGAGCATTGAGTTGCAGCATCTTCAACTCATCCGTGGTTGCTTCACGATTGGGTTCCTTTCCTTCCGCAAAGAATTCACCTTGCATGCCAACACGAACAACTGTCCAAATGGAGGGGTTATGACAGCGGAAAGTCAAAGGGGTAGGGTATAACACGAACAACTGTACACATGCAAGTCTAAGAGTATAGCAGCGGAAAGTAACAACAAGCATGAGTAAAAGGGGTAGGGTAGGAAGATCAAACGCAATTGTAGACATGATGATTTTTCCCGTGGTTCCGATAGGTGGTGCTATCGTACATCCACGTTTATGGAGTCTTTGACCCATGGAGGGTAATGGTTGTGAGAGTCCACGGAGGGCTCCACCCATAAGGGTCCATGAAGTAGCAACCTTGACTATTCCATATGGCTTCCGTCCACGAAGGACTAGCCTCACTATGGGTAGATCTTCATGAAGTACGCGATCTCCTTGACCTTACAAAGTTCTTGGTTATCTCCACAACACGAAGTAGGAGGCTCCCAAGCGACACCTAACCAATCTAGGAGGCACCACCCTCCAAAAGGTAATAGGCTCGGTAATGACGATGAACTCCTTGCTCTTGTGCTTCAAGATGATAGACTCCTCAACACAGAATCACTCTCTCATAGATTTGGCTTGGTGGAAGAGATGGGATTGGTCGAAAGCAACTTGGGGAGGCTAGAAATCAAGATCCATATGGTTGGAGTGGAAGATCTTGATCTCAACACAAGGGTAGGGGGTTCTCTCTCAGAAAATCTGATACGATAGGTATGCAATAGTTCCGAGTGCTTCTCTTTCGATTAGGTGATGGTGGAGGGGTATATATAGGCATCCCCAAAAATCCAACCGTTACACAAAAAATGACCAACTTGGTGACATCGATGTCTTAATCTCGGTGGTATCAAAGTGATCAAAAGGTGGCAACTTTTGAATCTCAGAGGGACCGATATAGGAAACTCAGTTGCACCGATAAGGTGACCAACGGTCAGATTTCCAATCTCGGTTATGCCGACCCAACATTCTCGATGGGACCAAAAATGTGAATTTGCGTAACAGAAAGCTGGCAACCTAAACTCGGTGGCACTGGTATGGAATCGGTTGCACCAAAGTGGCTAGGGTTTGGCTGAGTCTGTCTGGGCTCTGGAATCGGTGGCACCGGGATAGGAATGTTGGTTGCACCGATTTTGAATGTTTGCTATAGATAGACTTTCTTGGGAGAGCTTGTGGGTGTTTTTGGTGACTATCACTTGTGCACGTATGAGCATTTTGTTCACCAACAAAACCTTACCCACTTTTAATAGTATTGGCTTTCCTATGGACTCAAAGTGATTTCTCACAAATGTAAAATGTAGAGTCCTCTTGCTTGAAGCTTGGCCAACCTATTTCCTTGCATCTTGGGGTAATTCCACAATCCTTTTGCCATCCCTATCATTGAACTTTTCCTGAAATATACTTGATAGAAACATTAGTTCAATGACTTATATGTTGTTTTTAATTACCAAAACCACCAAGGGAGCAAATGTTCTTTCAGTTTCCCTCAACCTACAGTGCCTACTGAAAATATTGGTTATGAAATTCCTTCGGGTATGCTAGAACAACTCCTAGCTAGCCCTTGTGCAGGAGATGGAACTGAACATCCTGATATGCACCTAATCCATGTGGAAGAAATTTGTGGACTATTTCAGCTTGCAGGTTTAACCGGAGATGAAGTTAAGAAGAAGGTTTTCCCTTTATATTTTAAGGGAAAAGCATTGGCATGGTATAGGCTATGTTATGATATTGGATCATGGAACTGGAATCGTTTGAAATTGGAATTCGACCAAAAGTTTTATCCTATGCATCTAGTTCATCGTGATCGGAATTATAGATATAATTCTTGGCCTCGTGAAGGAGAAAGTATAGCTCTATCTTGGGGGAGGCCTAAGTCAATGATATATTCATGCCCCAATCATGACATCCCAAGAGAAGTTACATTCAGAATTTTTATGCTCGGCTTTCTCATAATGATCAAACTATGCTCGATACTTCTTGTACTGGTTCTTTTATGAAGAAAACTATTGAATTCAAGTGGGGTCTCTTGTAAAGAATTGAATGCAACTATGAAGATTGGGAACTCGAGAAGGTAATGTCAGGTATAAAGCTTGAATTTGATTGTATTAAATCTTTTATGAATACCGATGCTTTTCACAAGTTTAGCACTAAATATGGACTTGACTCTGAGATAGTAGCCTCCTTTTGTGAATCATTTGTTGCTCATGTTGATCTCCCTAAAGAGAAGTGGTATAAATATCATCCCCCTAATAAACAAGAAATTAAAGAACCGGCCAAAGCTAAATGAGAAACTATCGTTTACAATGTTGATCCAGTTGTGCCTACTGCTTATATTGGGAAACCACCTTTCCCTGTTCGGATAAAGGGACATGCTAAGATATCAACTCTGGTTCTGAAAAGTAATATTAGAGCACCTAAGCCCTCTGAACAGATGAATGTTGAACCTAGTTTTTCTATGGTTAAATATTTCTTGGAAGAAAATATTGATGGGCGTGTCATTTACTTATTTGATGAAGCTGCTAGAATTTCTAAACCCGATGAAAAAGATAAACATAGACTTGTAGTTGGCTTGCCTGTTGTCTCAATCAAAATAGGAGATCATTGTTATCATGGCTCATGTGATTTTGGGTGCTAGTGTGAGTGCTATTTCTTTTACCTTATATCAAGAAATTATGAATGAAATAGCACCTGCTGAAATAGAAGATATTGATGTTACTATTAAACTTGCTAATGGAGACACCATCACGCCACTTGGGATTGTTAGCGATGTTGAAGTCTTGTGTGGGAAAATAAAATATCCTATGGATTTTCTAGTTCTCCGTTCCCCACAAGATGAAGTTTGCCCCATTATCTTTGGTAGACCTTTCTTGAACACTGTTAATGCTAAGATAGATTGCAAAAAAGAAACTGTCAGTGTTGAGTTTGGTGATGTGTCTCATGAGTTTAATTTTTCCAAGTTTAGTAGACAACCTCATGATAGAAAATTACCTAGTAAGGATGAAATAATTGGTCTTTCTTCTATTGTCGTTCCTCCTACTGGTCCACTAGAACAATATTTGCTAGACCATGAAAATGATTTGCACTTTCGTGAAAGAAATGAAATAGATAAATAAATCTTTGAACAACAACCCCTACTGAAACACAATTTGCCTATTGAAACTCTTGGAGGTCCTCCTCCACCTAAAGGTGATCCTTTGTTTGAACTTAAACATTTCCCGACACTCTGAAATATGCTTATCTTGATGAGAAAAAGATATGTCATGTTTTTATTAGTGCTAACCTTTCAGAGCATGAAGAAGAAAGATTACTAAAATTTTTGAGGAAGCACCGGGTTGCTATTGGATATACTCTTGATGATCTAAAGGGCATTAGTCCCAATCTATGTCAACATAATATTAACCTGATGCTAAACCTGTTGTTGATGACCAACGACGATTGAATCCCAACATGAAAGAAGTGGTAAGAACTGAAATATTAAAGCTTCTAGAAGCAGGTATAATCTATGTTGGAAATATGCCCTGGAGGAAATAATAAATTGGTTATTATCATATTTCCTTGTTCATGATAATCATTTATTATCCATGCTATAATTGTATTGATTGGAAAATCAGATACATGTGTGGATAAATAGACAACACTTTGGCCCTAGTATGCCTCTAGTGAACTAGCTCGTTGATCAAAGATGGTCAAGGTTTCCTAGCCATTGACATGTGATGGCATTTGATAACGGGATCTCATCATTAGGAGATGACCATGAGATCATGTAACTCATTGACACCGGAGGACTGCCTTGTGTGTATCAAATGTCGCAATGTAACTGGGTGACGATAAAGGTACTCTACAGGTATCTCTGAGGGTGTCTGTTGAGTTGGCATGGATCAACACTGGGATTTGTTGCTCCATGTGACGGAGAGGTATCTCAGGGCCCACTCGGTAATACAACATCACAACAAGCCTTGCAAGCAATGTGACTAAGTTTTAGTCACGGGATCTTGTATTATGGAAATGAGTAAAGAGACTTGCTGGTAACGAGGTTGAACTAGGTATGGAGATACCGACGATCGAATCTCGGGCAAGTAACATACCGAAGAACAAAGGGAACATCATACGGGATTAACTGAATCCTTGACATAGAGGTTCGACCGATAAAGATCTTCGTAGAATATGTAGGAATCAATATGGGCATCTAGGTCCCGCTATTGGTTATTGACCGTAGAGGTGTCTCGGTCATGTCTACATAGTTCTCGAACCCGCAGGGTCTGCACACTTAAGGTTTTGTGACGTTTCGGTAGTATAGAGTTATGCATGGTGGTGACCGAAGGTTCTTCGGAGTCCCGGATGAGATCCCGGACATCACGAGGAGATCCGGAATTGTCCGGAGGTAAATATTGATATATAGGAAGTCCTGTTTTGGTCACTAGAAAATTTCCGGGCTCATCGGTAGTGTACCGGGAGTGCCGGGAGGGGTATTTCGACCCAAGAGGCTACATGGGCTGTGGGAGAAGTAATACCAGCCCTTAGCGGGCTGGCCGAAGTCCCACATAGGGCCCATTCAGCTGGGAAGGAAGTCCAAAGTGGAAAAGGTGGAAAAGAGGCTAATAAAAGGAAGGAGTCCTAAACCGACTAGGAGTGGAGGAGTAGGACTCCTCCCTCCACTTTGGCCGAAGCCAAAAGGGCTTGCCCTTGCGGCCAAGCCTCCTCCTCTCCTCCTCCTATATATACTAGAGGTTTTAGGGTTTTTGCATATAGATTTTCAGCCATGTGCTACCCTCTCCTCTAGTCCGTAGTTTCTCCTCTAGATCGGTTTCAGCAGTGCTTAGGCGAAGCCCTGCTGGAATTACTCCACCACCATCGCTGCAACGCCGTCTCGCTGCTAGAGAACTCGTCTACCTATCTGCTCCCTCTTGCTGGATCAAGAAGGCGGAGATCGTCATCAAGCCGTACGTGTGCTGAACGCGGAGGTGTCATCCGTTCGGTGTTAGATCGGGACGGATCGTGATTGGATCACGGGACGCTCAGTGATTTGGATCGCGAAGACGTTCGACTACATCAACCGTGTTTCTTAACGCTTCCCGCTTAGCGATCTACAAGCTTATGTAGAACCACTCTCCCCTCTCGTAGATGCTCATCTCCTAGATTGATCTTGGTGAAGCGTAGAAATTTTTTTGTTTCCCATGCAACATTCCCCATCAGTGGCATCATGAGCTAGGTCTATATGTAGATAAGATCTTGAGTAGAACACATAGAGTTTGTGGGTGTTGATGCTTAGATTGCTTCCTCCCTTGGTCGTGTTTTGGTTCAACGGTATTGTGGGATGAAGCGGCCTAGACCAACCTTACTCGTACGCTTACGAGAGACCGTTTCCATCGACTGGTGTGTAACTTCGTTGCACAAAGATGGCTGGCGGGTGTCTGTTTCTCCTACTTTAGTTGGATCGGATTCGACAAAGGCGGTCCTTGAGAAGGTTGAAAAGCAACTTATGTATCACCGTTTTGGTTTTGCGTAGGTGAGAATTGTTCATGCTAGATACCCGTAGCAGCCACGTAAAACACGCAACACCAATTGGAGGACGTCTAACTTCTTTTTGCAGGGTATGTTGTGATGTGATATGGCCAATTACATGATGTGATATATGTGATGTATGAGATGATCATGTGTTGTATAGAATATCACGACTTGCATGTCGATGAGTACGGTAACCGGGAGGAGCCATAGGGTTGTCTTTAATTATTGTATGACCTGTGTATCAATCATTAAGCGTTATGTAATGCTTTACTTTATCGCTAAACGGTATCAATAGTAGTAGAAGCATGGTAGGCGTGACAACCCCTATGGCGACACGTTCATGGATATCAAGATGATGAAGATCATGGTGTCATGCCGGTGATGATGGAGATCATGCCGGTGCTTTCAAGATGGAGATCAGAAGCACAAGTTCATGCCATATCATGTCACTAATGATTTCCATGTGATGTTAATCCTTTTACGCACCCTGTTTTGCTTAGCACGACGGTAGCATTATAAGGTGATCCCTCACTTAAATTTCAAGATGAACTGTGTTCTCCCCGAGTGTGCACCGTTGCGAAGGTTCGTCGTGTCGAGACACCACGTGATGATCGGGTGTGATAGACTACGTTCGCATATAACGGGTGTAAGCCAATGTTGCACATGCAGAACACTCGGGTTAAACTTGACGAGCCTAGCATGTACAGACATGGCCTCGGAACACAAGAGACCAAAAGGTCGAACATGAGTCATATAGTAGATATGATCAACATTATGATGATCACCATTGAAACCACCTCAACTCACGTGCTGATCACACTTGAGTTGGTGAATTTGGATCATGTATCACTCAGATGACCTGAGGGGTGTCAATTTGAGTGGGAGCTTTAGTAATTTGATTAACTAAACTCATTATCTTGAACAATAGTCTTAGTAACCTTTGCATATTTATCTTGTAGATCAATGGCCCGCGCAGTAGCACCCCTGAATTTTAATGTGTTCCTAGAGAAAGCTAAGTTGAAAGATGATGGAAGTAACTTTGTGGACTGGGCCCGTAATCTGAGGATTATCCTCACGGCTTCCCAGAAATCATATGTCCTTGATGCACCACTTGGTAACCAACCTGAAGACATGGCATCCAAAGACGTTAAGAACGCTTGGGAGGCACGTTTGGAGATTACTCAATAGTTCAGTGTGCAATATTGTATGGCTTAGAACCGGGACTTCAAAGACGTTTTGAACGTCATGGAGCATATGAGATGTTCCAAGAGTTGGAGTTTATCTTTAAGAAGAATGCCCGGATCGAGAGGTATGAGACCTCCGATAAGTTCTATGCTTGCAAAACGGAGGAGGATGGGTCTATCAGTGAACGTATACTCAGAATGTCTGGGTATTCGACTCGTCTGGCGGAGTTGGGAATGCCCCTTCCGCCAGAGGCGATCACTGATAGAGTTCTTCAATCACTGCCACCTAGCTACAAGAGCTTTGTGATGAACTATAACATGCACGGGATGAACAAGTGAGTCGCCGAGCTGTTTGCGATGCTGAAAGTCGCTGAGTCTGAAATCCAGAAAGAACATCAAGTGTTGATGGTCAATAAAACCACTAGTTTCAAGAAGAATGGCAAGGGCAAGGGCAAGAAGGGTAAATCCAAGAAGGATGGCAAAGCAGTTGCTCCTCCTGTAAAGAAACCCAAGGCTGGACCCAAGCCAGAAACTGAGTGCTTTCATTGCAAGGGAACTGGGCACTAGAAGCGGAACTGCCCCAAGTACCTGCCTGACAAGAAGGCGGCCAACAACAAACAAGGTATATATGATATACATGTTATTGATGTGTACCTTACTAGCTCTCGTTGTAGTGCTTGGGTATTTGATACCGGTTTGGTTGCTCACATTTGCAACTCAAAGCAAGACCTATAGAATAGACGGAGGCTGGCTAAGGACGAAGTGACAATGCACGTGGGAAATGGTTCCAAGGTTGATATGATCGCCATCTGCACATTCTCTCTTCGATTACCATCGGGATTAGTGATGAACCTGAATACTTGTTATTTATTGCCTGTGTTAAGCATGAACATTATATTTGGATCTTGTTTATTGCGAGACGGTTACTCATTTAAATCAGAAAATAATGGTTGTTCTATTTATATGAGTGATATCTTTTATGGTCATGCACCCAATGTGAGGCGTTTATTCATATTGAACCTTGATAGTGATGATACACATGTTCATAACATTGATGCCAAAATATGTAGAGTTGATAATGATAGTACCACTTTCTTGTGGCACTGGCGTTTGGGTCATATTGGTGTAAAACGCATGAGGAAGCTCCATGCTGATGGACTTTTGGAGTCACTTGATTTTGAATCACTTGACACATGGGAACCATGCCTCATGGGCAAGATGACTAAAACGCCGTTCTCTGGAACAATGGAACAGGCAAGTGACTTGTTGGAAATCATACATACTAATGTGTGCGGTCCAATTGCAGCGCGCGGTGGATATCATTATTTTCTCACCTTCACTGATGACATTAGTAGATATGGGTATATTTATTTGATGAAACATAAGTCTGAAACGTTTGAAAAGTTCAAGCAATTTGAGAGTGAAGTTGAGAATCATCGTAACAAGAAGTTCAAATTCCTATGATCTGATCGAGGAGGTGAATATATGAGTTACGAGTTTGGCAGTCACTTAAGACGGTGTGGAATTGTTTCACAATTGACACCGCCTAGAACACCACAGCGTAATGGTGTGTCCGAACGTCGTAATCGAACCTTATTGGATATGGTGCATTCTATGATGTCTCTTGCCGATTTGCCACTATCGTTTTGGGGTTATGCATTAGAGACAGCTGCATTCACTTTAAATAGGGCACCATCAAAATCCTTTGAGACAACGTCATATGAACTGTGGTTTGGCAAGAGGCCAAAGTTGTCGTTTCTTAAAGTTTGGGGATGTGATGCTTATGTCAAAAAGCTTCAGCCTAAAAAGCTGGAACCCAAAGCGAAGAAATGCGTCTTCATAGGATACCCGAAAGAGACTGTTGGGTATACCTTCTATCTCAGATCCAAAGGCAAAGTATTTGTCGCTAATAATGGAACATTTCTTGATAAAGAGTTTCTCTCGAAAGAATTGAGTGGGAGGAAAATAGAGCTTGATGAGGTTATTGAACCTTTACTTCAACCAGAGAGTAGCGCAGCACAGAAAGATGTTTTTGTGGAGCCTACAATAGTTGAAGAGGAAGCTAATGGTGATGATCATGAAGCTTCGTATCAAGTTACTATTGAACCGCGTAGGTCGACAAGGGTGCATACTGCTCCTGAGTGGTATGGCAACCCTGTCTTGGAGGTCATGTTGTTAGACAACAATGAACCTACGAGCTATGGAGGAGCAATGATGGGCATGGATTCTGAGAAATGGTTAGAGGCAATGAAATCCGAGATGGGATCCATGTGTGAAAACAAAGTATGGACTTTGGAAGTATTACCTGAAGGGCGAAAGGCCATTCAGAACAAATGGATCTTTAAGAAGAAGACGGACACGGACGGTAATCTCACCGTCTATAGAACTCGACTTGTGGCAAAGGGTTTTTCACAAGTTCAAGGAGTTGACTACAATGAGACCTTCTCACCCATAGCGATGCTTAAGTCCTTCAGAATCATGTTAGCAATAGATGCACATTTCGACTATGAAATTTGGCAGATGGATGTCAAAACAGCGTTCCTCAATGGTTTCCTTGAGGAAGAGTTGTATATGATGCAACCAGAAGGTTTTGTCAATCCAGAGAATGCTGACAAAGTTTGCAAACTCTAGCGATCCATTTATGGACTGGTGCAAGCATCTCGGAGTTGGAATAAGCGCTTTGATGAGGTGATCAAAGCGTTTGGGTTTATACAAGTTTATGGAGAAGCTTGTATTTACAAGAAAGTGAGTGGGAGCTCTATAGTGTTTCTAATATTATATGTGGATGACATATTGCTGATTGGAAACAATATGGAAATGCTAGAAAGCATGAAGGAGTATTTGAACAAGAGTTTTTCAATGAAGGACCTAGGAGAAGCTGCTTTCATATTAGGCATTAAGATCTATAGAGATAGATCAAGACGCTTGATAGCACTTTCACAAAGCACATACCTTGATAAAGTTTTGAAGAAGTTAAAAATGGATCAGTCCAAGAAGGGGTTCTTGCCTGTATTACAAGGTGTGAAGTTGAGTAAGACTCAATGCCCAGTGACTGCAGAATATAGAAAGAAGATGAGTGTCATCCCCTATGCTTCAGCCATAGGCTCTATCATGTATGCAATGTTGTGCACAAGACCCGATGTTAGCATTGCCATAAGTATGGCCGGAAGGTTTCAAAGTGATCCTGGAATGGAGCACTGGACAGCAGTCAAGATTATCCTTAGTAACTAAAAGACTGAGGAAATGTTTCTCGATTATGGAGGTAATAAAGAGTTCGCCGTAAAGAGTTACGTCGATGCAAGCTTTAACACCAATCTGGATGACTATTAGTAGCAATCCGGATACGTATAGTGGAGCGGCCATTTGGACTAGCTCCAAGTGGAGTGTGGTAGCAGTGTCTATAGTATGACATAGAGATTTGCAAAGGACACACGGATCTGAATGTCGCAGAGCCATTGACTAAAAGACCTCTCTCACATGCAAAGCATGATCGAACCCCAGAACTCATTGGGTGTTAGATTCATAACAATGCGAATCACATGATGATGTGAACAAGATTATTGACTCTAGTGCAAGTGGGAGACTGTTGGAAATATGCCCTAGAGGCAATCAAAAATTGGTTATTATCATATTTCCCTGTTCATGGTAATCGTTTATTATCCATGCTATAATTGTATTGATCAGAAACTCAGATACATGTGTGGATAAATAGACAACACTTTGTCCCTAGTATGCCTCTAGTGAACTAGCTCGTTGATCAAAGATGGTCAAGGTTTCCTAGCCATTGACATGTGATGTCATTTGATAACGGGATCACATCATTAGGAGAATGATGTGACGGACAAGACCCAAACTATAACCGTAGCATATGATCGTGTCAGTTTATTGCTACAGTTTTCTGCATGTCAAGTATATGTTCCTATGACCATGAGATCATGCAACTCACTGACACCGGAGGAGTGCCCTGTGGGTATCAAAAGTCGCAACGTAACTGGGTGACTATAAAGGTACTCTACAGGTATCTCTGAGGGTGTTTGTTGAGTTGGCATGGATCAACATTGGGATTTGTTGCTCCATGTGATGGAGATGTATCTCAGGGCCCACTCGGTAATACAACATCACAAAAATCCTTGCAAGCAATGTGACTAAATTTTAGTCATGGGATCTTGTATTACGGAAACAAGTAAAGAGACTTGCCGGTAACGAGGTTGAACTAGGTATGGAGATACCAACGATCGAATCTCAGGCAAGTAACATACCGAAGAACAAAGGGAACATCATACGAGATTAACTGAATCCTTGACATAGAGGTTCGACCGATAAAGATCTTCGTAGAATATGTAGGAATCAATATGGGCATCCAGGTCCCCCTATTCGTTATTGACCGTAGAGGTGTCTCGGTCATGTCTACATAGTTCTCAAACCCATAGGCTCTGCACACTTAAGGTTTGGTGATGTTTTGGCAGTATAGAGTTATGCATGGTGGTGACCGACGGTTGTTCAAAGTCCCGGATGAGATCCCAGACGTCACGAGGAGCTCCGAATGGTCCGGAGGTAAAGATTGATATATAGGAAGTCCTGTTTTGGTCACCGGAAAAGTTCTGGGCTCATCGATAGTGTACCGGGAGTGCCGGTAGGGTACCGGGGGACCATCGGGGGGGGGGGGGGGTATTTCAACCCAAGAGGCTACTGGGCTGTGGGAGAAGGAATACCAGCCCTTAGTGTTGGGGAACGTCGCATGGGAAACAAAAATTTTCCTACGCACACGCAAACCTATCCATGGTGATGAGCATCTACGAGAGGGAGAGTGGATCTACATAAAAATGTAGATCGCTAAGCGGGAAGCGTTAAGAAACGCAGTTGGTGTAGTCGAACTTCTTCGCGATCCAAATCGCCGAGCGTCCCGCGATCTAATCACGAACCGTCCCGTGATCTCGTCATGATCCGTCCCGCGATCCGATCACGAACGTCCCGTGGCCTTGATCACGATCCTTCCGATCTAGTACCGAACGGACGGCACCTCCGCGTTCAGCACACGTGCAGCTTGATGACGATCTCCACCGTCTTGATCCAGCAAGAGAAGGTGGAGAGGAGAGAGAGTTCACCGGTAGCGTGATGGCGCTCCGGTGATGGTGGTGGAGCAATTCTGGCAGGGCTTCGCCTAAGCACTGCGGAACTACGATCTAGAGGAGAAACTATGCACCGGTGGAACGGGTAGCACGTGGCCGGAAATTCTGTCCAAAAACCACCCAATCCACTAGTATATATAGGAGGAGAGGAGAGGAGAGGCAGCCAAGGCCTTTGGGTCGGCCGAAATAGGAGGTGGGAAGCAATCCTACTTCACCTCCAATCCTAGTTGGAGTAGGATTGCCTCCTATTGGCTGATTTTCCACTTTTTGCTTTAGGACTTTCTCTCCTGCGCCATGGGCCTTTGTGGCTGTTTTCCCAGCCCACTAAGGTCTGGTTAGTACTCTCCCACATCCCATGGACCTCTTGGGGTCGAAGTACCCCTCCCGGAGGTCTCCCGGTACACTACCGGCACTCCCGGTACACTACCGATGAGCCCGAAACTTTTCTGGAAACCAAACTGGGACTTCCTATATATGAATCTTTACCTCCGGACCATTATGGAGCTCCTCGTGACGTCCGGGATCTCATTAGGGACTCCGAACAAACTTCGGTCACCACCATACATAACTCTACACTACCGAAACGTCACCGAACCTTAAGTGTGCAGACCCTACGGGTTCGAGAACTATGTAGACATGATCGAGACACCTCTATGGTCAATAACCAATGCCGGGACCTGGACATCCACATTGGTTCCTACATATTCTACGAAGATCTTTATCGGTCGAACCTCTATGTCAAGGATTCAGTTAATCACGTATAACGTTCCCTTTGTTCTTCGGTATGTTACTTGCCCGAGATTCGATCGTCGGTATCTCCATACCTAGTTCAACCTCGTTACCGACAAGTCTCTTTACTCGTTCCGTAATACAAGATCCCGCAACTAACAATTAGTCACATTTCTTGCAAGGCTTATTGTGATGTTGCATTACCGAGTGGGCCCCGAGATACCTCTTCGTTACACGGAGTAACAAATCCCGGTCTTGATCCATGCCAACTCAACAGACACCATCGGAGATACCTGTAGAGCACCTTTATAGTCACCCAGTTACGTTGTGACGTTTGATACACACAAGGCACTCCTCCGATATCCGTGAGTTGCATGATCTCATGGTCATAGGAACATATACATTGACATGCAGAAAACAGTAGCAATAAACTGACACGATCATATGCTACGTTTGTAGTTTGGGTCTTGTCCATCACATCATTCTCCCAATGATGTGATCCCATTATCAAATGACATCTCATGTCCATGGCTAGGAAACCTTAACCATCCTTTGATCAATGAGCTAGTTCACTAGAGGCATGCTAGGGACATTGTGTTGTCTATTTACCCACACATGCAATGTGTTTTCATTCAATACAATTATAGCATGGATAATAAACGATTATCATGAACAAGGAAATATAATAATAAACACTTTATTTATTGCCTCTAGGGCATATTTCCAACACTTAGTGGGCTGGCCGAAGTCCCACATAGGGCCCATGCGGTTGGGAAGGAAGTCCAAAGTGGAAAAGGTGGAAAAAAGGCTAATAAAAGGAAGAGTCCTAAACCGACTAGGAGTGGAGGAGTAGGACTCCTCCCTCCACTTCGGCTGAAGCCAAAAGGGCTTGCCCTTGCGGCCAAGCCTCCTCCTCTCATCCTCCTATATATAGTAGAGGTTTTAGGGTTTCTGCATATAGATTTTCAGCCACGTGCTACCCTCCCCTCTAGTCCGTAGTTTCTCCTCTAGATCAGTTTCAACAGTGCTTAGGAGAATCCCTACTGGAATTACTCCACCACCATGGCCGCAACGCCGTCGCGCTGCTGGAGAACTCGTCTACCTCTCTACTCCCTCTTGCTGGATCAAGAAGGCGGAGATCGTCATCAAGCCGTACGTGTGCTGAACAGGGAGGTGCCGTCCATTCGGTGCTAGATCGAGACGGGTCATGATTGGATCGCGGGACGCTCGGTGATTTGGATCGTGAAGACGTTCGACTACATCAACCGCATTTCTTAATGCTTCCTGCTTAGCGATCTACAAGGGTATGTAGATCCACTCTCCCCTGTCGTAGATGCTCATCTCCTAGATTGGTCTTGGTGAAGCATAGGAAATTTTTTGTTTCCCATGCAACGTTCGCCAACAATCTATCCTATAGCTAATGGTAGATGGGAGAGTCCCGTTCATTGTGTCCCTAAGAAAGGAGGTATTACTATTGTTCCTAATGATAAAAATGAGCTTATTCCGCAAACAATTGTTACTGGCTATAGGATGGTAATAGATTTTAGAAAATTAAACAAAGCTACTAGAAATGATCATTACCCCTTGCCGTTTATTGATCAAATGCTTGAAATATTATCTAAGCACACACACTTTTGTTTCCTAGATGGGTATTCTGGTTTCTGTCAAATACCTGTATCACAATTTGATCAAGAGAAAACCATCTTTACTTGTCCTTTTGGAAACTATGCTTATAGATGTATGCCTTTTGGTTTATGCAATGCACATGTTGCCTTTCATAGATGTATGACTGCTATATTCTCTGATTTTTATGAAAAGATTGTGGAGGTTTTCTTGGATGATTTTTCGTTTACGGAACTTCTTTTCATGATTGCTTAAGCAACCTTGATCGAGTTTTGCAGAGATGTGAACAAACTAATCTCGTCTTGAATTGGGAGAAGTGCCACTTTATGGTTAATGAAGGTATTGTCGTTGAGCATAAGATCTCCGAACGAGGTATTGGGTTGGATCAAGCTAAAGTTGATGCAATTGAGAAAATGCCATGTCCTAAAGATATCAAAGGTATTCTAAGTTTCCTTGGTCACGCTGATTTCTATATGAGGTTTATTATAGACTTCCCAAAGATTTCTAGGCCTCTTACTAATCTTTTAGAAAAGGACATGCCCTTTGTTTTTTATGATGATTGCATAGAAGACTTTGAAACACTAAATAAAGCCTTAACCACTGCACCTATTGTTCAACCACCTGATTGGAACTTGCCTTTTGACATTATGTGTGATGCTAGTGATTATGATGTTGGTGTTGTTCTAGGACAAAGAGTTGATAAGAAATTAAAAGTTATCCATTATGCTAGCAAAACTCTAGACAATGCCCAAAGAAATTATGCCACTATTTAAAAAGAATTTTTGGCTGTCGTATTTTCTTGTGATAAATTTGACCTTATATTGTTGATTCCAAAGTTACTGTTCACACTGATCATGCTGCTATAAAAAATCTTATTGAAAAGATAGCTGCTAAACCTAGACTCATTAGGTGGGTTCTCTTTCTTCAGGAATTTGATTTACATATTGTTGATAGGAAGGGAGCTGAGAACCCCGTAGCTGATAACTTGTCTAGGTTGGAAAATATTCTTGATGACCGACTACCTATTGATGATAGCTTTCCTTATGAACAACTAGCTGCATAAATGTTTCTCAAAACATTCCATGGTATGCTGACTATGCTAAGTACATTGTTGCTAAATATATTCCACCTAGCTTCGCATACCAACAAAAGAAAAAATTCTTCTATGACTTAAGACATTACTTTTGGGATGAACCACATCTTTATAAAGAAGGAGTAGATAGTATTATTAGACGTTGTGTATCTGAGCATGGACAGGAACAAATCTTACAGAAATTTCATTTCGAAGCTTTTGGAGGACATCACGCTGGAGATAGAACTGCTCATAAGATATTACAATCTGGTTTTTATTGGCCTACTCTCTTTAAGGATGCTCGTAAGTTTGTCTTGTCTTGTGATGAATGTCAAAGAATTGGTAATATCGGTAAGCGTCAAGAAATGTGAACTATTCACTTGTTGTTGAACCATTTGATGTTTGGGGTTTTGATTATATGGGACCTTTTCCTTCCTCTAATGGGTACACTCATATTTTGGTTGATGTTTATTATGTCACTAAGTGGGTACCAGCTATTCCAACTAGTAGTGATGATCGTCATACTCCCATTAAAATGCTTAAAGAAGTTATTTTCCCAAGGTTTGGAGTCCCTAGATATCTAATGACTGACGGTGGTTCACACTTTATTCATGGTGATTTCCATAAGATGCTTGCTAAATATGATGTTACCCGTAGAATTGCATCACCCTATCATCCTCAATCTAGTGGTCAAGTTGAACTTATCAATAGAGAAATAAAATTGATATTACAAAAAATTGTTAATAGATCCCGAAAGAATTGGTCTAAGAAATTAGATGATGCACTTTGGGCCTATAGGACATCGTATAAAAATCCTATGGGTATGTCTCCATACAAGATGGTACATGGGAAAGCTTGTTATTTGCCTTTAGAATTAGAACATAATGCATTTTGGGCTATCAAAGAACTAAACTATGATTTCAAACTTGCCGGTGAAAAGAGGTTATTTGATATTATCTCATTAGATGAATGAGGAACCCAAGCTTATGAAAATGCCAAGTTATTTAAAGAAAAAGTTAAAATATGGCATGTCAAAAGAATCCAAAAGCAAGAATTCAAAGTTGGAGAATATGTTCTTTTGTACAATTCTCGTTTCAGATTTTTTGTAGGAAAACTTCTCTCCAAATGGGAAGGACCCTATGTTATCGAAGAGGTTTATCGCTCTGGAGCTATTAAGATTAATAATGCCGAAGGTACCAACCCGAAGGTGGTCAATGGACAAAGAATTAAACACTATATCTCAGGTACGCCTATGAATGTTGAAATCAATGTTATCCAAACCATGACACCGGAGGAACACATAAAATAAACCTTTCGGAACACTCCAGAATCGTGAAAATAAAGAGGTACGTGATACGGTGAGTAAACAGTCTCCGAAAAATCCGCAAAAATATTTTTTATGAGTTTTGAAATATTTATGAATTGTAGGTAATAAAAAATAAACCGGAAGGTAACCGAGGAGGACACGGAGTACCAGGGCGCGGTTGCCATCCCTGGCATGCCCTGGTGGAGCGTGCCCACTTCGGGAACCTTCCGGAATCCGTTTTCCTCTCGTTTGCTTGGTTTCCAAGAATAAAAATTCTCTATATATACCCACGACTCTTTTGACCACCGCATCGTGAGATTTCTTCTGTTCTTGTTTCGAGCTATTTTTCTGCCAAATCTGAAAATATGTCGTCCCAAGATTCTGAGAGGGGGAGCTATGTTTCCAATTATGTTGCTGACCCAAAGATCTTTGGGGAAATTTACCCCTACTTGTGGACTTCGGAGGAATAAGAAGACATTGATCTGGAGGAAATAGAAGGCGCGGGGCCATAGGATGGCTCAGATGAAGATGAACCTCCACTAACTCAACTTGGAGATATGCACATGGAGTTCAAGAAGTCAAGCCTTCCTGATGGTAGGAGTATACCCAATACTCCTTTTATCCATTCTCGTTTTCCGCAGGAGAGCAATACAGCTCTATGCAAAAGGATATTGAAACTTGAGCAAAAGAACGACGATTTGAGGGAAGAAAACTTCATCCTCAAGTGTAAATTGGCAAAGAAGAATAATGCCTCATCACCACCACCAAAGGAGATCTGAGTACACGGGTATGGGCACTCCCCTTGGCTTGAGCCAAGCTTGGGGGAGGTGCCTCGATATCTTATGACCAGCACTTTTACCTTTTGCTTTCTATTTTCAATCCTTAGCCTTTTCATGATTTAGTTGAATAAAAGTTTAGTATGATCTATTCTTGAGTGCTAATTTTGTGATCTATCTATCTATGTAATCGAGTGAGAATTATATAATAAAGTTTAGTTTGAGATTTTGCCCTTTTACTTTCTTGTTGCAATCTTGATAAAATAAATTCAATGACAAAAGATCATATGCTAATATTATGGTGGGTAATGACATCACAATAAAGAAAAGTATAAGTGCTAAAATTTATTGGAGATTAGCAAACATAGCATTAGTCAATGATGCAACTCATGAAAGAATTAATTAGGGAAAAGAACATTCACATACAAATATACTATCATCGACATCTTTTGTGATTGTGAGCCCCCATTAAATATTATATGCCAAAATTGTTGATGTTGGACTAGGAAGACTACATAATCATTTATGCTAGTTCATATTCACATAGAAGTTATATTGCCATAGATCCTTTAACATGTGGTGCTTGCCCAATATCTTTAATAGGCAAAAACTCTGCACTAAGTAGAGATACTACTTATGCATCCAAAAACCCAAAAACCAAACTCATGTTTGAGAGTCCACCATACCTACCTATGGATTTAATAAGATCCTTCAAGTAAGTTGTCATCGGTGCATCAAGGCAATAAAAATTGCTTCTAAAAAGTGTTGGATCAATTAGTGTAAGAGAAAATTGAGCCTTGCATGAACTTGTGATGGCAAAGTAATAAAAGCAACGAACTGCATAATAAAGGTTTCTATCACAAGAGGTAACGCAACTTGACTCTCTTTTGCGCTAAGGGATTTGGCATACAAACTAAAAAGCGCATGACAACCTCTGCTTCCCTCTGCGAAGGGCCTATCTTTTACTTTAATGTACTCACTTGTATGCAAGAATTGAAGTATTCTTCTCTATTACTTTTTATTTTTCTCATTTGGTAAGCATCATGTGGTGAGGAAAGATCTAGGCACATATGATCTGTTGGATATGCGTGAGCATGAGTTATTATTGTTGACATCACCCTTGAGGTGAATATGTTGGGAAATTAGTATAAGCCCCTATCTTTCTATGTGTCTGGTTGAAACTTTTTGTCCATGGGTATGTTGTGAGCATTAGCAATCATAGAAGACTAAATGATGGTTGAGTATGTGGACTTGCCAAAAGGCTCCTACATGAGAACCTTCCTGAAAATATGATGAATTGTAGTTGCAAAGTTGACCGAGAACATAGTTTGTTGGTTTCCAATAAGGTTTATGCTTTGTACTTCCACGTTGTATGATGAATTGTTACTTGCTCATAAGAAGTTATATGATGCTGCTATAAAATAAAAAAAATTATGAGAAAGTTTTATGTTACTTTTGTTGCTGTTATAATAATAAGCATGATGCTTCTATGCCTGTATTTTGTTTTTATCAACACCTCTCTCTCACCATGTGGGAATGTTCTTCGATATCAGCTTTCGCTTGAGGACAAGCGAGGTCTAAGCTTGGGGGAGTTGATACGTCCATTTTGCATCATATTTATTACTGTTATTTATGATGTTTTTATGCATAAAAATGCTTTGGGTGGTAATTATAATGCCTTTTCTCTAACAATTTGCAAGGTTTACATCAAGAGGGAGAATGCCGGAAACTCCAATGAAACTGAAAATTTGCGGAGAATTTTTATACATTAAATAATAATTTTTGGAGCAAAGAACTACCGGAGGGGGGCATGAGGTGGCCACCCTCCACCAGGGCGCGCCTGCCCCCTGCCCGCGCACTGGTGGAGGGTGGGCACGCAGGCCCACCTATGGAGCCCATCTTCAGGTATATAGTCCCAAAAACCTATAAAAAATCATAGGAGGACTTTCGGTACGAAGCGCCGCCACCTCGAGGCGGAACTTGGGCAGGAGCACTTTTGCCCTCCGGTGGAGTGATTCCACCAAGCGAACTTCTCTCCCGGAGGGGGAAATCAAAGCCATCGTCATCACCAACAACCCACTCGTCTTGGGAAGGCCATTCTTCATCAACATCTTCAATAGAACCATATCCTCTCAAACCCTGGTTCGTCTCTTGTGTTCAATCTTTGTACCATAACCTCTGATTGGTACATGTGGGTGACTAGTAGTGTTGATTACCTTGTGTAGTTGATTACTATATGGTTTATTTGGTTGAAGATTATATGTTCAGATCCATTATGATATTCAATACACATCTGATCTTGAGCATGCATATTATTTGTGAGTATTTACTTTTGTTCTTGAGGTCACGGGAGAAGTCATGTTTCAAGTACTCATGTGAATTTGATATGTGTTCGATATTTTGATGATATGTATGTTGTGATTCCCTTAGTGGTGTCATGTGAACATCGACTAAATGACACTTCACCATCCTTAGGCCTAAGGGAATGCATTGTGGAGTAGTTATTAGATGATGGGTTGCGAGAGTGACAGAAACTTAAACCCTAGTTTATGCGCTACTTCATAAGGGGCTGATTTGGGTCCACATGTTTAATGCTATGGTTAGACTTTGTCTTAATACTTTTCTTGTAGTTGCAGATGCTTGCGAGGGGGTTAATCATAAGTAGGTTGTTAGTTCAAGTAAGAACAACACCTTAGCATCGGTCCAATAGCGAACACAAATCAAACCAACATGACGAAAGTGGCTAGATGAAATTCCTGTGTACCCTCAAGAACACTTTGCTCATCATAAGAGATACTTTTGGCTTGTCCTTCACCACAAAATGATTGGGCTACCTTGCTGCACCTTACCTATTGTTACCGTTACTTGCTCGTTACAAATTACTTTGCTATCAAAACACTTGCTACTTACAATTTCAGTGCTTGCAGAAATTACCTTGTTGAAAACCGCTTATCATATCCTTCTGCTCCTCGTTGGGTTCGACACTCTTACTTATCAAAAGGACTACGATTGACCCCTATACTTGTGAGTCATCAGCCTCTTGCCCTACATGTTTGTCGGCGGGAAAAGAAAGAAGAAGGGCGATGAAACAAGGACGACGACTTGTCGTACTCCAGAAAGGGATACTGCCTAAAAAGATAAGTCTAATAATGTATTCCAAGCTCTGTGCCTTTTGCTCCCTTAAGGAAACCCTTGCTATCCTTCTGAATGTGTACAGTGGAGTCCTTCACGCAATGGAAATCCTTGACAGGACAAGCTGGCCCCCGGCTTCTGTCACTTATTAGCTTTGGGGGCCGCACCAATACCAACAAGGAGCCTTGCCGGGGAATGATACTAGCCTGCTGCCGGGAGCTCACTCCCCCTTGGCGCTCGTGGTTAGTATTGACCCGGCAAATAGTTCTGTGCGGCAAGGACAAACATGCTGACACAGTATAAACAAGGGGAGAAAGGGATAGTACTTAAGGAAAAGAAATAGCATTCTTTCGTTCATTTTCAGTACAAAATGGATATTGATTAAATTAGAGAACGCCTCTTTAATAACTCTTTATTGTACTTTCTCCCCTAGGAACAAGCTACTAAAAGGAGAAATGACAAAAGGAGGGCCTAAGCAGAAGCCCAGCCTGACCCCGTCAGGACTAGTAGGGCACGAGTTGGCAGGACCACCGGAAGGGAAGACGAACTCGGAGTCCACGAGCCTGCCAGGGTCTAGCTGGGGGAGGAGGCGGTGCCCAAGTCAACAACCCTTGGCAAATCTCTTTGTCGGGGGCTAGCTGACGGTGACGGTGTGACCGTCAGTCAGCTAGAGTCCAAGTCGTTGCTCTCCGTCTTGACGACCCGAGGCTCGCTGTCGTCGTCTTCACCAACATTGTCCTCCTCGTCGTTGTCGCTCAAGGAGGAGCTTTCATCGTATCTCGAGCTCTCTTCGTAGCAGCCAAGATGAGTGCCTAAATGCCCATAGATCTTGATAGAAAGCATGTCGGCCTCCACCGGCTTGAAGTGTAGGACGTGTCCACCCATGAAGTTATGGGAACGTGCGAAAGTTTTCCACCCGCGCCTGAGGAACATGACGCGGGGCACCGGAAACTCAACGTCAGCCTGCACGGCGTCATTATAGCATCCGTGCACACGCAACCACATCACGTGCGTCTTGTCGACCTCCATCACCCTGGTGAAAGGGCGAGGGAGTTGCAAACGGCTACGGGGAGGGCCACGCAGCCTGACGACAAACTCCGGCGCCATACCTTCAGTGTGTCCCATCGTTGGGGGAGGAACCGCCGGTGGAGGACAATCGGGTGCAGCGCTCTGCCTCCCCGGCTGCGAACCCCTCGCCAGCCCCGGCCTCTTCCAGCGCTCCCATCGCGCGCAGTGGAATCGCCCTCCGCCACCGGGGCTGAAGCAACAACATGATCCTGAGGGGAAACTCTCGTCGCCGTAGCGGAAGCTGGGGGTCGTCCTCGCCCCCTCGTCATAGTGGTGATTGGTGCATCCAAAGACGAGAGAAGAAGAGCAAGCTATGTGAACCTGAGATCGAGGAGGAGAAGGGAATGGATGAGCATCGCCCATTGTGACCCCCCAATTTATAGGGAAGGGCACGGGGGTTGGCTCTCCTCCGCTCCAAGGAGACCGCCCATCTCCACCAATCCCACTACCCACAATCACGGGCGAACAGGTAACGGCCCCGTTGCTCCAATCCCTCGCGCTGCACTTTCTGCCACTCCCCCTCCTTTAAGCCATGCGCACAGTGGTGGAGCCTGAAATTTTATGGAGCATGGACAAGTTATGACTAAGTGTATAATCTGGAAATCAAAACCCGTGTATTCAAATACACAACATGAACTATACCACCACTTCGTAATAGCAAATCCGCATTAATAATCAAATGAAAGGACAACCATAATAATCACACAAAATTTAATTCTGAAGTGAGCTAATATATCAATATCAAAATAAAGTTGAGACATAACAACAAAATATACATATCCAGCTTTGCAATAATAGAGATGGTCAGATGAAACATACTGCCAGGATCGATACGGTCGACTAGAGGGGAGGTGAACAGGAGACTATAAATTTTAATCTTGTTTGCAATTTTAGGGATAAGCAAATAAATAAGGTTCACTAGATATGCAACTAGGTGAACATAACATGTATGACAAACACAAGTAGTACTATATATGCTAGGCAACAATAACGCTAACAAGCCAACAAGCATACAAAGCAAGGTAAAGTGCGGGAAAGGATTAACCACAAGTGAGACAAGGACGCAGATTTTTATCCTGAAGTTCACTCTTCCTTGGGGAAGAGCTACTCTCCATTTAGAGCGGTGCCAGAGCCAAAGCTTTCGGAACGCCACGGAAGGCTCGCCGTATCTCTTTCCAGTCACCCCCAACGGATGAGCCTCGAATCACTTGGGGTTGGTCGTGAAGGTGACCACCACACCTTTACAAACTTCTTCGGAGCACACCACAAGCAAGGAAGCTTCCGGAGGAACCTCTAACCGCCTAGGATCCCAAGCTCCAGGAGTAACAAGTCAATGGTGAACAAATGTTGTGGGGAACACGAATTTGGTTTGGTCAAAGTGTAGATCGGGTCTTGCTCTCCCATCCCCAAAGTATCAACAAGTTTGGGTGGAGGGATTGAGAGTATTGAGCAAAATGAGGTGTACCAATAGTGGAACTCAACAAGTCGTTAGGGTTGAAGAGGGAGGAGGATGAAGGGTTTTTTATAGTGTTCTTGGCTGAGGAGGGGAATCTGCCTGTTGGACCCCGTGCGCACGGGAATAGTCAGCCCCGTGCGCACGGGGTACTCACAGAGGTTCGGGGTACCCTGTGCGCACGGGGGTCAAAAGACCCCGTGCGCACGGGCTACTCAAAGAGGTTCAGGGTATCCCGTGCGCACGGGGGTCAAAAGACCCCGTGCGCACGGGGGTCAAAAGACCCCGTGCGCACAGGCTACACAAAAAGCTATGCAGTACCCCATGCGCATGGGGGTCAAAAGACCCCATGCACATGGGGTGACCAGGAAGTTTGTAAACCTGATCTGAGAACCCCAAGCATAACACAAAAAAAACCTATGGATACAAAATAAAGGACAAGAAGGACAAGAAGGCATTCCCATACAAAATAAAGGGCAAGAAGGCATTCCCATACAAAATAAACGACAAGAGAGCAACTTCTCAACCTTTTCACGACCAAACTTTGAACATCATCACAAACTTTGAACATCTTCAAGAGAGCTTTTTCACCTGACTTATATAAGTGGGAAGTTGCTCTCTTATTGTTCCACGGTCATCATTTGAAAAATCATCATGATAAATTTCAGCAAGGCGCGTAAGCTTATAAACATTAAACTTGGAGAAAGAATTATTGGTGTCAATACATGAGAAGCAATCAAGCACACCATTAGCTCCTTCACTAAAGCGTTGATCCACCTCCAAGCATATTTTGTCAATAGCAACATAAAAAATCTATGCACGGTAATGGTGAAGATTAGTGATAGTCCTCCTTGCTTTCCTTGAATGACCACGAACTCGTATTGCATCATCCATGTTTGGCACTAGAATACTATTAACAGCACAAAATTCTTGGACATCAAAAAATAAATCATCCCAACCACTCTGTCTTAATGTTGCCAGCCGAGCTTTGACATCATCCACTAATTCCATGGCAAGCACAATATTAAGATCTTTTCTTTGCAAGACTTTTGAGAGCTCATTTGTGATGCCAAACAATTACAACATAAGCTTTAGAATGAAAGCAAATTTAAAGCTCTCTATTTTTCTATCAAACATGCTGCTTGAGATGGCCCATGTCCATGTTCATCAACTGTACTAAGCACATGTAACACGGAGGACCACATTTGATTCAAACGGAGCAAGGTAGTATGATGGGAACCCCATCTAGTATCACCTCGTCTAGCAAGAGTAGATGATTCGTGCAAGCCCCTTCCTGTCGATATCTCACCACTCTCAAGTCTATGCAAAATATCTTGGTGTTGTGCCTCTTCCAATTCATCCCTTCTCTTGCAAGATGACCTTGTTGTTGTCACAATTAAGGAGATGTACTCAAAGAAATCATGAATAGATGAGCAACTACTAGAAATAGAGACAACCACCAACTACAAATGATGAGCATAGCAATGACCATAGAAAGCAAAAGGGTTTCCATCTACGATCTTTCTCTGCAAACCATTAAACTCGCCTCTCATATTTCAAGCACCATTATATCCTTGCCCTCGTATCCTTAATAGACAACTTATAATGATCAAAACTACCAAATTCAGTACGAGGAAATTTATTCAAATCTGTGTGCATTGGATCCTTCAATGCATATGCTCTTCTCACTTGATCTTGAATATTTTGAGGATACTCACAAATTTGTTTTCTCTTTCCTAGATCACACTCAATATCATTTGGAATAAATTCAATGGCAATGTTAGGAGCTGGTGGTGCCTCCAGTTCTATTTCCGGTTGCACGCCATTCCCATTTTTAGTGCTTGGTCTATTAACTAAGAATCTCCTCATTTCTGAAATTTAATGATAAATTTTGAAGTTAGTTGTTAAAAAAGGAAATAAGAAATGATTAGAACAAGTGCAAACTCATAGTACATAACTACTTCCATCAAAGAAATAATGCATTCTAAGTAAACAACTAGAAGTACTAATCAGATTCAGAACTAAGTACTTCTAGTTACTTAGTTCTACTACAGACTAAATACAATATACTATTGTAGGTTGTCAGAATCGTGATTCTGTTATATGATTCTACGAATTTACGATCTAAACTAACCCCTCTGATTCTATGATTTTAGCTCATAGAATCTACGTTTCTAAGATCCTGATAGTGAAGATTCTACGATTTGCGATCCTACCATCGGAGTTCCGATCCGATTCAAAATCATGATTCTAACAACCTTTGTACATATACGTGAGATGAGATGGTGAGAAAATCATACCAAAACTTTAGGAGGTCCTGATATGAAAAGAAACACCGACCAACTTGTATCTATTTTCTCTTCCCCTCTACTATTGTACAGTTAGACGGGGCAAGAAGCTCTCCTTCCAATTAATTCTGCAAGAACAAATTCTGATGGAGATTAGCTACTTAGTGCCCTACCCATCTAACCCTAATTCTGATGGAGATTAGTTACTTAGTTCTTGCCAAACCAAAGCCAAACTACCGAAGCCGTGAGAACTAAGAACGAACGAAGCGAACAAGTACACTACCCGGGCCACCAAGCGCCTCATGTCCGCTCGCCGCCGGCCCTACGTTTGGTCATTGCCGTCTAGGGCTCTAGTGATAGGCCGTCAGTCGCCTGTGAGAAAACAAAGCGACGAGGGAGTTCACGATCAATCCGAGCGAGCCAGCGACGGATTCCCAGGCACGTGTATTCTGTATATCGGGCCATCGGCCTTGCTATTGATTGGGCTACTGCCTGCTGCATTGGGATGGGCTGTTCTGGTCCATTTATTTTTGCCCGGGTAACTCAAGCCATCGAACAGTAATTGCGCCTCATAATAGCGATCGATCGCAACTGTCCAGGCCGAGGGAGCCCGGGCAGCTGCCCGGGGTGGTTGGGCGGTGCCTCCGCCACTGCATGTGCATCCACCGCAAACTCCCCACGATGCATGCGGCGCGCGTGGTGGAAATGGCCTGAGGTGTGGGTAAGTCATGGCTTGAAAGTCGACAGTTACTTCCTCATATTGCGCGCATGTGCATAAATTTTGGTCCTGACACAACGGTGCTGGGGGAGCGCGTTTGGGCCCGACCCGGGGGGCTCCTATCGGTGCACTAGGACTGGGTACCCAATGCCCCTGACTGCACACGCAGTAGTAGCAGAACCCATCAATGTAAGGACATTCCAAACCAGAGAAGCCGCTCTACGTGAGATCAAGGAGTGAATCAACAAGACGAAACCAGCATTCAAGACCAAGACTCCGACAGAAGCAACCTACGCTGGCTAAGCAACGCCGGCAAGGTCGATGCAACGGCCCAGGACGGGCCCAAATCGCGCCAGTCACGTCCTCGATGGCTGCCGGGGACCAAGGCTCATACATCTTCAGGAAGGCCAGGCAACCCATCACTCGGCAGGCGTGAGCCGATCGTCCACCGCTCCACCGCATCGCAACGACAGTCATTTGCCGATGTGGTATCGAGCCCTCAGGTGGCTAAGTGGCTCTCGCAAAGCACGTGGCGACTCGCTGGAAGGCAGGTTATGCCCATTTGACACCCGTCCAGAGGCGTGTCAAGATATTGAGCAATAGTTAGCTAAAGTGATGGTAAAAGCATGCGGGGATGCATCCCCGCATGCCACCTATGCTAGCATTTATGGCATTTTGTCCTAAATGCAAGAGTTAGGTATGATAGCACTGTTGGCTATCTAATCACTAGATAATGTCTGTTTTGCCACTCTGGTTGCCCCTTGAGCTATAAAAGGAAGCCCAAGGCAACCTAGCTAAAGAATCAGACCCTTGGACACTTGTACTCGCGTAGCAGCTCTCCTGAAGTCAACCTTGCCGGGTTTGAGCACTGCATGTGCTTCGTGTTCCTCCGATCAATCCACCAAAGCAGGAGTAGGGTTTTACGCTTCTCAGCGGTCCGAACCTCGGTAAAACACCAACGTCTCGTCGTCGTGCTACCTCACCACCTCTGCTCTTTGTGCAACGTGACCTCACCCTTGCCGAACCACAAAAGGGGAATGTGGCCTCATAGGTGATCGTGTGCATCGAGCCCCGACACAACGTTCGAGAGACTTAATGTCATGCATGAAGTGTTATGAAGACTAACGTTACCTGTAACGTCCTTAGTTCAAACAACAGTTTCCAGTAATGCCTGCAGTTACTCGTATTTATTACCCTTGTAATGGTGCTCGGCCGGCGGTGGCACACTCTATTTAATAAGCCTCCCCCGGGCTCGTGGGCAAGGGTTCCGCACCCTATTGTACTCATACCCCCAAGAAAACACAAGCCCCTGGCCACGAGACGTGGGGTCTTTACCTCTTTCGAGAGGGGCCTAAACTTGCAAAATTCGAGTGATACACATGTGTCGTCGCTAGGCTCCGTCCTTCTTTCATACCCCTAGTATTATTGTCATAATTGTTCCGTCGACAGTTCCCTCTGGTACTTTGAAGCTCCAATATTCTTCATATATTTCAAAATAATTATCCAAAAAATTACGCTTTATTTTGAGCTTCGAAGAATTTCTTTTTCTTCTGTTGTTATTTTAGGTCCTGAATTTCAGCTTCCGGCAATCCCCCATTTTTCTTATATAACTTGCATTTTAAGAGAGAGAAAACATTAGAATTGCACCATAATTTGTAATATATCATTGAAATAAGATAAATTGTCGTAGGAAATAATGATGCAAAATGAGGATGTGTTTGGTAGCATTCTCAACCTAGCATGGTTGTTCTCGTGTAATACATATTGAGTATAGACATGATGAGTACATGCATTTTTTGTTGTTTGGTAGTGATATATGTGTTGCAACGCTCAAATTTTGTTTCACAGTGTGCATCTGTTTAGACATGCTAAACAATTTCATATTTTGAATACCTTTTTTGAGTCGTGAGCCAAGTTTTTAAAATTTAAACAAAATTTTCAAACATTTTTTCAAAATTCAAACAAATTTTGAAAATTTTCTCATTCTTTTTCAAAAAGAAGTAATAAATAAATCATTTTGAAATTATAGGCATCTTTTGAAAGTTTAAACAAAAATTTAAAATATATTTTTTGAACATGCTAAACAATTTTGAAATTCTGAACATTTTTTTCATAAACAAATTTTGGAAATTTGAAATTTTAAACATAAATTGAATTTCTAAACATTTTTTGAAACATGTCATCGCTCGCTTGGCTCGTGCATGCAAACGACTGATGTTGTGTTCTTTACTTGTGAATGCTACAAGGGTATTTAGGTTCACACTAGTAGAAAACAGGGCTTTCGTCACAGCTCGATGTACACATTAGTCCCGGTTGCATTACGAACCGGGACTAATGTGAGCATTAGTCCCGGTTCGAGCGGCTAGGGCATCAGTCCCGGTTCAAATGGGACCTTTAGTCCCGGTTGGAGACACCAACCGGGACTAAAGGGGGTTGAGGCTTTAGTCCCGGTTGGTGTCTCCAACCGGGACTTAAGGTTAGACCTTTAGTCCCGGTTGGAGACACGAACCGGAACTAAAGGGGTCCTTGAAAGTTTTTTTTCCTGTTTTTATATTTGTTTTCTATTTTTAGTTTCTGTTTTAAATTGCTTATATCTTTTAGGATATTTGATTTTTTTAGTGATTCTTTTTGCATTAGATTCAAAATATTGTCTAATTTATGTTTGTGCCATTAGTTTTCAAATTTGAATGGTTTAAATTTGAATTTGTTCAAATTTGCTTCAAACACTAGATTGTGAATAACTTGAGTTTACAAAAAGGTTTTAATTTAATTCTTTTTTATCCTAGTCACGTGTTAGATTGTTGTCAGAGTAAGATTTGTTTGGTTATTATTAGAATAATTTAAATTAGGATTTTAATTCAAACATTACTGTTTTGCTTATATAGTTGTTTTAGTCATTTAATTGTTGTTTTTTATTTTTTTAGTTAGTTCTTTCTGTAGATTTTAACATGTTGTAATATGGTGCATATTGAATGCACAAAAAGTCTGGAATTGAAATAAATAAATAAAAATGAAATGCCTTTGTAACAGATGGGTTTTCGTCCGAAACCTTGATACTTCGAAGGAGATGGTCTAGTTTGTACACGAAGTGCATCTAGTTTTTGCCGTAACCCTCTCAACTTTTTAGCACAAGCTTTATGGGTGAAATGATGATACCATGCCAAGTTTCAACCTTTTCAAAGTTTATTTGTAGTGCTTTTCAATTTCAGAGTCATTTAGCTCAAAAAGTCATTAAATGCATGAAAAATAGCAAATGAAGTTAGAAATGGGTTAACTCTGGCTTGGTTAACCTTAGTTGTGACTCTGGCTGGGACGATGCTAGCATATGTAGTCGACGGTATGATTCGATGGACACCAACCCGGACTAAAGGGGTTCTAAAATTTTCAAACTCTACCCCCCCGGACCGCATTGTTGAGTTTGCAAAAAATAAACAAAAATGATAAAATCTTCAAAAAATAAAATCCTTATAGGTTTTAGTGTCTAGTTGGTATAGAAATTTTGAAATATGAATTTTGACCGTTTCTGCAAAAAAATAAAAAAAATGTAAAACGGCCATAACTTTTGCATACGACGTCGAAAAAAAGTTTTTAATATATAAAAAAAACTAGAGAAAAATTGGGACTCGATTTCACCTGGGTTTACCCGGTGAAGTTTTCTCAGATTCTCGAAATTCCAAAAGTAAAAAAAGTTATTTCAAAAAGAAGATTTTTTCCTAGAAAATAAAAAAATAAAAAAATAATTTTATTTAAAAATAAATAAATGATGTCATATTTGGATTCCTCATATTTTCCTGATAATAATGGATCTATTATTTGTTGAATTTCGATTTACAGATTTAAAGATATTAATTATGCCATATGAATTGAATATATGGCAAAAAATGAAGAAAATAATATTATTACTTATTTTGTTTTCATAGGAATTCAATATTATTATTACTTATTTTGTTTATTTTAATAATTAGAATTCGAAAAATTAAATAATGTGATATCAAGACCTAAGGGTTAATAGGATTGATAGCTTACTATTGTCAAGAAAACAACAAGTGCAGACTTGGAAACAAAGGGTGATAGAACTCGAAAGTTAAGCGTGCTCGGGTTAGAGCAGTGAGAGGATGAGTAACTGGCTGGGAAGTTAGATGATTTGGAATGAGTGGTGATTAGAGATTAAATTGTCAAATAATTCACATTTTTGAAAATCAGGAAGAAAAAATGAAAAACAAAAATTAAAACATTATTTAAAAAAATATCTTTAGTCCCGATTTGTAACACCAACCGGGACTAAAGGTCCCGCTCCAGAAAGCTGTCACGTGAAGGGCCAACCGGGACTAAAGGGTGGAGGCTTTAGTTCCGACCCTTTAGTCCTGGTTCCACAACCGGGACTAAAGGCCCTCTGGAACCGGGACTAAAGGCCAGTTTTCTACTAGTGTCAACTCGTGCATAATGAGGCCTCATGCAAGCTATCAAACACTCAAAAGTGAATCGAATAGAAAACTTTTACCGTCATGCATCCTCTGTACGTCCTACCAAACACACAATCGGTGTTGGCGCACATGTTTCTTGGACGCGCGTGTTTTATCCGATAGGGAGCACGCGGCACGCTGGAAATAGTATGTGTGAGCGTGGTGAAAGTCGCCCTTTCGCTTTCTTATTCGTGCAAAAAGACCGTAAAGCACACAAAACCTTGTTCGCCGCACCACCTGTACGTACAAAAAAACGGAAACACTAACGCCCACACATGTGGGTGTTACCCAACCCGTTCACACGCTTCGATCATCGTTCACTGGTTTTTGCACGAATCTTGGCATGAAAAGGTGGATTTACTGTGCCACGTAGGACAAGTCCCGTTTGTGGCGTGTAGGCAGTTCGCCCACACAACTCGCAGCGCGCGGTTGCCAGCTGCGCTGTGTGGGCGAACCGGTTTCTGCCCACACATCCATCACCTAGTTCACCACGTGTGGGCGAACTACTTTTCGCCCACACGTCGCTCGTATGTTGCTAGATGGCAACTGCAGTGCGCGTATGTGGCAACTACATAAAAGCACATGGCAACTACGATTCGTTGCTGCATGGCAACTGCAGTTGCACGTACGTAGCAACCAGGTAAACACACATGGTAACTACGATTTAACCATACATGGTAACTATGGTTGAACCACATGCGACAACTAGGTAAACACACATGGCAACTACTCCTGAATAACTATAGTTAACCAAAACGAAAAGAGTTGCCATGATTTTACAACTACAGTTGCCATATGGGATAACTAGAGTTGCCATCTCACAGGTAACTAACGTAGCTGCGCGAAAACGTGTGGACAGATTTGCTTCATGCCACACACGCGGGTGAGGATGATTAATACTTGTTGGACGTATGGTACGAAGTAGCCACGCCCACACGTGTGGACAGTTCTATTTGTTTGCCACGCACGACCCGTGTGGGTTGCTTCCTGCGTATGCCATACACGGTGTATAGGCGCATGTCCTGTATGCCTTCCGGTGACAGTTATCGTCGTAAAAAAGAATGCAAAACCCAACCTCAGAACCGCCACGGAATCGAATAATCGGTCACCAAAAGAGTCCAGGATTAACGGCGATGGCTCACGCATGCTGTCTGTCTGTCTACAGATCCAAGCAAAAGAGCAGAGAGACCCACCGGAGGGGAGGACCGATCACGCACCGATCGCATGCATGACCTGCTGCTGGCCGTCCCCTTCTCCCAGCAAATTGGGACGGGGAAGCGCGCATGCATGCATGGAGCCGTGGGGGCGGGCGCGCACCGTACCGGAACCGCACTGCTGTCGCCGTCCCGCTCCCTGCATCTCCCGTCCGTATCTGCATTAGTAGCAGCATGTGCGCGCCGACACCTGCTGCGTTGCGTCGTTGCCGCATGTCGACGCATCTCAAGCTGTTTTCCCAGCCACCCCGTGCCGATCCATGACGTTCAACCACACCACCTTCCGATGATAGGGCGGCACCCAGCCCCAGCTCTCGTGTCAATCCACCGCTAGATCCTCCGTGGCCGTGTAGTAGTAGAGGCAGCTCACTGACCGGGTGCAGACAGGTGCGATGCAGGGTCGTTGCCACGACAGTCCAATCCAGTTTTGATTCCGCTTGCACGTAGTGGTAGTGGCGAGCGCTGATTAGTCGGGTTGGCGGCAGGTCGACAGGAGTACTTGGCCGATCCGCGCATGCAGTGCAGAGCGCGAGCGAGAAGGCAATCATCAGCACGCCTTGGCTTCGCTTTGCTTTGCTTTGCTTTCCGATCATCCGATGTGGTGGCCTAATACCCACCCACCAATCACCCATACATACACACACAAACACCATCATACAGCATGCACTAGTATTCTACCTACGACCCCTCTGCCTAATTGCTACTCCCACAAGAGACCACCACGTGATCCCCTTCGTTCGCTGGGGATTAGATTAGATTAGCCAGCAGTGGCAATCCAGCACGGCCCGCCGCTCCCTGACCCATAATTGCACCGGCACATTCGGATTCAGACACACGCATGCAGCAGAGACATGGACCGAGAAAAGTCTCAACCCTCAACTGATTAGTGGCTGCTGATGCCTAACCTAACCTAACGCGGATATGCTCGCTTGCCTTGCTTTGCTCCCACCAGCAGACAACTGGATTAAGCCGCCGAGCAATTGGATAGTACGTACGAACCGCGGCTAGACCAATCATCAATCGTGTATAATATACGAGATCAAAATCCAGAGGCGATGCACTCGGTGATTAACAACAACGGAGGGGGAGATGGGCCAGCTGGGACGATTAATTAACGCAAGCTGCACTGCTAATCGCTGCTTATCTACTCGAGAACAGAGAGAGAAAAGAAGAAGATGGTGGCGATTGTTTTATCACTGTTACAGCTGTCTTTTTTGACATTTGGAAAGACCGCCACTTGTGGCGTCCCCCGCCTCCCCTCCGCTCCCCTCCCTTGTTCTTATCCAGAACAACAACCTATTGAAAAATCTCGCCACCGACCCACCGACCACCGGCGCCTCGCCGCCGCCTTCGCCGACGCGGCGGAGCTTGCTAGGGAGACAAGTGGGTGGTGGACTGGATTGAGTTGCTTGTGCTGATTGATCATCATACGCTGCTGGCTGCTCTCTGGAGACTGGCTGCATGGTCGACTGGTTGGTTGTGGATGACTGGAAGCCGCTGCTTCTTTTCTTTGCTGCTTGGCTGCTTCACTCGGCGTCGGAGGTGTCCGGGCTGGGCGCCTGGTTGAGATCCGGGTTCTTGGCGCGCCCGTTCCACGCAGTCCGCTGCTGCTTCACGTGGCGGTGGAGCTCCTCGCCGTGCGGCTCCGCGTGGTGGTTGTGGAGCCGCTGCCGCTCGCGGTGGTGCGCGGGCGCGGCGACCATGGTGGTCATGCCGGTCTGGAGCGCGTCCACGCGGGACCCGACCTCGATGGCCTTCTTCCGGATCGACGCGGCCGACAGCGCGCCGCCGTCACCCAGCTCGCCCGCCATCTCCCCGCCTCCGCCCCCGGCCTCGGCGGCCTCCGGCGACGAGAGCGCGAGCGCGGAGATCTCGTCGGGGAAGTTGAGGCGCGCCGACCTGCCGCGGAGGTAGAAGACGGCCGTGTCGTAGGCGCGCGCGGCGGCGACGGGCGTGGCGTAGGAGCCGAGCCAGATGCGCGTCCGCTTGTGCGGCTCGCGGATCTCCGCCACCCACTTACCCCACTTGCGCATGCGCACGCCGCGGTACTGCTTCCGCGGCTGCTGCTGCTGCAGCGGCATCGCCATCGCCATGGGCATGGGCGGCGCCACGGCCACAGTCACGTTGTGCTCCTCCTTGGCCGCCACTGCCGCGGCCGCAGCCGCCAAAGGCGCCATCGCCGCCGCAGCCGCCGCAGCCGCCGCAGACCCCGCCGAGCCCTCGCTCGAAGACGACGAGCGGTACTCGCCCTGCTGCATGAGGGAAGCTCCTATGGTGGCTGGCTGGCCGGTCGCCGCCTCTCTCCCTCTCCCCTCGCCGCCCCGTGCCCAAAGGAGGAGTAGCTTTTGGTTCGCAGCAGCAGCGGCGGCAGCGGAGCTGGTTTCTCTTTCTTCCGGGCTATCTATTTGCTGGGCGGTATTTGTATTGGGATTTTGTGGGTGGGGGTATGATTAGAGTTTGGTTGGGATAATCATAATAAACTGGAGCGCAGCTCCGCTCGGGAGGGAAGACGACATCGACGGCAGCGGCAGCGGCAGCAGCGTACTCTACTGTGCCGTTTGGAAGGGAGCCTGGCCTGACCTGACCCGACCCGATCCGAGCCAGGCCACCGTCTAACCTGCGTCCGGACACGACATCCCACAGGTCCATGCGTATCCCTACCTAAGTAGTACGTATTTGGACCAGTACTCCATACGTAGAAACAGCGGTCGATTCGGTTGTATTTGTACTTGTACTTCGGTACAGCTGTGGTTGTGGAAACAACATCGTTGTTGCTGCTGGTCCAGGAGAAAACACATGGACGGTTCTTTCTTTCTTGCGGTAAGTTATAGGAGTACATCATGATAAGATGAACGCGACGTCACAATCTATCCATCCTTCTCTGTTGCTCACCAACCCTCGCGCGCACTCGTCGCCACGCTGTAATTTTGTTGACCCCCGTACGTCGCCGCTCCGGTTTCTTCCTGTCCAAGTTCCATTCACATTTTCGGGGTCAACAAGTAATCGCTTGAGTATACAATGAGGGGCAATTCTAGAAGAAATGTACATGTCTTACAACACAGACATGACTAGGCAATGGAAAGATTATCCTTACCCGCGCAAAAGGAAACGAAACAAGAAGGGTTGTCCTTACGTTTTTCTGCATCATGCGATGCACATGATATGGCATTTTATTCATGTGACATGCGAAATCGCTTAAGACAATAACATCATGCAAATGGAATGGCGAGTAGTGATGGTGGTGATATCCGCCACAAGTAAAATTATGTGGCCTACACTTTTAGAAACCAAACTAATTACTAATAACATCATCTCAAAATGAGAAAAAAAATCCTAATACTAACATCACCGACCACGAGATATTATAATTTCTTTAGTTGGAAAAATAATCTGTGATTTTGCTCCGAGAGTTTCACATTTCTCGTGAACAAGTAACGGGTTGACTATTTATATATGTAAAGACTAGGCGGGAGAGTTTGTCGTTCAGCAAAGACTTGTTTGTGCTTATAGAGGTTTTGGGTCGGTTTTGATCTCGACTTGGCTTCTACGAAAGCTATACCGGAGATACGGCCCTATTGGACACAAACTAATCATCGGGATTACAACAACCAAACGTACGAAATACAAACTATACAAAGTATTTGAACATCTACTCTCAATCATAACTTATCTAACTTGATAATGTGCCTAAATGCTTCATGTTGCGGTAGTGTCAATGGTTTTGTAAACCCATCTGCAACTTGATCTCATGTGGTTATAAAACGAACGATGAGCAACTTGTTTGCTACTCTTTGTCTAACAAAGTGGTAATCCACTTCAATATGTTCAGTTCTTGCATGAAACGCGGGAACCGAGAGATAAGCGGCAGCAAGATTACCACATCATTATTGCTGCTACAGGTTGAATATAATACCAAGCTGTTGCAACAACGACCGAACCAACATCAAAAGCACCACCTGATTTTGACACGATCGATCCTATCCACCGATAATAACTAGGTCCAATGGTCCATGATTTAAATTGTTTTACGCACAAGAAAAGTCATGTTTGTTTGGTAGTGGTTGCACTACTAATCTTGCCACGACCTTCGTTTACGATTTGGATCTCCCCTTAGGTTTCTCGTCATGATCTTCCTTGGGGGAGTCCACCATGTAAACGTCATAAGTTGACGTTACGGCCCATTTTCCCGTACAGGGAGTGGCCACGGGTGAGTTTGATTCAGAATTGCCATCGCCATCATCCATGTCGATAGCCTCGTCGGATTCATAGTCAAGCGCATCGGTCAAATTTTGACCCTGGCGAGTATGTGGATGGTGTGGGGGATGAAAAATTCCCAATCATCGGCCTTACATCCGATCTGGTGTAAACTGCAGATGAGATCGCCAGGTTCTGGATCCGGTCCAGCACCTTGTTTATCTGGGAGAGCTCCTTCGCGTCGATGGCCTGGCGATATGTCGGGCTGATGTGAAAAGGGTTGCTTGGATCGCCTTAGGCAGATCCATTTTCTGGGCCCCTTCGGGCCGGCTCTAGTTCCACGACCAGAGTGAGTTCCCGCGAGCCGTTAGATCCGAAGACGAGTTCGACTTAGGGCTATCATCTGAGGAGGCATGAGATAGGTCGGACGTGACCACCCCCAGATCTATCTTCGGGGTCGGCTCCGTCGAGGGGTGCACCTGAAGGATTTCCAGATTGGGTTGCGGTCTGTTCCGATAGAACTACATCGCATGGGGCGTCGCCGATGTTGTCCAAACTTCCTAACATGATGACCTAGTTCGGAGCGAAGGACTCACACCGCCAAAAGCGAAGAGCTGGTCCGGGACGAAGATGCCATCGGCCGATGTTGCTATCAAACTGCCGACGAGTCATCGATCCGGGTGATCATGGAACGAGCTCTCAATGAAAGCACCAATGTCAGTGTCAAAACCGGCAGACCTCGGGTAGGGGGCGCGAGTTGAGAGATTGGATCGATGGTAACAGGAGACAAGGAACACGAGGTTTTTACCCAGGTTCATGCCCGCTCTATGGAAGTAAAATCCTACGCCATCCTCTTGTTTATATTACTGGTGTTGCAAGTACAGAGTTAATCTACCTCGAAATCGTATGTTTGTGGTCTAAACCCTAGGGGTGATGATGATGTGTATGGGTATCATCTACGGGCTAAACCCTTCGATTTATATAGACATCGGGGGTATCTAGGATGACATGAATGTCGGTTATCATCTATGGATTGCATGCCGAACGAATCATCCCTTCTTGGAGTACGCGCCAAGTCTTCGATAGAATCCGATGTGCTCACACACTTTCCTAGGGCCTTCGAAGTCCTTCCTCCTGGATAGGCCTCCAGCCTGGCCCATGGACTAGATTGGCTAGGTTGGGACCCCCTAGTCCACGACTCCCTCACCATGTACGCATATTTTCTTGGGAGATTCACGCATGTACTTACCAACAGACTACACAACTCCTTTTTGTAGTGAATACACAAATAATTTTGATAGGACGTACATACACATATAAAGGTTTATTTTGAAAATATCTACACAATTCTTGTGATACACATGAACGTTATTAATAGAAACCATTAGCACGATCTTAATGTGTTCCATCCACTGCTATGAAATACCTTATAGATAGATGCTTAGGAGTAGCACGAGGTATAGACCCCATGCTGCTACAAAGTGGTCTCCACCATGCCCCCGGGACAAGGCATAGTAGTAGCACGGGGTTTTATATAAACCCCGCGCTACTAAAAAGTTGACTATAGTAGCTCGGGATATAACCCGCGCTCCTAATAAGTGGTCTCCACGGTGCCTCTGCGGACAAGTCATAGTAGTAGCGCGGGTTATAAACCCCGTCCTGCTGCTAAGTACGGGGTTTGTTAACAGCCATGAAATCCCCATCCTCCTCCCCCAAATCCCTCCTCTCTTCCGTCACTCTCCCCCTTTCTCCATAGGCTCTCCCATGGGGCTCCTGCCAATGCACGCCTACTCTTTCATGGCATCGAAAGAGGCCGCCGCCTTGCACCACCGGCGTCTAGGAGCTCGCCGGTCTTCCCTTACGTCTCCCTGCCACCACGCCGAAGCACCTCACCATCGACAACCAGCCCCGCTGCTACCTCCATTCCCTTCCCCTCTTCCTTTCTCTTTTTCTCTCTTTGCCTCTGGTTTGACTCATCCTCCCATGTCCATGCCCGTGCAGGTCGTCACCATGGACGAGCAAGAGCTCTCTGCCTTGGCCTCGAAGAGGAGCCCCACACCACCATGTTGCTCTGCCCTGGATTCGGGCCCTCTCCAGCATCAGTTGTCGGATCTGGTTTGTCGCTACCCATCCGCGCCTCCGGCGACCTCTGTCGTCTCTCGATAGAACCATTGCCGCCATTGACAGCACACACGGGATCAAGAATTTTTGTGTAGTTTTTGAAGTTAATAGTAGTAACGCGGGTATAAGACACTCCCTACAGATAATTAGTAGTAGGGCGGGTGGCACGCTCACTACTACTATAGACATAGTAATAGCGAGGGGTAGCACGCGCGCTACTACTACCTAGTTAGCTGTGGCGTCCAAGTAATAGCACGGACACCCGCGCTTGTACTAGCTGTATAATCCGTGCCACTATTAAGTTTTTTCCTAGTAGTAATCCGCTACATGACGATGACACATATAGGCTTTCTTAAAAATACTTCATTTATAGATGTGTCCTCCTTTGCAATTCCAGATGCTGCGTGAGTGTAGCCGTAGATTAACACCATGAATCTAATGAGTCAGAATCAAATTGAAAATAGCGTTTAAGTTACTCTATCGTTGTAACACGGGCATGTTCGCTAGTCACTTCTAATTACTTGATAGCTTCTGTACGTGAACAATTTGTACTACCCTGCCACCCCAACTCTGCCTTGAGATGGGAACAGTCATCATTTTACCGAGAGAGAACACACCATTAGTACGTCAACATGATTGAGGCCAAAACTTTGATTCATGATCTATCTTTCTAATCTCCCAAATTGAGCGATCAACACTCACCCATATAGGAGTTGTGTTTGTCCTATATTAGTAGCAAAAGCGTGCTTCTTCCCACGTACACGATTACTAGCATATACTCCCTCCTAAAAGGGAGTAAGCGATGAGACAGAAATGCCGTGCTACAAGTGGAATGCCTTGCAGTGGTATGTAACATAGTGCAAAACACCTAACTTGATGCGGCATCCTTTTTCTTTTCCGTGAAGCAGTTATGAGTTCTTCTTAAATAATCAAGGATGATTGGATATTCCCCGGACGAAAACTTTAATCGGACGCTATGTAGTCGGCGCCCAATACTTTGCGGTGATGTGTGCCTGCCGGCCGGCCCTGATAATTGCTTGCTTTTAGGTGGACTCGCCAGCCGCCCTCCGACGCATAATTGTGGAGGGAATCGCTGGCCGCCCGCCGACCCGGCTCCCATAATCCGAAGCTAAATCATGCAAAATCTAAGCGTACGTCCGATGGATCGAGCTGGGGATGTACACGTACAACGGTACAAGACACCGCCGACGTCGCGGCATCTTTCTCCCTTTTTTCCCTCCGGGAGCACGCATGCATGCATGTACGCACGAGACGTCGCGCCATCGATCGCCGGCACGCCGTGGCCCCCGGCGTCCGTCGTCGCTACGTGCGTGAGCCGTTGCGGTGGAGACGCGACGTGGCCGGCCGGCCGGCGCGCGGCGGGGCGCACGGCCTTGTCGCTTGCGCGGCCGCGCGGGCGGGCGGGCTCGAAAGGATTTGGACCACACGCATGCAGAGGCAGATGCCGGTGCTGGTGCTACGGCCTACGGCGAGTAGGACGTTTGATCAATCGAGCGTAGGCTATTTAGCCTAGGACAACAACGTGGTGGGGGACTGCGCATGGCTATAGTGCTATGGCCGCTTTGCTCTGCCTGGATCGAGTGAGTTGTGTCCGGCTGGCGGGCTGGTTGGCTCGTGATCGAGGGCCAGTAGGAGCAGGACCATACTGTAGGTTGAGTTTGAGGATAGGATATGCTGTTTGAAACCCCTCTTCGGGGTCAAGAAAAGCCGGGGCGCGTGCGTGCATGGAGATCAAAGGTGCCTTTCAGTTCCGTTTTGTCGCGGTGGACGGAACGGCACGCGGGAGAGGGGGGGAGGTACTACATGCAGGTGGCGTCTTGTACTGCGTTCGCTTTCTTTTGGTGAATCAGTCTCCAAAACGGGCCCATGCTTTTTTATCAGTGTGTGCTCTACAAAATATGAACAGTGCTAATTGATTCTCTCAACACTTATTGGACCTTCCTATTTTGGACCAAACTTTGATCACGAGTAACAAAATATGCATTATATGGAAAAACTATATTTCTCGATTTGTATTTGAAAGACGTTTCCCATAATATTGTTTTTGTGACATAAAGTTAACATTTTGTGATTTTAATTTATGATCAAACTTTGATCCAAAAAGAGCGGGACATAAGAGCATCTACAATCGAACTTGGAAAAATAAGAGTGGTACTCTCTCCATCCGGGTTTACAGGATCCCTCCTATTTTGAGAAAAAAACTTTGATCATCGGTAACAAGATATAATTTATATGGAAAAACTATAATTTTGGACTTGTACTTGAGAGATGTTTGCCATGATATAATTTTTGTAACATATATAATTTGCGTTTTATTACTTAATTTTGTGATCGAACTTTGATCCAAAATAAGAGTGGGACATAATAAACTTGGATAGTGGGAGTGGTAGCAAAAAATTGGCACCTTACCGATTATCGACTGCCTGATGCATGCCTTTTAAATACGATATATTCCTCATTTAGAAAGTATTGAAATTGTCACTTATCCACACGCTTTTTGCCAAGCGGCATGCTCTAAATAGAATTGAATACCTGAGGTTGGATTGTTAGATAGACAACGTTATTCCCGGTTCATCGGAGTTTAAGTCCTAGTGCTCGTACTATTTATGAATTTATTTTAGGATTTTCGATGATGCGCATTTAGTGGGAGGGAACGTTTATGTCGATGACGATGTGCATACGATGACTTCGTAAATGTTAAGATGATATATCGACTCAGTCTTTTGAAGGTGCTTATAAAATAGGGTATACATGTATGTTCATAAAAATAAGTTTATTCGTGTGTGTCTATATATATATTGTGTGCGCGCGCGATTTGCGTTTGTACTGCTTGTTGAGCTATCAACAAAAAATGCAATAAGAAAAAGAATAGCTGACAACGTAATGGGCAAGTACTACTTTAGCGTGAGCGGCAAGAGTCCTAGAGCGAGACAAAGCCCCTGCACGAAACTAATTCCTCTTCTTATATTAAATATAGTGCGTAATCAGTGGTAATTCCGCACGAGATCATTGAGTTCGAGTCGAGGGAACAAAAGCTAGGCAAAACAATCGTTAAGAGTCGAGACTTCGAGTCAATCACGGCATAAACCAGAACTCCGTGTTGATTAGTTCCGCGCTTTCTTGACTAATTCGATCGAGGACCTCACCTCACCCTTGGGTCACCAACACGGAGAGCGGCATAGACGATGGCATGCCCGCGTCCTCGTACCCTAGCCAGCAGGAACGAGCGTGGGGGTCTCCTTGGCGTAGCGTTGCACTTCGAATAGATTAGTAGCCAGAAAATTGACGGGGGCGTCGGCAATACGCAGCACCGTACGTCTGGTGGACGTACCGGTTTGGCCAACCGCGCGCACCGGCACCGCACCGACATGGAGGACGAGACGTGGATGGGGACGGAGTCGGAGCCGAGCGGTGTAGCGGGGGCGGCTGGGCGGCGAGGTGGCGGGGTGACGCGCGGCGACGCGGACGCTTCCCTCCCCGTCCACGGCATCCCCACTGCCCATCCACCCGTCTCATCCGCTCCCGTGTCCGGACAAGCCCCGCGACGTCAACTTGCTTGCCAGCGACGGCATCGCCATTATCTCCTCCCTCGCTGCTAATCATGCACCGTAATGACGTCCCCCACCGCCCAATCCCGTCCCATCCGGCCGCCGCTTTCTATCCTCGCCACGTCCCTCCGTCCCCGCCAGCTGCGCCGTACCGCTCCGGTTGGCGAGGCGACCCGAGGGGTCCAGGTGTGAGGCGAGTCGGTTGGCGAGGTACGTTGCACGGGGTACGGGACGGATGGCCGTGATGCGATGGTGGCGGGCGGCGCGCGGCGGACGGAGGTCGGTGAGGCCGGGGCGGATAGGAACGCGACGTGTCGAGCCGAGATAGGGGGAGCGGAGGAATCCCGGGGTCGCCGACCTGGGAGTCGTCGTCACGGTGGAGTTGGGTGGGTGGTGGTAGTAGTAGTAGGCCTCTGCGTGTTCGCCAACTGGTTCCGTGGACAAGGCCATGGGTCTGGGTCTAGGTCTAGCTAGGCGGAGTGAGTGGAGTTCTGGTAGAGATAGGGCAGCGGCCGCGGCGACTTCCGGTCCATGGGTTTTGTCGGTGATCATACGTACGGCCGCCCGCGTTTATGGCCGCCTCGCTGGCTCGCATGCCATGCACCCGCACGCGACCGGCCGGCCGGTGAGAGCATTTACCTAGGCCGAGCTCACGTAACAGTAAAACGACAACAGAATAAACACGCCGCGCCGACGCCGTCCACGGGTAACCAGTGTTGCTGTACTGCTAATAGCACCGGAAAGACACCACCTGGTGGGGCATGTAGTACGAACTTGGTTTGTAGCGTTCGTTTGGATGATAGCAGTAGAATCGACCGGGTCTGTTCGTCTCGTGTGGATCGACACGGTTGTGGCCGGGCGCATAAAATACTGCCCCCTCCGGCCGTCAGCTTTACTATGAGTAGTCTAGTTTTATCCAGCAGGGCGCCGGTCGGTCTGCGCTAATCAATACTCCTACTACATGCTCCTGCCGATCGAGCTGTGGTGTAGTACTATACTCATCATATTCTAATTGTACTGCCGCTTCCAATAACTAACGAACTGGCCAGTGCTCGATATGCTGCACCAAACCGAGATTTGGGTGCCGACGAACTGGCCCGCCCGCCCGCCCGCCACTTGCCCCTTAAAAAGGCGCTGGCAATTGGCAGTAACAATCATAGTGGCCGGAGGCCCGGAGCAAGCGAGTGAGGAGATGGATGGATGGATGGATGGATTAGTGAGGATCACGTCCATATCCGAAGTGGTAATCTGGGCATTGGTTGTTACCGTCATGGGAAGTGGGCGGAGGGAGGCCGGGGTCGCGTTGGGTGAGGGAAGCGGGCGACGGCGACGGGCGGGCCGGGGAGGAAACTGCAGCTAGTGGACGGGCCCCGCTGTCGTTGCCATCTTATCTCTCCGTGTCTCTGTGACGCCCGATAAACAAATGCGCCCGCCGGGGGTGGAGTAACGAGGAATACAACGAGGCGTTCCTGTCGTCCCAACTAAACAAATGGCCAAATTAATGCACCAGTAGCGTAATAATGCCACTCGGCTGCAGCTAATCATGATAGATTAAGAGGCGAATGATACGGATCGACGGATAATGCCCGTGCACTGGAATTCCACTGCCGACTCCGCCCGCCCGCCGGCCGGCAGTTGGACGGTTCCAGCTAGCGAGCGAGCGGGCATGCGTGCGTGCCGTGCCGGTCGATTATTAAAACGGGCGCGCCCAGCCCAGTGGGCGGCCGGGCCGGAGGGCGCGCAAGTTGCCGTGCGTGGCGTGGCCGGTGGCCCCCGCCGCTCGCTCTCGCTCTCGATCGGCTTGGCCGGCGCGTGCACACGCACTGCCGCCCCGCGCCCTGGCCCCGTCTGGCGCCACGCCGGGCGACGCCTCGCTATCCACCCGCGCCGGTCGCTTCCAATGCCACCCCCGCGCGCGCCGACAAGACGGGCGGCGCCCCGGGACGGACCACCTACCCCGACTCCCGCCTGCCTGCCTGCCTGCCCGCAAACTCGGAAAAGAATTTCCTCCGCTCTTTTGGACGCTTTCCGTTGGCGCTGGCGGCGGCGTCGGAGGCGATCCGCTCGCGCTCGCGATGCGCTGGCGGGGAAAGAAAGCGGCGGGTCGGACCGGACCGGGGAAGCGGCGCGGCTGGTTCCGATTCCGACTACGACTACGACCCTGGTGGCGTGGCTAGTGGAGGCTCGCCGGATTTAGCGCTTTGGTGATACCGCCTCCACTCGCAGCAGTACCACCGACGCGATGATAGGCTCCTCCAGTTATATGTACGACCATCATGGCCGGGCGGCGCTGGCGATTTCTGGAAAGGTGAAAAGAGGTGCGTGTACCCCTGGGAACTCTGCAGCGAGTGAGTGATCGGGCCAGTGATCATGCATGCGCGCCCTGCTGGTGCGCCAGGCCAGTGGCTGCCGGCGCAAAAAAGGCTCAGCCGATCCCGCCAGCGTGCCGGCCACCATGAAAAATATTGCACGCCGGTGCTTCATGCTTCGTGCATGTGTTTGTGATGGGACGGCGGGCGATTAAGCTCGGTGGTGACTCGTGCTCGTGGCTCTATCATCAAGAGAATGGAGAGGGACACACTCGAGCGTACGTTTGACTTTTCGACAGGAGGCGCCTCCTTAATTTATTTATGAGTTAGCACCACACATGGATGATGGAGCGAGCATATGCCTTAGGGTGGGGCCAGGCTCCGGTGGTGTGATAGTCGGCGACATCACACCTGACAAGTGGTTCTTTTTTCTCTCTCTCTCTGGGCTGGGCCGAGCTGAGCTATATCATTGTGCATTTGCTTGGAAAGGAGGACACCCACTACGGTGCATGAACGGCGCCGCGTGCCAGCGTGGCCGCCGCTCACTCTGTCTGTGGTGCAACCAAATTGACCGCTCGTGGTTCGGAAAGGAGACGGCGGTACATGCATCATGCATGCACCGGTCGGGTCGGCGGTCGGTCGATGGAGGAGGAGGACCACGCCACAGCCCACAGGGAACGCTCTCGTGCACCCTCTTTCCGGCCGGCTTCAGCGCCTACGTACGTGCTGCGACACTGCACTGATGCGTTTCTTTCTTGTGGATACAGCAACCTTTGCTGTTGCTGGGCGCGCGCAGGTCAGGCGTGGTTCAAGGCTCACGGCGAGAGGCGACCGATCGACATGAATGTTTTCTGTTGCATGCTCCCTGCGTCTGCATGATAGGCTTCGACCGTGGGTTTATCAGTTGGTTTCAATTATTGTTTTGAGAATTCTTCGTCTGTTCACTCACCAGTAAGAGGCGAAAAATTGGGTGCTCCTCGACGATGGTGTGTCATCCTTTCAAATGCAAATAGGCAACAAGTTTCCGATCGTGGTCGAAATTGAGAAAACAAATGCAAATCCCTGGATGCATCTTGAATGTTCTTTTTGGGTGTCAAATGGTAAAATCATTTTTTCCCCAGGAGGAATGGTGAAATTAAATGAAATGCTCTCCGACAGTGGCCCAGGTCCAGCTTGAGAGATTAGCCCAATATACTCTAGGCCGTGCAACACATGCCGGCCAGTCTGATTACTCACCTTTTTGTTTTAGATATGCTCCGTGAATATTTTCCGTTGCACGCTCCCTGCGTCTGCATGCTAGGCTTCTACCGTGGGTACAAATTATTATTTTGAGTTTTTTTTCTTCTGTTCACTCACCAGTAAGAGGCTGCAAATTGAGTGTTCCTCGATGATATGTCATCCTGTGAAATGCAAATATGCAACAAGTTTCCAAGCGTGGTCGAGATCGTGAAAACAAATGCAAATCACTAATGCATCTTGAGTGTTCTTTTTCTGTGTCAATGGTAAAATCATTTTTTTTCAGGCGGAATGGTCAAATCAAATGAATCGCTCTCCGACAGTGGCCCAGGCCCAGTTTGAGAGGCTGGCCCAACAATGCTGTAGGCCGTGCTACACATGCTGGCCTAATCTATTTACTTCTTGGCTCACTTTGTTTCTACTGGCTGGCACGAAACAGCCCCTGCGTCGCCCCCGCACGGGTGACACGGGAGGTCCTTTCGATCTAGTCGCCAGAGCCCTTCTCTCCTCCCTCTCATTCCTTCGTCATCATCGAAAGACGTCGTCGGACTAAGCCCGGGATAGACGGCAGTGGCAGAGGTCCTCCTCCCCTGCTTGCATGTAGGGTGGTGCGGAATCTCGATGCGAGTGGTGGCCCAATTGAGATTGGATCGCAGCGCGATGCGGCAGCCGATAGAGATCGGTTCCAGGTCGGCAGCAGCGGGCTCTGGGCATGGCCTTGGGAGGCGGCTGCTTGTCTGGTCCGGCTTGGTAGTGGCAGCGTGGAGGGGCGTCGTGGATGATCTGGTGGATGGCCGATTGCATGCGGGTGTGGCCTTCAGTCATTGGCTGGTCGTTGTGCCCTGCTTCATGCATCGGCGGATCCGGTGGCCATCTCCTCTATCGAGGTGGCCGTCCTGAGGCTGGGTGGTCGGATCTTCAGATCTGTCATCTACTCCCGGCTACGAGTCGGGGAGACATAGTTGCCGGTGAAAACCGAGCCAACGGCGGACGATGGCGGCGTTCTGTGTCATTACCTTGATGAAGGTATGGTCGTGTAACTATTGTCGTACCATTCGTGATGCTCCGGGGAAACCCAAGGATCTGGTCTTCCAAATCGGACGCTGGCGGCACTACGACGTTGTTTCTCTCTAGGGAGCGTCTTTTTGTGGAGCAGCGTTTGAAGATAAAGGCAGGAGGTGGAGCGGCTTCGTCTTGCACAGAGTTTCGGTGGTGATGTCAAGTCATGCCTGACCGATATGTGCTACAATGTGTCATGTCTGTTTGGCAGGTGCTACGAATGATAGATCTTCCAGAGACTTCAAGCTATGTCGGCTGGTGGCACTTCGTGACGTGGTGCGGTGTATCGGTAGCGACCGCGACGTGCTCAGTAGTTTGCGTGTAGGGAGGTGGTGTCCTTGGGCGTGATGGTGGCGTCGATGGATGGCTGGACCGGCAAGCATGATACATATCTCTCTCTTGAAGAGGGTCATAGGTTTAATGATGATGTCGGCTTCTAAAACGTGTGCATATGGTGCACACTTTAGATTTGTTGCACTAGCTGTAGGTGTTGGGGAACGTTGCATGCGAAACAAAAAAATTCCCATGCACACGCAAGATCTATCCATGGTGATGAGCATCTACGAGAGGGAGAGTGGATCTACATACCCTTGTAGATCGCTAAGTGGGAAGCATTAAGAAACGCGGTTGATGTAGTCGAACGTCTTCGCGATCCAAATCGCCGAGCGTCCCGCGATCCCATGAAGATCCTTCTTGCGATCCAATCACGATATGTCCCGCGATCCCATCACGACCCATCCCGCGATCAAATCATGAATTGTCTCGCGATACTGATCATGCCTCCGCGTTCAGCACACGTACAGCTCGATGTTGATCTCCACCTTCTTGATCCAGCAAGAGGGAGCGGAGAGGTAGATGAGTTCTCCAGCAGCGCGACGACATGGTGGCGATGGTGGTGGAACTATTCCGACAGGGCTTCGCCTAAGCACCGCCGAACTAGACTACAGGAGAAAACGATCTAGATGAAGTACATGGAGCACGTGTCAATTAGGGTTAACTCTCCCCTCTAAATCCTCTAGTATATATAAGAATAGACTAGATGAAGTAGAGGGAGCACGTACCTGAAACTTTTTCCGGTGACCAAAACAGGACTTCCTATATATCAGTCTTTACCTCCGGACCATTCCGTAGCTCCTCGTGACGCCCAGGATCTCATCCGGGACTCCTAGCAACCTTCAGTCACCATCGTACATAACTCTACTATATCAAAACGTCACCGAACCTTAAGTGTGCAGACCCTGCGGGTTCGAGAACTATGTAGACTTGATCGAGACACCTCTACGGTCAATAACCAATAGCGGGACCTAGATGCCCATATTGGTTCCTACATATTCTAAGAAGATCTTTATCGGTTGAACCTCTATGTCAAAGATTCAGTTAATCTCGTACGTTGTTCCCTTTGTTCTTCGGTATGTTAGTTTCTCGAGATTCGATCATCGGTATCTCTATACCTAGTTCAATCTCGTTACCGACAAGTCTCTTTACTCGTTCCGTAATACAAGATCCCGTGGCTAACACTTAGTCACATTGCTTGCAAGTCTTATTGTGATGTTGTATTATCGAGTGGGCCCTGAGATACCTCTCCATCACACGGACTAACAGATCTCAGTCTTGATCCATGCCCACTCAACAGACACCCTTGGAGATACCTGTAGAGCATCTTTATAGTCACCCAATTACGTTGTGACGTTTGATACACACAAGGTATTCCTCCAGTGTCAGTGAGTTGCATGATCTCATGGTCATAGGAACAGATACTTGACATGCAGAAAACTATAGCAATAAACTGACACGATCATATGCTATGTTTATAGTTTGGGTCTTGTCCATCACATCATTCTCCTAATGATGTGATCCTGTTATCAAATGACATCTCATGTCTATGGCCAGGAAACCTTGACCATCTTTGATGAACGAACTAGTTAACTACATTCATACTAGGGACACAATGTTGTCTATGTACCCACACATGTCTTTGAGTTTCCAATCAATACAATTATAGCATGGATAATAAATGATTATCATGAACAAGGAAATATAATAATAACCAATTTATCATTGCCTCTAGGGCATATTTCCAACAGTCTCCCACTTGCACTAGAGTCAATAATCTAGTTCACATCACCATGTGATTTACATTGTTATGAATCTAACACCCAATGAGTTCTAGGGTTTGATCATGCTTTTCATGTGAGAGAGGTATTTAGTCAATGGGTCCATGACATTCAGATTCGTGTGTACTTTGCAAATCTCTATGACATACTGTAGACACTGCTACCACACTCCACTTGGAGCTATTCCAAATGGCTGCTCCACTATACGTATCCGGATTGGTGTTAAATCTTGCATCGACGTAACCCTTTACGACGAACTCTTTATCACCTCCATAATCGAGAAATATTTCCTTAGTCTTCTAGTTACTAAGGATAATCTTGACCGCTGTCCAGTGATCCACTCCTGGATCACTCTTGTACCCCTTGACAAACTCATAGCAAGGCACACACAGGTGTGGTACACAACATGGCATACTATTACAGAGCATATGGATAGGGGACGACCTTCGTCCTTTCTGTTTCTTCTGCCATGGTCAATCTTTTAGTCTCACTCAACTCCACACCTTACACATCAGGCAAGAACTTTTTCTTTGACCGATCCATTTTGAACTCTTTCAAAATCTTGTCAAGGTATGTACTCATTGAAAGTTTTATCAAACGTCTTGATCTACCTCTATAGATAAAGATGCCCAATATTTAAGTAGCTTCATTCCAGGTTTTCCTTTGAAAAACTCCTTTTCAAACAACCCTTTATGCTTTCCATAAATTCTACATCATTTTCGATCAACAATATGTCATCCACATATACTTATCAGAAATTCTATAGTGCTCCCACTCACTTTATTGTAAATACAAGTTTCTCATAAACTTTGTATAGACTCAAAAACTTTGATCGCCTCATCAAAGCGTATATTCCAACTCCGAGATGCTTGCTACAGTCCATAGAAAGATCGCTGGAGCTTGCATATATTTCAGCATCCTTAGAACTGACAAGACCTTCCGGTTGTATCACATACAACCTTTCCTCACGGATACCGTTAAGGAAATGATGTTTTGACATCCATCTGCTAGATTTCATAATCGAAAAATGCAGCAACTGCTAACATAATTCTAATAGACTTTAGCATCGGTACGGGTGAGAAAGTCTCATCATAGTCAACTCCTTGAACTTGTAAAAAACCCTTTGCCACAAGTCGAGCTTTACAGACGGTGACATTACAGTTCGCGTCTGTCTTCCTTTTAAAGATCCATTTGTTCTGAATGGCCTTTCGCCCTTCAAGTAATACTTCCAAAGCCCATACTTTGTTTTCTTACATGGATCCCATCTCGGATTGCATGGCCTCTAACCATTTCTCAGAATCCGGGCCCATCATCGCTTCTCCATAGCTCGTAGGTTCATCGTTGTCCAACAACATGACCTCTAAGACAGGGTTGTCATACCACCCAGGAGCAGTACGCGTCCTTGTCGACCTACGAGGTTTGATAGTAACTTGATCTGAAGCTTCATGACCATCATCATTAACTTCCTCTTCAACTAACTTAGGCTCCACAGAAACAACTTTCTACGCTGCGCTACTCTCTAGTTGAAACAAAGGTTCAACAACCTCATCAAGTTCTATCTTCCTCCCACTCAATTCTTTTGAGAGAAACTCTTTCTCGAGAAAGGATCAGTTTTAGCAACAAACACTTTGTGCTTGGATCTAAAATAGAAGGTTACCCAACTGTTACGTTAGGGTATGATAACCCACAAGTATAGGGGATCGCAACAGTTTTCGAGGCTAGAGTATTCAATCCAAATTTATTGATTCGACACAAGGGGAGCCAAAGAATATTCTTGAGTATTAGCAGCTGAGTTGTCAATTCAACCACACCTGAAAGACTTAATATCTGCAACAAATTATTTAGTAGCAAAGTAGTATGGAAGTAATGGTAACGATGGCAAAAGCGATAGTAGCAGTTTTGTAGTGATTGTAACAGTAGCAACGTAAAAGTAACTTAGCAAGGATCAATATGTGAAAAGCTCATAGGCAATGGATTAGTGATGGATAATTGTGTAGGATGGCATTCATCATGCAACAATTATAACACAGGGTGACACAAAACTAGCTCCAATTCATCAATGTAATGTAGGCATGTATTCCATATATAGTCATACATGCTTATGGAAAAGAACTTGCATGACATCTTTTGTCCTACCCTCCCGTGGTAGCGGTGTCCTAATGGAAACTAAGGGATATTAAGGCCTACTTTTAATAGAGAACCAGACCAAAGCATTAGCACTTAGTGAATACATGAACTCCTCAAACTATGGTAATCACCGGAAAGAATCCCAGTTATTGTCACCTTGGGGGATGCGGATCATAACTCGTAATAGGTGTCTACAACTTGCAAGATAGGATCAAGAACACATATATATTCATGAAAACATAATAGGTCCAGATCTTAAATCATGGCACTCGGGCCCTAGTGACAAGCTTTAAGCATAGCAAAGTCATAGCAACATCAATCTCAGAACATAGTGGATACTAGGGATCAAACCCTAACAAAACTAACTCGATTACATAATAAATCTCATCCAACCCATCACCGTCCAGCAAGCCTACAATGGATTACTCACAAACGGCAGAGAGCATCATGGAATTGGCGATGAAGGATGGTTGGTGATGATGATGGCGTCGATTTCCCCTCTCCGGAGCCCAAAACAGCCTCCAGATCAGGCCTCCCGAGGAAGAATAGGAGGTGGCGGTGGCTCCGTATTGTGAAACACGATGAACTCTTCTCTCTGATTTTTCTCTCCCCGAATAGAAATATATAGAGTTGTAATCGATGTCGGTGGAGCTCCAGGGGGCCCACAAGCTTGCTAGGTGCGGCCAAGGGGGTGGTCGCACCCTCTGGGCTTGTGACCTGTGGGTGGCCCCCCTCCGGTTGATTCTTTCGCCAATATTTTTTATTAATTCCAAAAATAATGTCCGTAAATTTTCAGGTCAATCCGAGAACTTTTATTTCCGCACAAAAATAACACCAAGGCAATTCTGCTGAAAACAACGTAAGTTCGGGTTAGTTCCATTCAAATCATGCAAATTAGAGTCCAAAACAAGGGCAAAAGAGTTTGGAAAAGTGGATACGATGGAGACGTATCAAATCCCCCAAGCTTAACCCATTGCTTGTCCTCAAGAAATTCAGTTGATAAACTGAAAGTGATAAAAAAACTTTTACAAACTCGGTTTGATCTTGTTGTTGTAAATATGTCTAACTGATGTTTAGATTTTCAACAAAGATTATAGACTAACCACGTTCACAATAACATTTAGGTCTCACATTTACTCATGTCAATGGCATAATAAACTAGCGAGCAATAATGATAACTCTCGGATGACAACACTTTTATCAAAACAATCATGATACAATATGACATAATGGTATCTCGCTAGCCCTTTCTGAGACCGCAAAACATAAATGCAGAGCACCCCTAAAGAACAAGGACTGAGTAGACATTGCAATTCATGGTAAAAGAGATCCAGTCACACTCATACTCAATATCAATTAATAGCAAGGCATACAAATGACTGTGGTGCTCTCTAACTGGTGCTCACTACAGGAATCAGGCACTTTGCTGTCTGCCATGGCAAACGACAAAGGCACAAAGGTGGACAACAAAGGACTTTACCGTTCGCTAGCAAACGGCACAAAATTAGGCCCAGCTAGCTCCGGCAAAGGGGTAGTTTGCCGTCTGCTTCCTCCCAGCGGACGGCAAAGAATCGTTGCCATCAGCTTGCAGACGGCAAAGGGCATGGACGACAACTACTGACGGCGTCACCGTTAGAGGTGGCTAACAGACCCCACCGCTTTGCCGGCTGCCTCCCTACCCCCTTTGTCATCTGTCGCACACCCCCACCTTTGCCGTCTGCCGCCCTCTAACTTCTTTGTCATCTGCCTCCTCCCCCTTTGCCATCTACCGCAGACGGCAAAGAGACAAAATGTCGCAGCCCTCTAACTTGTTTGCCATCTGCCACTTCACCCTTTGCCGTCTGCCGCCTCACCCTTTGTCGTCTGCCGCAGACGGCAAAGAGACAAAATGTCCCCAGCCTGGTCTTCCCACGTTGCACAGGTGGCCGCCACGTGGCACCTTTGTCGTCCGGGGCAGATGACAAAGAGCCCTTTGCCGTCGGTGGCAGACGGCAAAGAGCCTGTATTATCCCTTTTTATTCTATTTTTTGTTATATCCAATCATTTTCACAAGCACACACACACACACACATATATAATTCACAGAAACTATATCCCTGCCATATCAGAAGCACATCCATATGATCATCCAACAAACATACCAAATCAAAAGTGCAAGTTTCATCCATACATGCATAGTTTCATCCATTGGTATCAAGTTTCACAATGTTCATCGATACAAAATAAAAACATAAATTAAACACAAGAAATCCATCAATGCAAGCTTCCATGAAGTGAATCAAATATGCAAAATGGGAAATAAGAAAGTTAGAAGAAGAATACTAAAAGAAGAAGAAGAAGAAGATCTAGAAGAAGAAGAAGAGAAGAAGAAGAAGAAGCATTTTTCTTCTCTTTCTCTTTATCCTCTCGTTTTTCTTTTTCTTATTGCTTATTTGTGCTATTTTAGAGCTAACCTAGGTATTTATGCCATTTTTGACCTAACTAAGATTATTGTGTCATTTTGCAAGAAAATAAGGTAAGTGTATGGCATCTATGAGGTTACCAAGAAGAAGAAGAAGATCTAGAAGAAGAACAACAACAACAAGAAGAAGTGTTTTTTTCTCTTTCTCTTTCTCCTCTTGTTTTTCTTCTTCTTATTGCTTATTTGTGTCATTTTAGAGCTAACCTAGGTAATTATCACATTTTTACCTAACTAAGCTTATTGTGTCATTTTGCAAGAAAATAAGCTAAGTCTATGGCATCTATGAGGTTACCAAGAAGAAGAAGAAGATCTAGAAGAAGAACAAGAAGAAGAAGAAGCTTTTTTCTTCTCTTTCTCTTTCTCCTCTTGTTTTCTTATTCTTATTGCTTATTGGTGCCATTTTAGAGCTAACCTAGGTAATTATAATATTTTTTACCTAACTAAGCTTATTGTGTCATTTTGCAAGAAAATAATCTAAGTCAATGGCATCTATGAGGTTACCAAGTCTATTATGTCATTGTTGAGTTAACTAAGCTTATTATGTCAGTGTGGAGGAAACAATGCTAAGTATAGGTCATTTTAGAGCTAACTTAGGTACAATATGTCATTTTTGAGCTAACTTAGGTACAATATGTCATTTTGGAGGTAAGCAAGCTTTTTATGTCATTTTAGAGGAAACAAAGCTAACTTACATAAAATATGACATTTGTTGCCGTGCCAAGTTTATCATTGTGCTAAGTTTGTCTAAGTGCTATGTTTGTCTTTGTTTGAGAAAAAGAGCCAAGTAAGTGGCATATTAGGGCTTACCCTCCTCGTCATCACGGAGGTGAAGCACCGGGGTTGCTCGGGTCGTGCGATGCGACTCGGGAGTTATGCTGTACCAAAGATCATTTGTGTTAGCATGATGACACTGAAATGTTAAGACTAGTAACTAATGAACATTGAAATGAAACTCACCATTCCAACTGTGGTAACGACTCGCATCGGCGGAGGGGTCTGGCCGGTCTTCTCGCACAAAGTCTGCACATTTGGTTTTGCCAAGTCAACCATATTGGTTATTAATGAATAGAACATGTAGTGCATGATTTGGCTAATATGAAGAAGAAACTTACCACGATGAGCTCGTACATGGCCCGGTGAGACACATCGTTCCGTGCCCTCTCCTCCTCCAACAACTTAGCCGTCATCTCCTCCAGATCCCTCTTCTCCTCCATCGCCTGTCGGGCCTATTCTGCCAGAAGCGCCTGGGTTGTCTCTCTCTCTCTTTCTGTAGAGCAGCCTGCAACACAACTCCTCGTTAGCATTGTAATCATCATTGTTCGCACAGACAATGTAATGGAGGAAAGCTATTTGAGTCCATATGACTAACCTCGATGGCGAGCTGGACTGGCCGTGTACGAGGTGGCATCTCAAGACAGGAGCTCGTTTGGTGCGCCTTGATCTATCAAAAAGTGCTCGAAGACCATATATGTCCATCTCCAATGGCTATTGAGCCATGGGGCCTCCCGTGGCCAGCTAACATCACCAGGTCTGGACCAAGTGGTTGCTGGCTCGGGTTGAAGTCCTCCCCATTCACCGCCTTCCCCAAATCTCTATAACTCACGAGCTTGTGGTGGGATGAGATTTTGGTGAAGTTCTCGGGATTATCGAGGTTAGACTCAGAGAATGCCTTGACCTTCTTGTATGAGGCAGTATGGGCCATGGTATAGAGGTCGTACACCTGTGGCACCTCCGTCTTATTGTGATGAGCCAACAAGAGAGGAACAAAGTATTAATAATATGGGTAAACCTAGCACTACAAGAAAGAATTATAAGAATCATGAAGCAAACCACATACCGAGTTCCGCCCAAACTGATAAATGTTGGCGCTGCCTTGATGGTGTGGCACACCTTCCATTTGGGCATGCCGTGTCTTGGCATCGTCGTGGACGACTCACCATTGGTCAGAGCACCATTCATTCACCAATGCCTCCCATCAACCCATCTTATCCGCACACCATCTCGGGGGCACCTAAGTTAGTAAAGAGAAATTTGAGAGCTACGCCTACAAATCAAAGCAAAGGAAACTAAGTACAAGGCCTTAAGAATAGGTAATTACCTTCATGTACTGCTCCTTGTCCAGAAATATTTGGCGGGACGATGACTTGGCCTTCTTAATATGCTGCGAGGCATAGTAGTCTCGAACAGCCTGTACCCGAGCCTCGTGCCATAAGTTATGTAGCAGGTGTTTGCACTCGTAATCGATAAGCTTTGCCGTAGCCTCCTTGTATCCCTCCTCACACCTATAGAAGGTCTGCAATCAAAAGAGAAAACACTGATTAGTACAATAACTAGTTATTATTGATTTTTAATTGTGTAAAGGAGAAATTACCAGAACTTCCTGATGACCATGTCGGTCCTCGTGTGGCACAACACACCGTCGATCATCTGCTCCGGCAAGGGCGGGGCAGCCAAGTAGTGCTCCCATTTCAATCCTACCTCTTCTTGCTGACCCTCGCCGGGCAACGTGACAAACCCCGGGAAGTTATGCCGAAAAATCACACCAAGGATGGAGTTGGGCCTGTGGACATCCTTGGCATGAATCCAACCCCTGTAGTATGACAAAGCCATTACATTAGATATGTGAAGAAACATGAAGGCAAAAGGTTTAAAAACAGTAAATGCACTTACTTCAGCGACTCAGGCTTAATCAGCCACCTCTGCTCGCGGGCCGCCGGCACGGCCAGGAGCCGTGTACACCCATGCTAGTAGAGGGTGCCCTCAACCACCTCGTCCCCGCTATCAGAAAGCCGATCGCCACCACCATCAGCATGGCCACTCGGCTCCGAATGATGCAGATCCAGCCAGGTATCCCATCTGGTGGAAGCCTGTGGAGTCTTGTAGGTCGAATCGTCTGGCACAGGAGTCTCACGGGATGGGGTGTCTGGCACAGGAGTCTCGCGGGTTGAAGCATCTGGGACTAAAGGATCGTCGACCCGAGGCTCGTGGACAGGAGTCCTTGTAGCCTCCACCTCAGACGAGTCCATCATAGCAGTCCTGTGCTCTGGTGAATCAGCTGGGGGTGGTGGCGAGGAAGACGTAGCAGCCTTCGTACCTCTCTCGCGGCCACCACATGTAGCTTTAGGAGCTCTCTTCTTCCCCCGACCTCCTCTCCTAGTGGTTAACTTCACCGATGAAGAAGTGCCCACGGGTGACCCAATACTGTCGTACAACACTCTCTGGAGAGTTCGGGGTGGAATGGAAGTACCCCTCCCACCATGCGCCGACGAAGGATCCTCGGATCGCTCTCGACCCGCGCCCACCATATTTCAACACCTTCCATGACCAAGAGTAAACAAAATTAGTACAACATAAAAAAACTGAATACCGACATGAATAGTAATATATATATATATATATATATATATAATTTGAGTGTATCATCATCATGTATACCTGACATGAACTAATAATAATCTTCATCGTCTATATATGCTCCGGGATCAATAAATGCATCATCATCATCATCATCATCACTATCATTAATAAATGCATCATCATCACTATCGCGAGCAACATGTGGAAGGCCTCCTTTATGTAATTGGTCAAGCATTGAGAGGTCATCCGCAATAGTAACCTCTTCTTCTTCTGTCTCTTCTTTTTCCGGCTCAGTGGTGATGTCGGATTCACTATCGCTGTCTACCTCAATGTTCTAGGGTGAAGTAGAGCGGTTCTTGAAACATTTTTTGGAAAGACATGTTTCTTGGAATAATTCTCCTTCATACGTGTGTGGGTTAATCTGAGGTTCATAATCATCTTCATTGAAGGGAGGTGGTCTAAAATGTGGCGGCACATCATAAACAACATGCCAACCTTTCAGATTTGGATTAGTTTGGCAGGCCCACGGTAGATAGAAAACTTGGGTCGCCTGTTGAGCCATAATATAGACGTCGGGAACATCTAAATGGGTGCTTTGTTTGATTTCAACTAGCCCTATATGTTCATGAGGCCTTCTAGTCTCCTTTGGCTAGAACCAATAACAGTTGAAGACTACGATGTTTGGTCTGTTATCACCAAAGAATATAAGTTCATAAATTGCTTCAAATCTTCCATAATACTCGACACCTCCTTCGCCGACAGCGGAAACACAACAATTTGTAGACTTTCGGTCGGCCATAGATAGATCTTTGCTAAAAGTACGAAAGCGCTACCCGTTGATGTCGTATTTGTCAATTGAACGTACCTTATAGTCAAAACCATTAGCGACTTGTCTCAGTTCGGCGTCCATAGACTCCGAATTAGCCTACAAGTTTAATACAAAAGGATTGTTGCATTAGCCACAAACTAGACGAAGAAGTGAAATTGTCTAATGGAAATTACCATTTGTTCGAACCAAGAGATGAAACCGGGATAGCATAAGAGCAGTTCAAAGGAATTAGAAGTTGCAAAACAATGTACCGAGAACTTACTCGATGTACGACTACACTTCTGTTAGGTTGTTGAAGATATACAACGAAATGGTCTGCCATTCTTTGACATCCAATGTTATTGCTTTTGAAGCACCGGCTGGTGCAAGCTTCCTTTGGAATAGGTTGAGGTTGGATCGAACTTTTTCACGGTCGCCATCATTGCACCGAGGCTTCGGATTATGCAAATGATGATTCTTGGCTTCGTAGTGTGCTGTCACGAAGTTTGCCGCCTCCTCAGTAATGAATGCCTCGACCAATGATGCTTCAATTCTACGTTTATTTTTACATTTTGCTCGAAGTGTCTTCTGCATCCTCTCAGTTCCAAAGCACCAACAATTTTGCACGCCCCCCAATCTTGCCTCGGTCGGAAGATGGAAAATCAAATGCCGTATTGGATTGAAGAAGCCCGGTGGAAAGATCTTTTCTAACTTGTAGATCAACTCTGGCGCCAACTCTTTCAGTTCATCTAGCATGTTAGGCGATAGTTCTTTCGCACAAAGAGTGCGGAAGAAATATCTCAGCTCTGCTAGTACTAGCCACTCATCCTTGGGGATAAAGCCATGCAACATCATCGGCATTACCCGCTCAAGCCATATGTGCCAATCATGACTCTTGAGACCAAATATTTTCAATTTGTCAAGACTCGCTCCCCTCTTTAGATTCGCTGCATACCCATTGGGGAACATCAACCGCATTTTCACCCACAATAGCATTTCCCTCATAGCTGGCCTTCCAAGATTGAACCATGCCTTTGGCTTCCTCCAATTCTTCTTTCCTAACTGTTGTTGCATGTTTTGTAATGGTCTATCACATAGAGCCTCCTGATCGACTCTAGCCTTAGGATTATCCTTTGTCTTTCCCTCTATGCCGAACAATGTACCAAAAAGGGCCTCGGCGATATTCTTTTTAGTGTGCATCACGTCGATGTTGTGTGGGAAAAGGAGGTCTTTAAAGTAAGGCAGATCCCACAAGCATATCTTGTGAGTCCAGACGAGTTTCGTATTATACCCTTTGAAATACCCTGGACGTATTGGATCCGGCTCGGGAGCGTTTATCTGACCCAGGGTTTGTTGGCCTGTTAATGCAGGTGGTGCTGAGTTTTTGACAACTCTACCTTTCATGAAGTTCTTCTTGTCTTTTATGAACTTATGGCGAGGATCCAGGAACTGTCTATGCAAAGCGAAGAAAGAATACTTGCGACCCGCCTGCAACCAACGGAACTCAAGAGCTGCCTTGCATGTGGGGCATGGGAACCTTCCATGCACACACCAGCCAGTGAATAGCGCATACGCCGACAAGTCATGTGTCGAGTACATGTACCACACATGCATTTTGGAGTTTTTTTGGAAGCGACGTCATATGTCTTGATCCCATTATCCCAAGCTTCTTGCAATTCATTCTTAAGTTACTGCATGTACACATTCATATTCTTCCCCAGATAGTTGGGCCCTGGAATTATCAACGTCAAGAAAATGTTCTTTATTTTCATAATCTCTCCGGGGGGAGATTGAGTGGAATGACAAATACATGCCAGCAACTGTATTGGGTTTTCGTCATACCAAACACTTGGAACCCATCCGTGCTGATAGTGACTCGAGGATGCCTTGGATCTGCCATTTTATCCTTATGTAATGCATCGAAGTGCTTCCATGCAAAAGTGTTTAAAGTGTGTCCCAATATCGGATTCCCATATGCATCTAGTTCGGTTCTTTTGCCCAATTTATGCCATGTCATCTGTCTGGCCGTCTCTTCGACCATGAAAAGATGTTGAAGTCTTGGTATGACTGGCAAGTACCGAAGAACATTAACTGGGATTTTGGTCTGACTCTTCTCACCTAGACCTTTGTCTACCACAACATACCTGGAAGACTTGCAAATGGGACAATAGTTCAAGCCCGCATACTCAAGCCTAAATAAGGCACATCCATGCTCACAGGCATCTATCTTTTCATAGGGCATCTTAAGCGCACGTAGGATTTTGTCACACTGGTATAGGTTTGCTGGCAATACATGGCCTTTGGTTAGAAAGCGTCCAAATATCGTCATCATCGCGACGTAGCATTATCTGCGTAGGTTGAACTGAGCCTTCAGAGCCATTACTTGCGCGATGGCATCCAACTGACAAAGCTTAGTGTGCTCGTGGAGAGGACGTTTTGAAGACTCCAACATTTCATAGAAGGCCTTTATAGATTCCTCCATCTCATCTTTCGAATCCCGAGCATCATCAAAGTCTTGCACCATGTCTTCGATCCCAGTACCTTGCTCATCGGTGCGACGACGAACAACCTCACCTTTGGCACATTGGACAGACTCACCATGAAATCTCCACACCGTATAATCAGGCGTAAAACCCCACTTCTGCAAGTCTTTACCCATTTCATCCCATGTCCACTTTCTAGTTGTCACACCGGACACTGGGGCACCAGGTTATTTCCTGGCCATTTGCAAATGCGGCGCTCAGAAACCCCTTGGTTTTTGTTGACCATTCAATGGTCATTTCTTTTTGACTAGGGTGACCGGTGTACATCCAAGCACGATCACTCATCTTGACTACCTACTAAATACACATGATATATATATATATATATAGGAAAAATTGTGTCTACCATAGCTTGCCACAGAACTTGTTTAGGTTGGCTAAGCTTTTAATGGTTTAAAAGTTATCAAAAAATATGAAATAAATAGTGTATCATCTCTCTAATGTAAAAACGATAATGCAACGGTGGGATTATGAAAATATGCATTTATGTGTCCACGGCAATAAAAACAAGAAGCAGGATTTTTTATCATAGCTTGCCACATAACTAGTTAAGGTTTTCGACAGTGTAGAAGTTTCTAAAAATTCTAAAACAATGCCGAAACACCATACCTATAATATAACATGATCCAACGGTGCGATTGAAAAAAAACTAACTTTATGTGTCCTGGAAAAATATAACAAGCAGGCCAGTATATATTTTATATCAGCGCAAGCTGAAATTCTTGTTTTTTTGGTGAGGACACATGAATGCATATTTTCATAATCCCACCATTGGATTATATTTTTACATTAGAGAGATGATACACTATTTATTTCATATTTTTTGATAACTTTTAAACCATTAAAAGCTTAGCCAACCTAAACAAGTTCTATGGCAAGCTATATATATATAGGGATTGACTATTCGTCACCCTGGGTGAGGAATAGTTATTCTTCACCCCCTCTATTTTCACACTAATACACCGTAATTTTAGGTTCCGTAAATTTTATCGTATTCCATACGTAAAAAGAGACCGTAAGAAAATATAGTCACCGTAAAAAATATTGATGTCATGTAAATTTATAAACATAAAAACTCAGTGTAAAATATACATAAAATGTGATTTTTCTGGTCTTATGACTTATATTTTTATTTTTTTGTGTCAAACTTTATGTAGTGAATCAATATAAATGTAACTATTTGCATTTGAAATGTAATTTATTTATGAAATGATCGTAATATTACCTCGGGTGAAGAATAACTCATTCTAGACCCTGGGTGATGAATAGACTTTATATATATATATATATATATTTCATCATATATATTCATCCGTTAATCAAGTTTGTCAGTTTTATTACGTCCATGCAACCTACACGCTAATAGGTCGAGATAGGTCCTAATCCCACCCGATTATGTGTAGATTGGGTTAGTTTTCCCATGCTCTGCTCCAGATGCGACACAGAATTTCGACAACACCACCCCGTTGTTCTCCTAATACATGTCTCGGCAATAAGCAGAGAGAATGTGTACCCAAAGAACAACAGGGAGGCATTGACGAAATTCCGCATCGGATCCGGAGCAGAGCATACGGGAAAATGAACCCAATCTACACATACTCGGGTTGTCCAAGGATAACATTGGACAATTCGAAAGGATGGCGATGTCGGGGAACGTTGCATGGGAAACAAAAATTTTCCTACGCACACGCAAGATCTATCCATGGTGATGAGCATCTACGAGAGGGAGAGTGGATCTACATACCCTTGTAGATCGCTAAGCGGCAAGCGTTAAGAAACGCAGTTGATGTAGTCAAACGTCTTCACGATCCAAATCGCCGAGCATCCCGCGATCCCATCACGATCCATCTCGCGATCCGATCACGATCCGTCCCGCGATCCCATCATGATCCGTCCCGCGATCAAATCACGAATCGTCTCGCGATCCTGATCACGGTCCTTCCGATCCAGCGCCGAACGGACGACACCTCGGCGTTCAGCACATGTACAGCTCGATGATGATCTCTTCCTTCTTGATCCAGAAAGAGGGGGTGAAGAGGTAGATGAGTTCTCCGGCAACGCGATAGCGTGGCGGCTATGGTGGTGGAACAATTCCAGTAGGGCTTCGTCTAAGCACCGCTGAAACGATCTAGAGGAGAACCTACGATCTATAGGAGAGGTAGCACGTGGTTGTTTTCCGTGTCTCAAAACCCTCAATACCTCTAGTATATATAGGGGGAGGTAGGGATGAGTCTTGACGCATGAGGAGCCAGCCATTGGCTTGGAGCAAGGAGGAGAGGAGGAGTCCTCCTCCAATCCTAGTAGGATTAGGACTCCTCCTTCGCACTTGGAAACTCTTTCCACCTTGAGTTTTTTCCCTCTCAAACCACTCGAGCCGCATGGGACCTTATGGGAGGCTTAGGCCAGCCCACCAAGGGCTGGTTTACCTCCTACCATAGCCCATGTAGCCTCTTGGGTCGAGACACCCCTCCCGATGGTCCCTCGGTACCCTCCCATCACTCCCGGTACACTACCGATGGGCCCGAAACTTTTCCGGCGACCAAAACAGGACTTCCTATATATCAATCTTTACCTCCGGACCATTCCGGAGCTCCTCGTGACATCCGAGAATTCATCCAGGACTCCGAACAACCTTTGGTCACCATCATACATAACTCTATACTACCAAAACATCACCGAACCTTAAGTGTGCAGACCCTGCGGGTTCGAGAACTACGTAGACGTGACCGATACACCTCTACGGTCAATAACCAATAGCGAGACCTAGATGTCCATATTGATTCCTACGTATTCTATGAGGATCTTTATCGGTTGAACCTTTATGTCAAGGATTCGGTTAATCCTGTATTTTTTATGCTTTGTTCTTGGTATGTTACTTGCCCGAGATTCGATCGTCGACATCTCCATACCCAGTTCAATCTTGTTACCAGCAAGTCTCTTTACTCGTTACGTAATACAAGATCCTGTGACTAACACTTTAGTCACATTGCTTGCAAGCCTTGTTGTGATGTTGTATTACCGGGTGGGCCCACAGATACCTCTCTGTCACACGGAGTAACAAATCCCAGTCTTGATCCCTGCCAACCCAACAGATACCCTCAGAGATACCTATAGAGCACCTTTATAGTCACCCAATTACGTTGCAACATTTGATACACACAAGGTACTCCTCCGATGTCAGTGAGTTGCATGATCTCATGGACATAGGAACAGATACTTGACATGCAGAAAACTATAGCAATATACTGACACGATTATATGCTACGTTTATAGTTTGGGTCTTGTCCATCACATCATTCTCCTAATGATGTGATCCCGTTATCAAATGACATCTCATGTCCATGGCTAGGAAACCTTAACCATCTTTTATCAGCGACCTAGTCCATCAAAGGCATACTAGGGACATGGTGTTGTCTATGTATCCACACATGTATCTGAGTTTCCGATCAATACAATTCTAGCATGGATACTAAACAATTATTATGAACAAGGAAATATGATAATAACTAATTTATTATTGCCTCTAGGGCAAATTTCCAGTAGTCTCCCACTTGCGCTAGAGTCAAGAATCTAGCTCACAACGCCATGTGATTGGTTATGAATCTCACACCCAATGAGTTCAGGGGTTCGATCATGTTTTGCATGTGAAAGAGGTTTTAGTCAATGGTTCCGTGACATGAAGATCCGTGTGTACATTGCAAATCTCTATGTCATACTATAGACACTGCTACCACGCTCCACTTGGAGCTATTCCAAATGGCTACTCCACTATACGTATCCGGATTGCTACTAAGAATCATCCGGATTGGTGTTAAAGCTTGCATCAACGTAACCCTTTACGACAAACTCTTTATCACCTCCATAATCGAGAAATATTTCCTTAGTCCTATAGTTACTAAGGATAATTTTGACCGCTGTCCAGTGATCCACTCTTGGATTATTCTTGTACCCCATGACAGACTCATGGCAAGGCACACACAGATGTGGTACACAACATGGCATACTATATAGGGCCTATGGATTAAGCGTAGGGGAAAACTTTCGTCCTTTCTCTTTCTTCTACCATGGTCGAGCTTTGAGTCTCACTCAACTTCATACCTTACAAATCAGGCAAGAACTCTTTCTTTGACTAGTCCATTTTGAACTCTTTCAAAATCTTGTCAAGGTATGTATTCATTGAAAGTCTCATCTGGCGTCTTGATCTATCTCTATAGATCTCGATGCCCAACAAATAAGTAGCTTTATCCAGGTCTTCCTTTGAAAAACTCTTTTCAAACAACCCTTTATGCTTTCCAGAAATTCTACATCGTTTTCGATCAACAATATGTCATCCACATATGCTTATCAGAAATTCTATAGTGCTCCCACTCACTTTATTGTAAATACAAGTTTCTCATAAACTTTGTATAGACTCAAAAACTTTGATCACCTCATCAAAGCGTATATTCCAACTCTGAGATGCTTGCTCCATCCCATAGAAGGATTGCTGGAGCTAGCACACCTCTTAGCATCCTTAGGACTGACAAAATCTTCTGGTTGTATCACATACAACCTTTCCTCAAGTAAAATGTTAAGGAAACGATGTTTTGGCATCCATCTGCCAGATTTCATAATTGAAAAATGCAGCAACTTCTAACATAATTCCAACGGACTATAGCATCGCTACGAGTGAGAAAGTCTCATCGCAGTCAACTCCTTGAACTTGTCGGAAACTTCTTTGCGACAAGTCGAGCTTTATAAATGGTGGCATTTACCATCAGCGTCTGTCTTCATCTTAAAGGTCCATTTGTACTCAACGACCTGCCGTCCAACGAGCAAGTCTACCAAAGTCTATACTTGGTTTTAATACATGGATCCTTTCTCAGATTTCATGGCCTCCAACCATTTGTCGGAATCCGGGACCGTCATCGCTTCTCCATAGTTCGTAGGTTCATCATTTGTCCAACAACATGACCTCTAAGACAGGGTTGCCGTACTAGCCAGGAGTAGTATGCGTCCTTGTCGACCTACGGGGTTTGATAGTAACTCGATCCGAAGCTTCATGATCATCATCATTAACTTCCTCTTCAACTGACGTAGGCTCCATAGAAACATCTTTCTGTGCTGCGCTACTCTGTGGCTGAAACAAAGGTTCAACAACCTCATCAAGTTATATCTTCCTCCCACTCAATTCTTTCGAGAGAAACTCTTTCTCGAGAAAGGACCCGTTTTAGCAACAAACACTTTGTGCTTGGATCTAAGATAGAAGGTTTACCCAACTGTTATGTTAGGGTATTCTTTGAAGATGCATTAGTTCACTTTGGGTTCAAGATCATTAGGTGAAAACCCTTTTTCACATAAGTGTTGCAGCCCCAAACATTAAGAAATGACAGCTTAGGTTTCTGTCAAAAAAAATTCATATGGTGTCATCTCGACGGACTTAAGATGGTGCCCAATTTTAAAGTGAATGTAGTTGTCTCTAATGCATAACCCCAAAACGATAGTGGCAAATCGATAAGAGACATCATAGTTCGCACCATATCCAATAGAGCATGACTACGATGTTCGGACACACCATCACACTATGTTGTTCCAGGTGGCTTGAGTTGTGAAACAACTTCCACATTGTCTTAAGTTGTATACCAAACTCGTAACTCAGATGTTCACCTCCACGATCATATCGTAGACATTTTATCTTCTTGTCACGATGATCTCAAACTTCACTCCGATTTTGTTTGAACTTTTCAAACGAATCAGATTTGTGTTTCATTAAGTAAATATACGCTATATCTACTCAAATCATTAGTGAAGGTAAAAAAAATGATATCCTCCACACGCTACAACACTCATTGGACCATATACATCAACATGTATCATTTCCATTAAGTCACTTGCCCGTTCCATCAAGCCGGAAAACTGGGTTTTAGTCATCTTGCCCAAGAGGCATGGTCCGGATGTCTCAACCGATTCAAAATCGAATGTGTCCGAAGATCCATAAACATGGAGTTTCTTCATGCACTTTACACCAATATGACATTTAGCGGTAGTAACACAAGTATATGGTACTATCATTATTAACTTTGTATCTTTTGGCATCTATGTTTTGAACATGTGTATTACTACGATCCAGATTCAACAAACCATTCTCGTTGGGTGCATGACCATTGAAGGTATTATTCATGTAAACAAAATAACCATTATTCTCTCACTTAAATGAATAACCGCACTACAATAAACACGATCTAATCACGTTCATGCTTAATGCAAACACCAAATAACATTTAGGTTCGCCACTAATCCCGAAGGTAGAGAGAGTGTGCTATGTTGATCACATCAACCTAGGAAACATTTCCAACACACATCGTCACCTCACCCTTAGCTAGTCTCCGTTTATTCCATAGCTATTATTTCGAGTCACTAACATTTAGCAACCGATCCGGTATCCAATACCCAGGTGCTACTAGGAGTACTAGAAAGGTACACATCAATAACACGTATATCTAATATAATTCCGTGGATGCTGCCAGCCTTCTTATCTACCTAGTATCGAGGGTTTTTCTGCTTCAATGACTGTTCTCATCATGATAGAACCACTTAGTCTCGGGCTTGGGTTGGACTTTGGGTTGCTTCACTGGAGCAACAACTAACTTGCCATCCATGAATTTTCCCTCCTAGCCCTTGCCCTTCTTGAAACTAGTGGTTTCACTAACCATCAACACTTGATGCTCCTTCTTGATTTCTACCTTTGCTGTGTCAAACATCGGGAATAGCTCAGGGATCATTATTGCCATCCCTGGCATTTTATAGTTCATCACGGAGCTCTAGTAACTTAGTGACAGTGACTTGGAGAACTATATCAATCACTATCTTATCTAGAAGATCAACCCCCCCTCGATTCAAGTGATTGTAGCACCCAGACAATCTGAGCACATGCTGAACGATTGACCTATTCTCCTTCATCATGCAGGTAAAGAATCTTGTTGGCGGTATCATACCTCACAACACGGGCACAAGCCTGAGATCCCAATTTCAGCTCTTAGAACATCTTATATGTTCTGTGATGTTCAAAACGTTTTGAAGCCTCAATTCTAAGCCGTAATGCATGACGCACTGAACTATCAACTAGTCATTAGAACATGCCTGTCAGATTTTCACAACATCTAAAGACAACACTTGAGGGGGTGGTGCACTGAGTGTTGCATCAAAGACATAAGCCTTCTTTGCAGCAATGAGGACAATCCTCGGATCACGGGCCCAGTCCACATTATTGCTACCATCATCTTTCAACTTACTTTTCTCTAGGAAGGTATCAATAAAATGTTGGGGAACACGACAGAAAACAAAAATCTCCGGTATAGCGAGCACGCCCAGGACCACTATGGAGACTACATACAAGGTTTGATCTGATCCGTACCGACTCGAAGCGCAGCGGTAGAAGAGTCGGTGGAGATCGTTGGTGCAGATCCCCGCAACTAGGATTTTACAACCTCCCAACCGCGAGGATGTACTCCCTCGTCGGACAGCCCTTCGGGAGGCGGTCGGACAGTCCCCCGGACGATGTCGCGGACAGCCCTTCGGGAGGACCCTCGAAACTCGAACGAAGACTCGGACAGCCCTACGGGAGGACACACGAACAGACCCTCGGGCAAAAGATCGAAACTACGACCTCTCTACGGGGTTGCACACATACGGTGTCATATCCGGTAGGGCTTCGCCGTCCAGAACTAGTTCCTGCCGGAACCCAGACAACCTTTCGGCTCTACGAAAAACTCTTTTCGTGGGAGGGAGAGAGAGAGCTTGCAAAGCAAAGCATGTGTATGAGAGCACAAGGATGAAGATATGGCAGCCCACATCTCCTCTATTTATAGGAAAACCAAGGGGTAGGGTTGGGACTTGAAAATACCAAACTACCCCCACTTTATGTCACACATAAAAAACATAAGAAGGAAAAAGGGGTGCCATGTGGAGCTCCATGGAGGAGCTCCACCCTTGGCCGGCCAACCCTTGGGGGGCCCCCATGAGGAGCTAACTTGTTCCCCAATCCCTTCTAGAAGCCTTTTTGGAAATATCCAAAAAGGTCCTTTTCCATAAATATCCAAAAAGCACTTTCACTATTCACGACGACATTTTTCAGCGTTCGATCGAACTGAAAATATTTATGCGGGCTTAGAACAATTCTAGTACCCCACTAAAATAATTTTTAATGCGATCCAGAACAATTCCGGAATAGTGATTTTCATCTGTGAAAAGCATCTGAAGCGGTTCCGGCAGCTCCGGAACATTTTCGGTTTTTCTTTCGGAAAATTCCCAGAAGTTTCCAGAATGATTCTGGCACCCTCCAAGAATTATCAGGCATGTGCCGAAACCAATTTGACTTAATGGTATCCCCTGAAACTACTTTTTAGTTTTACCGAAACTGTTCCGGTGACCTGTCTGCGGAACTTTTCCGCTGTCCGAAACTTTTCGGTGATTTTCTCTCAGACTCCCTGTCTAGTATTCAACAGATAGATGACCCTTAAGCGTGTGACCCTATAGGTTTGGTGAGTCATAGACATGACCTGGAACCCCTTCCGATCAATGATCAACATCGGAGCCGTGGACACCCATATTGACCCCTATACCCACACGAATGAATATTCGAGTGAACCTCTAGTTGCCGTGAGCTATTCCTGTTGCTTCGCGATATGTTACAATTACCCGAGGTGAGACATGTAGGCATCCTCATGGATCAACAACTTGTGCACTATGCCAGTTACCTCGTTGCCGGTATTGTTCTCTTTTCTTATTCCCGTGTTCCGGCATCCCCGTGATCAAATCACAAAGTGTCTAGCCAGACGATGATTGATACCATAACACCGAGAGGGCCCAGAGATATCTCTCCATCATCGGAGGAGCAAATCCCAATCTTGAGCTAACAAGTTACTTGACATACTTTTCCATGAACCCATAAGCCGCCGTAATAGCCACCCATTTACGGATGACATTTAACAAACCCCAAAGTTCATGAAGCAAGCATGAAGAAACTCGATACTCTCATGGTCTAAGAAATTATGCAAACGTTAACCATCTCTGTGTTATTAACCATTAACTTGTGACGAATGTATCTCATAGCATAACATCAATTCGGATCGATTCAACACGAGTGTTCTACCAACATCGCGTCCTCAAAATTGCCGGCATAGCCATGCCCATGATCAGGAAAACAGGACCATCATGCAACACTTGAGCCAGTCTTAGAGGCAAGACTAGGAATACAATTTACCGTTTATTATACCACACGTGCACATGAGTTTCCCTCCAAGCCTCGTTTAATTTGTAGACTCGAGAATCATTGCATTTATAGCATGGAACATAAACATTCATTACAAACTTTGGAGATACAAAATAACGGTTATTACTGCCTCTAGGGCATATCTCCTACAGACTCCCACTTGCACTAGAGTCATAATCCAGTTACATGGCTTCCCTAACACCAATGGCTATCCGGTGTTGCTCGTGCTTTGCTCGTGGTAGAGGCTTTGTCATCGAGTCTGACACATTCAGATCCGTGTGAACTTTGCGTACTTTCACTAAACCTTCTTCGACATAATGTCGAATGAGTTTATATTTGCGTTGAATATGCATTGTCTTATGGTGCAAACATGGCTCCCTTGCCTGAGCCATGGCGCCACTATTATCACAATAGATCTCCACCGGGTCCAGAGCACTTGGAACCACACCAAGGTCTTCAAGAAATTGCTTGATACCGACAACTTGCTTGGAGGCTTCAGAAGCAGCAACATATTCCGCCTCCGTCGTAGAATCTGCCACAGTCTTTTGTTTGGAACTTTTCCAATCAACTGCACCGCCATTCAATATGGAAACATAGCCAGATTGAGATTTGAAGTCATTTGGATCAGTCATGAAGCCTGCATCAGTGTAACAACTTACAATGAGCTCTTCATCACCTCCGTACACAAGGAGTAAATCCTTGGTCCTTCTGAGGTACTTAAGAATACCCTTGACTGCGGCCCAGTGTTCCAATCTTGGATCACCTTGGTACCGGCTGCTAACACTTAGCGCATAGGAAACATCCGGCCTTGTACATAGCATGGCATACATAATAGAACCAACTGCCGAAGCATATGGAATATCATTCATTTGTACTCGCTCATCGAGGGTCCGAGGACTCTGATTCTTGCAAAGCACTGTGCCAGGTGACATGGGGAGTAGGCCTTTCTTGGAGTTCTCCATGTTGAACCTTTTCAACACCTTGTCAATGTACGTGCTTTGGCTAAGCGCTATTAGGCGTCTTGATCTATCTCTATAGATCTTAATGCCCAATACATATGCCACTTCACCTAAGTCTTTCATTGAAAAACTCCTTTTCAATGAGTCTTTTATTTCGCTAAGAAAATTCACATCATTTCCAATCAACAATATGTCATCCACATACAAGATTAGAAATGCTTTTGCGCTCCCACTAAACTTCTTGTAAACACAAGATTCTTCATCGTTCCTGATGAAGCCAAACTCTTTGACCACTTCATCAAAACGAATGTTCCAGCTCCTTGATGCTTGCTTCAGACCACAAATGGCTTTCTGAAGCTTACATACTTTTCCAGCATTCTTAGGATCGACAAAACCTTCTGGCTGTATCATGTATACATCCTGTTCAAGGTTTCCATTTCGGAAAGCTGTTTTGACATCCATATGCCATATTTCATAATCGAAATAAGCAGGAATTGCTAGTAATATCCGAACAGACCTAAGCATAGCTACGGGCGAGAAAGTCTCGTCGTAGTCCACTCCTGGAACTTGCGTGAACCCTTTCGCGACAAGTCTAGCTTTGTGGATAGTAATGTTACCATCCGCGCCCGTCTTTCTTTTGAAAATCCATTTACAACCAATGGGTTTTACGCCATCTGGAAGTTCTTCCAAGTTCCAAACTTGGTTTTCGTACATGGATTCCATTTCGGATCTCATGGCCTTGTGCCATTCCCTCGAGCTAGGCCCCGCCATCGCTTCCTTGTAGTGTGCTGGTTCATCGTCTTCAAGAATGAAGATTTCATTATGAAAATACTCAGGTGGCTGGATAGCCCTACCTGATCTACGCGGTTCAGTTACAACACTGTCTGAAGTTTCCGCATCACATGCAACAACTTCCGGCTCGGTTGTAGGGATAATTTGCGGAATTACTTCCGGTTCCTTAGCCATATCAACGGTTGCCAAAGATTCACTAATCTCATTAAGTTGTACTGTCCTCCCACTCAATTCTTTAGCGAGAAATTCTTTCTCGAGAAAGTGTGCAACCTTTGCGACAAATTTTTTGCCTTCGGATTGGTGGTAGAAGGAATATCCAATGGTGTTATTTGGATAACCTACAAAGTAACATTTGTCTGATCTAGGTTCTAGTTTGGTTGGCTGTAAACGTTTTACGTATGCCTCACAACCCAAACCTTGAGATGCGACACACTAGGTATCTTCCCACACCACATCTCATGTGGTGTCGTCTCAACAGACTTAGACGACACTCTGTTTAATGTATAAGCGGCAGTGAGTAGTGCGTGAGCCCAAAAAGATATCGGTAGATCTGTAAGAGACATCATCGACCTTACCATGTCTAATAGGGTTCGGTTACATCGTTTCGACACTCCGTTTCAATGTGGAGTTCCGGGAGGCATAAGCTGTGAAACGATTCCAAGGTCACTCAGATGTTGGCCAAACTCATGACTAAGATATTCGCCTCCACGATCAGACCGCAAAAACTTAATCTTTTTGTCACGATGATTTTCTACCTCATTCTGAAAATCTTTGAACTTTTCAAAGGTTTCCGACTTATGCTTCATCAAGTAGATATAGCCATACCGACTTAAATCATCAGTAAAAGTCATGAAGTAAAAATACCCACCCCGTGCGGCCGTGTTCATTGGACCACATACATCACTATGTATTATTTCCAATAATTCACCCGCCCGTTCAGGATGACCCGTGAACGGCATCTTGGTGATTTTTCCCATCAAGCAAGCTTCACATGTATCAAATGATTCAAAATCAAGGGATGGTAAAACTCCATCTTTATGGAGTCTTTGCATGCGTTTCTTTCCGATGTGGCCAAGCCGACAGTGCCAGAAGTAAGTGGTGGTGGTATCAGCCTTCTTAAGGCGTTTAGCATTCACGTTAAAAACATCATTTCCACAATCAAGATTCATTATGAAAAGGCCCCCAACAATGGGTGCAAATCCATAAAACATATCCTTACAATAAAGTGAACAACCATTGTTCTCAGACTTGTAGGAGTACCCATCGTGTACTAAACATGATCCAGAGATAATGTTTCTACACAATAACGGAACAAAATAACAATTACTAAGTTCCAAAATAAATCCTGAAGGGAGACGTAGAGGCATAATGCCGACGGCTTGAGCGGCGACCCCAGCGCCGTTCTCGACACGCATCACGACTTCATTCTTTGCCAACTTGCGCACCTTCTGAAGCCCCTATATCGAGTTGCAAATGTGAGCAACCGATCCGGTATCAAATACCCAAGACTTAGAATTTTCTCTAGCAAGCAAAACGTCAATGACATTAACTTGTATAACAATTATACCTTTTCCGGTTTTCCCGGACTTCTTATCTTCCAGATACTTCTTGCAGTTTCTCTTCCAGTGTCCTGTGCCCTTGCAGTAGAAGCACTCGGTTTCATTCTTGGCTCCGCCCTTAGATTTGTGTTGGAAGCCGGTCTTACCGGCGCCCTTGCCCTTCTTTGGCTTGCCTTTCTTTTTGAAACTGGCAGTTTTATTCACAAGCAACACTTGCTTGCGATTTTTCTGCAGTCCTCATTCAGCAGTTTTCAGCATGGCAAGCACCTCATTTGCTGATTTGTCCATCCCATTCATGTTGTAGTTCATGATAAAACCGCCATAAGACGGGGGGAGTGAACCTAGCAACAAGTCCATAACATGCTCTTCTGGAAGTGGGAATTCCAGGATTTTAAGCCTTTCTGCGTAGCAATTCATATTGACTACGTGCTCGCCATCTGAACTGCCCTCCGCCATCTTGGTCTCCGCCATCATTTTCATGATGTCAAAATGTTCAGACCGTGCATTAAACTTGTAAAGAGCATCCAGATCCTTGATCATATCAAAGGAGTTATGGAATTCAAAACGTTTTTGAAGCTCTGAACTCATGCAAGATAGCATCAGGCACTGCACTAAGTTGTAATCATCATCCTTAGTGGCCCAGACATTTTGTATGTCTGCCGCGGATGTTGCCGCCGGTTTAGGAGGAAGAGGTCCGTCAAGCACATACACTTTCTTAGCACCCCGGAGGACAATCCTTAGGGTATGGACCCAGTCTGCATAGTTGTTTCCATTCGCAACTAACTTCTCTTTCTCTAACATAGGGCCTAAGTTGAACACGGTGTTGCGAGCCATTTGATCTACAACGGAAAACACAAGTTCATTTAGACTTTGTTCATAATGATTTTTGGCACTAGTGAATAAATAATTTTTATTCTAAGGTGCACTCCCACTCAAATCAATATCTCTCATAATTGATTGTGAGTGATGGAAGACCCAACTTTCAATTCAGCGTCAAGGATGTAACCATCTCAAGTGACGAGAATTTCAATTGGTAGGCCGACTTGCTAATCACATCTCTATGTGAATCTTGTTCATCTTTCGATGCATGTGTTCCGAGCTCATGACTTTCGTGCCTGAACGTCAAGACAACCAAGTGATCTCGTTGCGAGGTCTCAACTCACCTGCCTCACACTTCTCTAATCGTCCGTACCCATGTAACCATGTGATACCCCGAAGAGATAGGTGCCGTGACGCTGCTACACTTGGGAGAACACTAACTACTTGATATTCTAAGTGAGAGATCATCCTAATAAAAAGCGACTACCGTGCAATTAAGAAGGGTGCATCAAGAGGGATAAACATCTCAGGCAATTCATAATAGCATGATATGGTATAGCCCCTTCTGACGGAGAAGTCAATTATTTCTTCATCTTCGGCATTCGCGTCAGTGTTCACCTCTACGAAGATTGCTACCACCTTGTCGATGCACCAGATAATATTGCTATCTCTATAGATAATAAAATAAGTGCATTACATAAGGTTGACACGCAGGTCATTAAAGTGCAATCATATGGCTCCAGCCATCATGCCGAATCATGACACGCAGGTCATGTTAATTACATCATATAGCCATCTCATACATAATCAAATTGAGTCTGAGCATTGCTATACCACATCACATGCAAACCATCCTGCAAAACCAAGTTAGACGCCTCTCGGTTTATACAAAATTTTATTTTACGTGGCTTCTAAGGTTTTGACTCAAACCGCAGCTACCAACGTTTATCATCAAGTATGATAATTCAAGTTGCTAGATTAACTTTCCAGGGTGTATGAAACACGAGATGATAAAATCTCGAGCCCCATACTAAACTTCATCATACGCGTGACCCCCGTGCAGATCATATCTGCATTGCCCTTTCGTCTGCGAAACATCCATCTTTCTTTTGACTATGGTGGAACCCAAAGAACTGTTAGCACTTCGTTGATCTGTCAATCAACATACTCACGAGCAGCATGAAAGGATCGCGGATTGCCAGAACTTTGTAAGATTCCACCATTCTGTCAAGATATGGACTACGCAAATTCACGGGAAGCAACAGGAACATCGGGTAACAGATTTCATTTGCTACCCGCACAAATAATTTTCAGCAATAGATCTCATCTACTACAAAATTATACTATGCAATACCCATACATCTCATGTATTCTAGATCATAACATGCATCTACTCATAGCCTGGCTCTTGATGCCACTGTTGGGGAACGTGACACAAAACAAAAATCTCCGGTATAGCGAGCACGCCCAGGACCACTATGGAGACTACATACAAGGTTTGATCTGATCCGTACCGACTCGAAGCGCAGCGGTAGAAGAGTCGGTGGAGATAGTTGGTGCAGATCCCCACAGGTAGGATTTTACAACCTCCCAACCGCGAGGATGTACTCCCTCGTCGGACAGCCCTTCGGGAGGCGGTCGGACAGTCCCCCGGACGATGTCGCGGACAGCCCTTCGGGAGGACCCTCGAAACTCGAAAGAAGACTCGGACAGCCCTACGGGAGGACACACGAACAGCCCCTCAGGCAAAAGATCGAAACTATGACCTCTATACGGGGTTGCACACATACGGTGTCATCTATCCGGCAGGGCTTCGCCGTCCAGAACTAGTTCCTGCCGGAACCCAGACAGCCTTTCGGCTCTACGAAAAACTCTTTTCGTGGGAGGGAGAGAGAGAGCTTGCAACGCAAAGCATGTGTATGAGAGCACAAGGATGAATAGATGGCAGCCCACATCTCCTCTATTTATAGGAAAACCAAGGGGTAGGGTTGGGACTTCAAAATACCAAACTACCCCCACTTTATGTCACACATAAAAAACATAAGAAGGAAAAAGGGGTGCCATGTGGAGCTCCATGGAGGAGCTCCACCCTTGGCCGGCCAACCCTTGGGGCCCCCCCATGAGGAGCTAACTTGCTCCCCAATCCCTTCTAGAAGCCTTTTTGGAAATATCCAAAAAGGTCCTTTTCCATAAATATCCAAAAAGCACTTTCACTATTCACGACGACATTTTTCAGCGTCCGATCGAACTGAAAATATTTATGTGGGATTAGAACAATTCTAGTACCCCACTAAAATAATTTTAATGCGATCCGGAACAATTCTGGAATAGTGATTTTCATCTGCGAAAAGCATCTGAAGCGGTTCCGGCAGCTCCGGAACATTTCCGGTTTTTCTTTCGGAAAATTCCCAAAAGTTTCCAGAATGATTCTGGCACCCTCCAAGAATTATCAGGCATGTGCCAGAACCAATTTGACTTAATGGTATCCCCTGAAACTACTTTTTAGTTTTACCAAAACTGTTCCGGTGACCTGTCTGCGGAACTTTTCCGGTGTTCGAAACTTTTCCGGTGTCCGAAACTTTTCGGTGATTTTCTCTCAGACTCCTTGTCTAGTATTCAATAGATAGATGACCCTTAAGCGTGTGACCCTATAGGTTCGGTGAAGCATAGACATGACCTGGAACCCCTTCTGATCAATGATCAACATCGGAGCCGTGGACACCCATATTGACCCCTATACCCACACGAATGAATATTCGAGTGAACCTCTAGTTGCCGTGAGCTATTCCTGTTGCTTCGCGATATGTTACAATTACCCGAGGTGAGACATGTAGGCATCCTCGTGGATCAACAACTTGTCCACTATGCCAGTTACCTCGTTGCCGGTATTGTTCTCTTTTCTCGTTCCCGTGTTCTGGTATCCCCGTGATGAAATCACAAAGTGTCTGGCCAGACGATGATGGATACCGTAACACCGAGAGGGCCCAGAGATATCTCTCCATCGTCAGAGGATCAAATCCCAATCTTGAGCTAACAAGTTACTTGACATACTTTTCCATGAACCCGTAAGCCGCCGTAATAGCCACCCATTTATGGATGACGTTTAACAAACCCCAAAGTTCATGAAGCAAGCATGAAGAAACTCGATACTCTCATGGTCTAAGAAATTATGCAAACGTTAATCATCTCTGTGTTATTAACCATTAACTTGTGACGAATGTATCTCATAGCATAATATCAATTCGGATCGATTCAACACGAGTGTTCTACCAACATCGCGTCCTCAAAATTGCCGGAATAGCCATGCCCATGACCAGGAAAACAGGACCATCATGCAACACTTGAGCCAGTCTTAGAGGCAAGACTAGGAATACAATTTACCGTTTATTATACCACACATGCACATGAGTTTCCCTCCAAGCCTCGTTTAATTTGTAGACTCGAGAATCATTACATTTATAGCATGGAACATAAACATTCATTACAAACTTTGGAGATACAAAATAACGGTTATTACTGCCTCTAGGGCATATCTCCTACATAAAATAGGGGAGGTACAACGCGAGCTATCAACAACATAATTTGCAAAGACACTTTGACAATGTTCATGATAATGAGTTCAATTAATCATATTACCTAAGAACTCCCACTCAAATTGACATCCCTCCAATCATTCGAGTGATACATGATCCAAATTCACCAACTCAACTCCGATCATCACGTAAGTTGAGGTGGTTTCAATGGTGAACATCATCATGTTGATCATATCTACTATATGACTCATGTTCGACCTTTTGGTCTCTTGTGTTCTGAGGCCATGTCTGTACATGCTAGGCTCGTAAAGTTTAACCAGAGTGTTCTGCACGTGCAACACTGGCTTGCACCCGTTGAATGTGAACATAGAGTCTATCACACCCGATCATCACGTGGTATCTCGACACGACGAACTTTCACAACGGTGCACACTCGGGGAGAACACAATTTATCTTGAAATTTAGTGAGGGATCACCTTATAATGCTACCGTCGTCCTAAGCAAAACAAGGTGCATAAAAGGATTAACATCACATGCAAATCATAAGTGACATGATATGGCCATGAACTTGTGCTTTTGATCTCCATCCTTAAAGCACCGACATGATCTCCATCGTCACCGGCATGACACCATGATCTTGATCACCATCAACGTGTCGCCATCGGGTTGTCGTGCCCACCATGCTTCTACTACTATTGCTACCGCTTAGCGATATAGTAAAGCATTACACAATGCTTAATGATTGACACACAGGTCATACAATAATTAAGGACAACCCTATGGCTCCTGCCGGTTGCTGTACTCATCGACATGCAAGTCGTGATATTCTATACGATACATGATCATCTCATACATCACATATATCTCATCATGTAATTGGACATATCACATCAGAACATACCCTACGAAAATAAGTTAGACGTCCTCTAATTGCTATTGCAAGTTTTATGTGGCTGCTACGGGTATCTAGCAACAACAATTCTTACCTACGCAAAAACTACAACGGTGATACATAAATTGCTTTTCAACCTTCTTAAGCACCGCCTTTGTCGAATCCGGTCCAACTAAAGTAGGAGAAACAGACACCCGCCAGCCATCTTTGTGCAATGAAGTTACACGTCAGTTGATGGAACCGGTCTCTCATAAGCGTACGAGTAAGGTTGGTCCGGGCCGCTTCATCCCACAATACTGCTGAACCAAAACATGACCAAGGGAGGAAGCAATCTAAGCATCAACGCCCACAAAATCCTTTGTGTTCTACTTGAGATCTCATCTACACATAGACCTAGAGCATGATGCCACAACTGGGGAACATTGCATGGGAAACAAAAAATTCTACGCACACGCAAGATCTCTCCATGGTGATGAGCATCTACGAGAGGGAGAGTGGATCTACATACCCTTGTAGATCGCTAAGCGGGAAGCATTAAGAAACGCGGTTGGTGTAGTCGAATGTCTTCACGAACCAAATCACCGAGTGTCCGCGATCCCATCATGATCCATCTCGCGAACCGATCACGATCCGTCCCGTGATGAAATCACGAATCGTCTCACGATCTTGATCACGGTCCTTTCGATCCAGCGCCGAACGGACGACACCTCCGCGTTCAGCACACATACAGCTCAATGACGATCTCCGCCTTCTTGATCCAGCAACAGGGAGTGGAGAGGTACATTAGTTCTCTGACAGTGCGACGACGTGGCGGCTATGGTGGTGGAACAATTCCAGCAGGGCTTCGCCTAAGCACCACTGAAACGATCTAGAGGAGAGGTAGCTGGTGGCTGTTTTCTGTGTCTCAAAACCCTCAAATCCTCTAGTATATATAGGAGGGAGGGAGGAGTCTTGGCGCACAAGGGGCCAGCCCTTAGCTTTGCGCAAGTACGAAAGGAGGAGTCCTCCTCCAATCCTAGTAGGATTAGGACTCCTCTTTCCCACTTGGAAACTCTTTCCACCTTGATTTTTCCCCTCTCAAACCACTCAAGCCACATGGCCCCTTAGGGGAGGCTTCAGCCAGCCCACTAGGGGCTTGTTTACCTCTTCCCACAGCCCATGTAGCCTCTTGGCTCGAGAGACCCCTCCCGATGGTCCCACGGTACCCTCCCGGCACTCCCGGTACACTACCGATGAGCCCAAAACTTTTCCGGCGACCAAACCAGGACTTCCTATATATCAATCTTTACCTCCGGACCATTCCGGAGATCCTCTTAACATCTGGGATCTCATGCGGGACTCCGAACAACCTTCGGTAACCACCATACATAACGCTATACTACCGAAACGTACCAAACCTTAAGTGTGCAGACCCTGCGGGTTCGAGAACTATGTAGACATGACCGAGACACCTCTACGGTCAATAACCAATAGCGGGACCTGGATGTCCATATTGTTTCCTACATATTCTACAAAGATCTTTATTGGTTGAACCTTTATGTGAAGGATTTAGTTAATCCCGTATGTTGTACCCCTTTGTTCTTCGGTATGTTACTTGCCCAAGATTCGATCAACGACATCTCCATACCTAGTTCAATCTCGTTACCGGAAAGTCTCTTTACTCGTTATGTAATACAAGATCCCGTGGCTAAAACTTTAGTCACATTTCTTGCAAGGCTTGTTGTGATGTTGTATAACCAAGTGGGCCCTGAGATTCCTCTCCGTCACATGGAGTAACAAATCCCAGTCTTGATCCATGCCAACCCAACAGACACCCTTGGATATACATGTAGAGCACGTTTATAGTCACCCAATTATGTTGTGACGTTTGATACACACAAGGTACTCCTCCAATGTCAGTGAGTTGCATGATCTCATGGTCATAGGAACATATACTTGACATGCAGAAAACTATAACAATAAACTGACACGATTATATGCTACGTTTATAGTTTGGGTCTTGACGAGGATATGTACCTAGGGTATGGTCCTAGGCCTGACCTACATACCCTACCTAAGGACGCCACATCAGAAGACTTAAAGATCACAAGAAAGATTCCGACTGGATTCTCTATAACGCTCAAGTCACTCGACAAACAATCCACTCGGAGGCTTCTTCCTCCACTCGACACTCACCCACCACTCAGAAGAATTCACTTACAGTCGACGCCAGAAGACTAGAAGCCACCTTCGGGAGGCCAACAGGCAGGCATTAGGCCAGTCGCCATTAGTAGCATTTATGATGTACGTTACCAGTAACGCTAGTCTTTATACCCACGATCGGACCCTTGGATGCCTGGCAATTATGAGGGGCAGCAAACTCTATATAAGCCACCCCTCCCCTCTGGCACAAGGGTTCGCAACCATTGTAATCTTTACCTTCCACACGACAAAGCTCTAGAGCACTGAGACGTAGGGATGTTACCTCCATGAGAGGGGCCTGAACTCATACATCTGTGTGTACATCCTCGCCGTAGCGAGGACTCTGCCCTCTCCTTTCGTACCCCTACCTTCTACTGTCAGGCTCGTTCCGCCCACAGTTGGCGCCCACCATGGGGCCAGCGTCTAAGCGACTTCCGGCGAGGTTGCGCTTTTTCTCCTTCAACATGTCTTCCGGCGGTGCTTTTGGTCTGGGCCACGAGATCCGTTTCAGAGCGCTCACCTTCATCGCCGACGATTCGGCATGGCTACAGGAAGTGCCTCTCGACGTCGAGACGCTCCCAGTCCATGGGGCTGTGCACTTCCGCGCGAGTCCCTGCGGCATACTGCTGTGTCAGCCGTCGACTCCCTATGCGTTGGCGCCCCTCGCTGATCGTTGTCGCAAGCGGTCTGGCCGCTCATGACTCTAGCGGTGGGTCAAGCATGCAGTGGCTCGCCAAATTTCTTCTCCGTAGATTATAACGCTCGATCCCGCTGAGTCCCTCCATGTCGTGTTCGAGTTGGACTCCGATCAATCGGATGTTCCTTCCGAGTGCGAGACCTGCGATCCTGCCATGGAGGTCGTTATGACGGGTTCCCATCAAAGCCCGCCGCCAGGCTTTGGCCACGGCAAGCGAGATGTTAGCGGCCTGTCGAGTGAACAGCCATGTCACGATGGTGAAGTCCTTCATACTCCCATCGTCGATACGACCGCCGAGGCCCAGGCCTTGGAGGCCACTCGTATTCGGCTAGAAGAGCTTCAAAGAGAACTCGACGAGCGCGCTCGCCAGCGCGAACCAGTTTCCGATCGACATCAGCGACAGCTGTTTCCGACTGGATCTCACAAAAATGTTGAGGTATATCGTACCCGTGCGTTAAATGTTGCAGCAGATGCTAGGATAACAGATTCCATTCAACCGTGACGATCAGAGGGTGGTAGAGGGTTGATGCAGATTAGAGCATTGCTAGATGCAGTATAGTGTTAGAATTCTGTTGTTTTGCAATCGCGTAACAGAATACACAACAACTCACCCAAGGCAGAAACTATTCAGTCGGCACATAGCCCAGGATTGCCCTTGCACCGAAGGGGCGGAGGCTTTCGTGAAGATTAGGTCAGAGATCAGTTTCACCGTGAAGACCACCGTTGAGTGCCCACTCCTTCGCAGGGTGGTCCGCATGTGCCCCGACACCAGGACGAAAGGCGCTCATTCGGCGACGAGCAGAATGTGGGGTTTGATGCTCGTGATCTCCTCACTCAGAGGCGGATCGACAGAGGCAGAGCCCACAGAGAGGGACATGACAGAGATTTTCTGAGTGGCAGCTCAGCTACGATTTCTGGCCCCAAGTGTTTTAGCAGGGCCATTCGTTCTGTAGAGATTCCCCCCAACTTCACATTGGCGGCCAGGATCTGGAAGTTTTCTGGTGAGCCAAAGCTAGAGACTTGGTTGGATGATTACCGCATGGCTGTTCAGATTGGTGGCGGCAATGATAACATTGCAATGAAACACTTGTCCTTTATGTTGGATGGTTCAGCTCGTGCATGGTTGAACCACTTGGCTCCATCCAGTATATATTGTTGGGAAGATCTTTCCCGAGTGTTCGTTCGAACTTTCGAGGGCACTTGCAAGCGTCCTGCCGGGCTGGTCGACTTACAACATTGTGTTCAGAAGCCCAACGAGACCTTGAGGGATCACATTCAGAGTTGGTCCACTCTGCATCATAAACTGGAGAATGTTTCCGAACATCAGGCTGTGTGTGCCTTCAAGGCTGGTGTGAAATATAGAGAGCTTTACTTGAAGTTCGGTCGAACAGATGACATATCACTCAGCAAGATGATGGAAATCACCACTTGGTATGCCAATGGCGAGGAAGAAGACCGCCTCCGTAGCAGTAAAGGAAAAGCAGTCATCAGTGATGCCAACAGTAATTTCGGTCGGAAGCAGAAGCGGAAAGCTGATGGTCTGGTCCCAGCAAAGGCAGGCACACTGGCAACCCAAGCAAAGAACAAGGGAAATCCAAAGGATAGTTTGCGCCTAAGAAAGGAAAGAATCAGTCAGGTACTGATGTGTTAGATTTACCGTGTGTAATCCACACGAGGAAAGATGAGGAAGGCAATGTGATTTTTCCCAAGCACACCACTCGGCAGTGTCGACTACTCATCCAGCAGTTCAAAGAGACCCTGTCGAGTGATAAGACTCCTGAGAAGGATGATGAATATAAAGAAACATTCCCACACGTCATCGCTACACTTATGATTTTCACTGATGTAGAAAGCAAGAGTCGATTGAAGGTCATCAACAAGGAGGTCAACATGGCCATTCCCACCACCTACACCTACCTCAAGTGGTCCCAGTATGCCATCACATTCGACCAGGCAGACCATCCTGCTCATGTGGCCACTCCCGGTCGACAGGCTCTGGTGGTTGATCCGGTGTGGGGGGGGCACTCGAGTACAAAAGGTCCTCATGGACGGTGGTAACGGCCTGAACATCCTCTATGCAGATACCCTTAAAGGGATGGACATTCTGATGTCCCGACTGAGTGAGAGCAACATGCAATTTCACGAAGTCATCCCAGGGAAGAAGGCCAAGTCACTCGGCCAGATTGCATTGGACGTGACATTCGGGAATGTTAGAAATTTTTGAAAGGAAAAGTTGACGTTTGAAGTAGTGGATTTCCAGAGCGCTTATCATGCCATTCTGGGTCGAGCCGCATATGCTCATTTCATGGCCCATCCATGTTACGTGTATTTCAAGTTGAAGATGTCGGGCCGTAAGGGTGTGATCACGGTCACTGGCAATCGACAACGGGCTGAAGAGTGCCTCCAACAAGGCTCCAAGATCGCCGATCGCCAGATGGCCATGATCGAGCTTGAGGAATACAAGAAGAGCGCCGACCCTGCTGATTTGCTATGCGCAAAAAAGCCCGCTTCTGAGTCAACATTTCAGTCGGCAGGGGAGGTGAAGAAAGTGCACATCCACCCGACGGATCCAACTGCCGCGTCGACGAATATATCACCGACACTCGACAGTAAATAGGAAGCCGAGTTCATCCAGTTCCTCCGTGAGAACTGGGACATCTTCGCATGGAAGCCTGCTGACACGCCGGGGGTTCCCAGGGAGCTGGCTGAGCACCGACTGAGAGTTGAACTGAGCATTTGCGTCGATCGATGGCAGAAAAGCGTAAAACAATCAGTGAAGAGGTGACTCATCTCTTGCAAGCCAAGTTCATTCGGGATATTTACCACTCCGAGTGGCTCTTAAATGTTGTCATGGTTCCCAAGAAGGATAAGTCGTTGCGCATGTGCATTGACTTCAAGCATATCAATCAGGTCTGCCTGAAGTATCATTTTTCGCTGCTCCGCATAGATCAGATTGTTGACTCGAATGTGGGGTGCGAGCGTTTATCGTTTCTAGATGCTTACTCTGGATACCATCAGATCCGTCTGTATGGTCCAGATGAAATAAAAACAGCCTTCATCACCCCTTTTGGGTGTTTTTTCTACATCACCATGCCATTCGGTTTCAAAAATGCCAGTGCTACTTTCATGTGCATGATTCGACCAGATCCCTCGGAATGTCAAGGCGTGCATGGATGATATAGTTGTCAAGTCCCGCAAAGGTTCCGACCTACTGGCTGACTTGGCCGAAACATTCACCAATCTGAGGAGATATGACATAAAGCTGAATCCGGCCAAGTGTACTTTCGGCATCCCTAGTGGCAAGTTACTTGGGTTTCTTGTTTCTGAACAAGGGATCGATGTCAATCCTGAGAAAATCAGCGCCATTACCCGAATGAAGACTCCCGTGCGAGTGCATGATATTCAGAAGCTCACAGGTTGCCTGGCAGCATTGAGTCGATTCATTTCTCGTCTCGGTGAGAAGGCACTGCCTTTGTACCGATTGATGAAGAAGTCCGACAAGTTCGAGTGGACTCCAGAAGCCGAAGCAGCATTTGTCGAGCTCAAAGCCCTCCTCTCCACCTAGTTGGTGCTTGCTGCTCCTTGCAGCAAAGAGCCCTTGCTCTTGTACATCGCGGCCACTAATCAAGTCGTCAGTACAGTGCTAACGGTCGAGCGAGAAGAGGAGGGTAAAGCATACAAAGTCCAATGATCGGTCTATTAAGTTTCTGAAGTTCTGTCTCCCTCGAAGCAAAGGTATCCACACTACCAGAAGCTGGTCTATGGCATTTACCTATCAGCAAAGAAGGTGGCACATTATTTTCAAGACCATTCGATTTCAGTCGTTAGTGATGCTTCATTATCCAAGATTCTTAATAATAGAGACACAATTGGTCGAGTGGCTAAGTGGGCAATGGAACTCCTATATTTTGACATTAAGTTTGAAGCCAAGAAAGCAATCAAGTCTTAAGCACTTGCAGATTTTATGGATGAGTGGTTCGAACAGCAACAGCCAATCCAAATCCACTCGGCACACTGGACCATGTTCTTTGACGGCTCCAAAATGTTGAATGGGTCCGGTGCTGGTGTTGTCTTGATATCTCCAAAGGGCGTCAGACTCAGTTATGCCTTGCAAATCCACTTCGATTCCCAACAATGAGGCAGAGTATGAAGCACTTTTGTATGGGTTGCACATGGCTATTTCACTCGGCGTCAAGCGCCTGATGGTTTATGGCGATTCATATTTGGTGGTCAATGAAGTGATGAAAGAGTGGGATATTTGAAACCCCGCTATGAATGGATACTACAGCGCTGTCAGAAAGTTGGAGAAGAAATTTGAAGGCCTGGAACTTCATCATGTTCCTCGAGTGAAGAATCAAGTAGCTGATGAGTTAGCAAAGATTGGCTCCACTCGACGGCCTGTCCCCAGTAATGTGTTTTTAGAACACCTCCATACTCCTTCGGTACAAGAAGATCCTTTCACCGAAGAGCCCCCTCAAGCTATGAGCTCCACTAATCCGACTAAAGTCGGTGTCCCTGCAGTAATTGATTTGGTCATGGAGGTTCTGGTTGTAATTCCCGATTGGACGGTGCCTTACATTGCCTATATCCTAAGACAAGTACTCCCTAAAGACGAGACAGAAGCTCAGCAGATTGTGCGCAGATCGAAAGCCTTTACTGTGATCGGGGATCAGCTGTTCAGACAAAAGCGCGACTGACGTGACACAACATTGCATTTCCCCTGAAGAAGGTCGAGTGATTTTGGATGAAATCCACTCGGGAACTTGCGGTCATCATGCATCCTCAAGGACGATCGTTGCTAAGGTATACCGAGCTGGTTTCTTTTGGCCACGTGCCAACGGGATGGCTAAAGATATTGTTGATCATTGTGATGGATGTCAATTCTATGCAAACTTGTCGCACAAGTCGGCATCTGCCCTGAAGACGATCCCCCTTGCCTGGCCGTTTGCTGTTTGGGGGACTTGACATGGTTGGTCCCTTCCGGACTGGAAAAGGCGGATTCACTCATTTGCGAGTTACCGTCGTCAAATTTACCAAATGGATAGAGGCCAAGCCAATCAAAAAGTTGAACTCCCGCATGACGGTCACATTCATGAGGGAAGTAATTTTCCGATACGGTGTTCCTCACAACATTATCACGGATAACGGCACCAACTTTGACTTGGAAGAATTCAGAAACTTTTGCACTTCTCAAGGCACTCGGGTGGATTATGCATCTGTTGTGCATCCTCAAACAAATAGTAAAGTTGAGCGAGCTAATGACCTCATCCTTCAAGGTCGGAAGCCCCATCTCATGCGTGACTTGGACCATGCAGCTGGAGCATGGGTGAGAGAGTTGTAGTCTATTCTATGGGGCCTCAGAACGACACCCAATCGGTCGACTGGACGGACCCTTTTCTTCCCGGTGTATGGAGCCGAGGCTGTCTTGCTGAGTGATTTGTTTCGCAACTCTCCCTGAGTGGAACTGTATTCTGAAGCCGAAGCAGAACAAGCTAGACAGGATAGCATCGACCTCCTGGAGGAAGAGCGTGAAATGGCTGTCATCCGGACCATGACTTATCAGCAAGATCTGCGGCGCTTCCATGCGAAGAATGTCAAGGGTCGGTCGTTTCATGAAGGGGATTTGGTGCTCCGAGTGGATCAACAGCGACCCCACAAACTCGCTCCTGCGTGGGAGGGTCCCTTCATCGTCACAAAGGTTTTGAACGACAGAGCTTATCATTTGTATAACCTCAAGAAAGAGATGGACGAGCCGCGAGCCTGGAACGCAGATTTGCTTCGACGCTTTTATACCTAGAGACAGAAGAGTCTTGGATGTAATAAAAATATTTCAGAGCATGTCATATATGAAAATTAGACTTCCATAGTCTTTTGTTGATTTTGATCAAGTATTTTCTTGCTTAGGGTCACTCCAAGTGTTGAGCAATCCTCACTCTCGGGGGCTTAGCTGCGAACATGCTTTCGCCTAAGTTAAAAACCCTTCCGAGTGGATAGCAGTCCATTCACTCGGAAACTTAGCTGCGAATCAGTCTTTGCCTAAGTACAAAATTACTCCGAGTGTTGAGCAGTCCTCACTCTCGGGGGCTTAGCTGCAAACATGCTTTCGCCTAAGTTAAAAACCCTTCTGAGTAGATAGCAGTCCATTCACTAGCAAACTTAGCTGCGAATCAGTCTTCGCCTAAGTACAAAATTACTCCGAGTGTTGAGCAATCCTCACTCTCGGGGGCTTAGCTGAGAACATGCTTTCGCCTAAGTTAAAAATCCTTCCGAGTGGATAGCAGTACATTCACTCAGAAAGTTAGATGCGAATCAGTGTTCGCCTAAGTACAAAATAACTCCGAGTGTTGAGCAATCCTCACTCTCGGGGGCTTAGATGCGAATATGCTTTCGCCTAAGTTAAAAACCCTTCCGACTGGATAGCAGTCCATTCACTTGGAAACTTAGCTGTGAATCAGTCTTCGCCTAAGTACAAAATTACTCCGAGTGTTGAGCAATCCTCACTCTCGGGGGCTTAGCTGCGAATATGCTTTCGCCTAAGTTAAAAACCCTCCCGAGTGGATAGTAGTCCATTCACTCGGAAACTTAGCTGCGAATCAGTCTTTGCCTAAGTACAAAATTACTCTGAGTGTTGAGCAATCCTCACACTCGGGGGCTTAGCTGCGAACATGCTTTTGCCTAAGTTGAAACCCCTGCTGAATGGATGGTAGCCCATCCACTCGACGACCTAGCTGCGAATCAGTCTTCGCCTAGGTTCCGAAATATTCCGAGTGTTGAGCAATCTCCACACTTGGAAACTTAGCTGCGAACCAGTTTTCGCCTAAGTCAAAAAACAAATTTGGTCGAACAGGCGATTGAAATCCAAATGCAAAGAAACTCAAAAGTTCTGCCGCGTATAAATGTTTCGCGAGCAAACGAGCATGCTCAGGCTTAAGGCCTGAATGAAGTTTTAAAGCTGATACAATTCCACTCGGCATAACGAGGCAAATAAAGTTTTCCCCGAAGATCAAGTTTCTCAAGCACCTGACGGGCTTGCTTGCTCGACGAACGTGTCCAAGTCGATTCCATCAGCGATCCTAGTGGCTACATCGATGAAGGTCTCCATGAATTCTTCAAACTAGAGTTTCTTCGTGTTCTCCACTCGGAGTTCCTTCAATTTTTCTTCCCTTGCCTCCTTGCAATGGACCCTAACAAGGGAGAGCGCTACGTCAGCTCCGCAGCGGGCAACGGATTTCTTCCAGGCCTGCACTCGACTGGGAAGGTCGTTAAGGCGTGCCATCATGGATGTGAGGTCAAGATGAAGAGTGTCTTCGGGCCACATTTCCTTGTCTATCCTCTCCATCGCAGTTTCCAGTCGGAGGACATATGCCTGGACCCCTTGGAGCCTGACATTGAGTCGGAACATGTTCATGGCCATCGCGTCTCCAACAAGTGACTTGGTGGGATCCAGATTGGGTTCAATGTCTTTAGTTTCTTTCTCAAAGTCCTGGCAGAATTCTATTGGGAAGAGGAATAATGAGATACAGTCGTCAAAGATTTGATGAAGTTTAGTCGACAGAGATACTCGCCATCTAGCATGATGTACATATTTCTCGCGAACTCCCCAAGTGCTTCTCCAAGCCATTGCTCCTCTTGGTTAATTTCTTAGTTTTCTCGATGAGGTCCACACACTCCTGCCTCAGCTTCGTGTTCTCCACCTCCATCTTCTTGGCAACAGCTAGCTTCTGATTGGCAGCTTCAGTCTTCTCCTTCGCTACCCGTTGGGCATCAGCAAGCGCTTTGTCCTTGTCCTCCAGAGCCTTCTTCATGGTATCTAAAGAAATAGCATTGTTGATTCGCGCTCGGAGTCGATGATTTTCATCACGTACGTCTGTTCGAGTGAAAGCACTCGGTTTAAGGCATGGAAAGTGAGGGTAAGAGTGCATTGGGTCGACGGAAATTACCTCCCAGAGTTTTCAGTTCTGTCCGCACTCGCTCCAAACTTCTGTTGGAAGCCTCCAAATCTACTCGCAGCTGATTCATTTCATCCTCAAGATCCTTGTACTGCGCGCCAAGTTCACAAGCTCTCTAAAATCAACAAAGAAAGAAATTCAATCGACAAAAAATACCGGCACTCTGGATGCAGAAGGTCAAAGACGGTCAACTAGGCGGCGCGCACCGCCCCACCCCACTACCATGAAGTAGCGTCATATCATGGTTGATTGAATGATATCCATGAAACCTGCGTTCAGGAGAGGAAGAGTTCAAGCAAAAGTCCACCGACATGTCAGGTGCCTCGTGTACTCCGTGTACTATAAACAGCTTCAAGATGGTCTCTATCAGACCCCCACCAGTGCAAGCACTCGACGGTGTTCTCAAGGACTACACCTAGTGGGTGCACTTAGAGTGCCCCCACTAGAATGGTTAACACTAGATCTACCGAGTGATCCGTCAGCCCCACTCCGCACCTTTGAAGAAGCGTCATATCATGGTTGATCAAATGATGTCCATGAAACCTACAAGGTAGATTTGGTGCGGGACGGCGAAGAAAACATTCGGCAAGGTTTGCCCTATCAACATTCAATGGTCTCTATCAGACCCCCGCTAGTGCAAGCACTCGACAGTGGTCTCAGGGACTACACCTAGTGGGTGCACTCAGAGTGCCCCCACTGGAACGGTTAAGACTCGATCTGTCGAGTGATCCGTCAGCCCCACTCCGCACCTTTGAAGCAGCATCATATCATGGTTGATCAAATGATATCCATGAAACCTACAAGGTAACTTTGGTGTGAGACGTCTAAGAAAACATTCGGCAAGGTCTGCCCTGTCAACATTCAATGGTCTCTATCAGACCCCTGCCAGTGCAAGCACTCGACGGTGGTCTCGGGGACTACACCCAGTGGGTGCACTCAGAGTGCCCCCACTAGAACGGTTAACACTCGATCTGTCGAGTGATCCGTCAGCCCCACTCCGCACCTTTGAAGCAGCGTCATATCATGGTTTATCAAATGATGTCCATGAAACCTACTAGGTAGCTTCGGTGCGGGACGACTAAGACTACATTTGGCAAGGTCTGCCCTGTCAACATTCAACGGTCTCTATCAGACCCCCTCCAGTGCAAGCACTCGGCGGCGGTCTCGGGGACTACACCCAGTGGGTGCACTTAGCGTGCCCCTACTGGATCTGCTAACTCTCGACCCGTCAAGTGGCAGAAGAAAAAAAGACATGCGCAAGCATAAGAATATCCATCACTGGATCATCCATCACTCGATCTGTCGAGTGACTTGCCACCCCACTCCGCACCCTTGGAATAGTGTCATATCTTGGTTGATCAATGATATCCATGAAAACTACAAGGTAGCTTCAGAGTGGTGCGATCAACGGCAAACATATCCCACATATGACAAACTCTAAGACCCCTGCTGGTGCAAGCACTCGACAGCAGTCTCGGGGACTACACCTAGTGGGTGCACTCAGAGTGCCCCCACTGCCCCAAAAGCTACTCGATTAAAGTCCCGATCTATTTGAGTGGAGAACCTTCAAACATTCTACATGCGGAAAACAAACATCCAGTGGGTGTACAACCAAAGAAGACATGAATTCAATCGGAAATGTACTTACAATCAAACTTACTCGGACATTGGTGCGAAGCACTATGCTAGCGTCCTAAGCCAACTTGCTGGCCTCGTACGCCTCCTTGGTGCGCAGCATCGTCTGCTCCGCCTGGATCATGGCCTCCTTTGTGGCTTCGGTTTGATCTTCCGGAACACGGTGCAGAGGAAAAGCCGTCACCGGCGAGATTGGCGTAATGGCTGGGGTAGTCGAGGTAGTCTGAGCAGGTTCGGTTGGAGTTGATGTCACGATAGTTGAAACAGCTGGCGGGGCACTCGACAGCGGCACTATAGGGTCAGCTCTGACCCGTGTTGAGTTGATTATCCCCTGGGAAGATCCGGGGGTTGATCGCTGAGGCGTCTGCACAGACGAAGTTCTTCAAGTGCCTATGCGCGGGGTGCCTAAGGTCTCACCTCCGTCTCCTGTGCCCCCAGGGTGTTCCTCATCATCTTCCAGCCGGATGATTTCTGCAGTTATCAATCGACAACATTAACTTTTGCAATTGACAAACCGCATTCGAGATGCAGAACTGAAGATTCATTTACCTCTATGGGAAGTGGCTGCGTCAGCAGTGTCTACGTCCATTGCTTCCCCTCCGTCACGTGGAGGCGACGTCACTGAAGTAGCAACTCTGATAGATCAAATGACACTTGATCAACAAGAGTTCAAAGTCACAATCGATAGTGAGAATTCGAAAGTAAACACTTACGTGGAGACGACAGGCACAACCATGCTCATGCGAGGCAGAGCTTTGCTAGGTTTGGTTACATTCGGCTTGGGTTGTTTCGTTGATCACTCTCTCGACTCGATGGTCGAGGGTCGGCTCCGTTTCGGGTTCTTCTCACTCGGGACTGGGGCCTTCTCCAAGAAGGTCGCAGGGTCTTGACGAGACTTAGAATGGCGTTCAACACGCGGAGGGGACTCGACTTCCTCCTTGTTCTCACCCGAGTCTTCATATTTGTCTTCAGAGTCATAGGAGCCGACGACGTCCACAGTGCCGCCCTCGCTCTCCCCTCCATCTTCAGGCTGGTTCCGATTGGGCACAGGCGAGTACATATGCGTGCACTCCTGCATGGTTCAAACAATGAAGTCAGTCAGCAAATCAATCAATCATTCGACAGTAAAGCACTTCAGTCGACAAGATGTTATTTACCACATTCTTCGGCGGATTCTCGGCAGAGTAAGGATGGATTCTCTTGGCTCCCAATGGATTGTCGGAGGCTCCGGTGATGTTGCGAAGCCACTGCTCAACAGTTTCCTGCGAAACCTCTTATGGATGCGTCCGGGTCGAGTCCTTGGGGCCTGAATAGTGCCATATGGTGTGGTCCCTGGCCTAGAGCGGCTGGATCTGTCGACTGAGACAGGTCTCCAGAAGATCCATGTCTGTCACTCCGCCCCGAACAAGTTTCACTACAGTGTCCACCAAGATTTCCACTTGGACCTTTTCTCCTTCTAACACCTTTAGAGACTTGGGGACGGCTGGACGATCAGATGTGAATGGGGAAAGACCAGTCGACATGTTGGGAGAAGCTATGTCTTTGTAGTATAACCATGTCGACTGCCAACCTCTAACATATTCAGGAAAGGTCATGGAAGGAAAAGAACCGCAAGCTCTCTTTTGAATTCCTTGGCCTCCACACAGCTGCACTACATGAGTTTTACCATCCTCAGGGAGAGCCTTCTTTACAGTGTGAGATCTAACCGTGAAAATGTGCTTGAACAGTCGCCAGTGAGGGGGACAGCCCAGGAAGCACTCGCACAAGGTAATGAAAGCAGACAAATAGGAGATGTCATTTGGCGGAAAGTGGTGGAGCTGAGCTCCAAAGAAGTTCAGAAACCCTCTAATGAATGGATGGGGAGGCATAGAAAACCATCTTTCAACGTGGGAGAGGAGGAGAACCCGTTCTCCTTCACGTGGCTCCGGCTCGAGCTCCCCCTCCGGCAACCTCCAGGCATCGTCCGCTACAAGTCCATCGATGACCAAGTAGTCAATGACCGCGCGGGTGACCACCGAGGGGAGAAAATCCCCTTGGATCCATCCCGCGGCGCGGTGAACCAAGCGGTCGAGGGCTTCTTGCCCTTGCCCTTCGCCGCCCCCTTTTTGGCGCGCTCTAATTTCTCCATGACCCCTTTCGTCATCGCGGTGGCTAGGCTCGTCGGGGCAGAGCAGAGTGTGACGCTGGAGACAGAAGGGGGCGGAGGAGGAGAAGAAATTGGGGGAAGAATACTATGCAATCCACAACGCTTCAGGATTTATACCCTGCCGAGTGCCTCATTGACGGGTGGGCCCGTGAGATCCCCGCACATCCCAACCGCAGACGGCGCCCTGTACGTGGCGAAATGATCGACGCGAGAATCGAGGTGTCATGCCCCCACTTGCTCCGATCGTGGCGTCATCATCGCAGGCGTGCGCGCTTCCCAAATTTTCGTATCCCACAAGATTCGTGCCTGACAAGTTGACCTGTCACCTCCAAAGATTCCTTCAATTCACTCTAAATAAGATCGACGTTGAACATTCACTTGGGCACTTTCAAGGCTGAATCGAACCGGGCTAATGACAAAAAGTACAGTCCATGCAAGTTTTGTTGAAGCCCCGAATATCATTTGGAAGATTTGATGTCTTGTTCTGAACTGGCATCGATACCCACTTTCACCACTCGAACCCTGATCCATTCGGGAGCTAATGATGAGGATATGTACCTAGGGTAGGGTCCTAGCCCTGACCTACATACCCTACCTAAGGATGCCACATCAGAAGACTTAAATATCATAGGAAAGATTCCGACTGGATTCTCTATGACGCTCAAGTCACTCGACAAGCAATCCACTCAGAGGCTTCTTCCTCCACTCAATAGTCACCCTCCACTCGGAAGACTTCACTTACAGTCGACGCCAGAAGACCAGAAGCCACCTCCGAGAGGCCAACAGGCAGGCGTTAGGCCAGTTGCCATTAGTAGCATTTATGATGTACGTTACCAGTAACGCTAGTCTTTATACCCACGATCGGACCCTTGGATGCCTGGCAATTATGAGGGGCAGCGAACTCTATATAAGCCGCCTCTCCCCTCTGGCACAAGGGTTCGCAACCATTGTAATCTTTACCTTCCACACGACAAAGCTCCAGAGCACTGAGACGTAGGGCTGTTACCTCCATGAGAGGGGCCTGAACTCATACATCTGTGTGTACATCCTCGCCATAGCTAGGACTCCGCCCTCTCCTTTCGTACCCCTACCTTCTACTTTCAGGCTCTTTCCCACGACAGGTCTTGTCCATCACATCATTCTCCTAATGATGTGATCCCATTATCAAATGACATCTCATGTCCATGGCTAGGAAACCTTAACCATATTTGATCAACGAGCTAGTCTATCAGAGGCATACTAGGGACATGGTGTTGTCTATGTATCCACACTTGTATCTGAGTTTCCGATCAATACAATTCTAGCATGGATAATAAATGATAATTATTAACAAATAAATATGATAATAACTAATATATTATTGCCTCTAGGGCATATTTCCAACAGGCGGTTATAAATATGCAAAGACATGCATATTTATAGGTGCCGCCCTTTCGAACGGGAGACGCATACATGTCATGCATACTGATGATTGAAGACACCTATAGCTAGCAAGTTTCATCGGCACGAAGACTGGAACTGAGCAAATTAAGGGGGCCTAGGGAGGAGATTTCATTTTTGCTCAGCAATGAAGGAGCAGGGGAGATCGTCAAACGTATGGGGAGGTCGTCAAACAACTGCAAATTGAAATTCACCCGCTCAACACAAATATGATGTTTTTATAAAAAAATCAGAATATATGTGACCTAACTCATAATTGACAAAACTATGACCTCCTCAACCTCTAGAAGACCGAAGAGCACCTTTTCGGTCAACATGAGGCATAATAGGTGTCGGGGGTCGGGGGTCAGTGGCGTCGGGAGTCAGTGGCATCGGGGGTCAGTGGCATCGGGGGTCGGTGGTGTCAGCGGTTGGGGGTCGGTGGCATCAGTGGACGGGGGTCGGTGGCGTCGGGGGTCGGGGGTCGGTGGCATCGAGGGTAGGGGGTTAGTGGCATCAGGGGTCAGTGGCGTCGAGGGTCGGTGGCGTCGGGGGTCGGGGGTCCATAGCACCGGGGTTTAGTGGCGTCGGGATTCAGTGGGTTCATTGTCGTCGGGGGTCGGTGGCGTTGCGGGTCAGTGGCGTCGGGGGTTGGGGGTCTTCTCTTCTTCTTCTTCTTCTTTCCCTTCTTCTTCTTCCTTCTTTTCCTTTTTCCTCTTCTTCTACTTATTCTTATTTTCTTCTTCATTTTTTTCTAACCTAACCTACCACTAACCTAATTGAACTAACCTAATTAACCCAGCCTATTCATCTCTAACAGCAAAAATTAAATGAAAACAAACAAAAAATATAGAGAAAAGGAAAAAAATCTCACCGGAGGGAGGGAGGTGGTCGGGCAGCGAGGTCGGTCGGGTGACGGGGCGGCGGTGGGGCAGTGTCGCGACAGACGGTGGGGTGGTGGTGGTGCGGGGTGGGGGCGGCGGTGCGGGGAGGAGGTAGTGGGAGGGGGCGGAGCTGAGGGGAGGGGGCGGCGGCGAGGAGGCAACGGGGAGGGGCAGCGGCAAGGAGGCGGCGACCGGAGGGGCGTCGGCGGGGCTCTGCTACGGGACGGGGACAGCGGGGCGGGGCGGGAGGGGGCGGCTGTGGCCAGGGCGGAAGGGGGCAACAGGGGGAGCGAGAGAGGGAGTCGAGGGAGGGAGAGATTGAGAGAGATGAGTGGGTGGGGGCTGTGGGCTTACTGTTAGCCAGGCGTCTTCTTTGCCAGCCGCTAGTGGATGGCAAAGACATGTAGGGCAGACAGCAAAGACCTAGCCTCTTTGCCGCTACCCTTAGTGTCTATGCTGTGTGCTGGCAGACTACAAAGGACTAGCAGATGGCAAATAGAACCTTTTCTGTCTGCCATATCTTTGCCGTCTCCTTTATGGCAGCTGACGGCAAAGACCCATCTTTCCCATCCGCCAGCAGACGACAAAGATCTTGCCTCTTTTTATAAGAGGATGATGACCCAACAATAAAGTAAATAGATAGGCCCTTCGTAGAGGGAAGCATTGATTTGCAGAGGTGCCAGAGCTCGAGCTTTTAAAACATAGATGAACAATAATTTTGAGCGGTATGCTTTCATTGTCATCATAACGACCCGGAGATTTCACCATTATAGTCGGTTCCCAAATAGAATGATAAAGTTTTTACTCACCTCCACCAATCAATCACACTCCACGGCGAGCCGAATCCATGGGTGTCGTCCATACAAACAACAATCCTGGAGGAGTTTTGTTTCATTATATTTTGATTTGATTTTGAGCATGGATCTGGGCATCCCGCATGCCAGCCACTTTCTCGTGAATGATAGTGAATCAACACATATCGTGAGAATAACCCACCTAGCATGGAATATACTGACCGCCCCCAATCGCTACATGAGCGATTCGGGCATACAAAATAGAATATTATTTGAAGGTTTAGAGTTTGGCACATGAAAATTTACTTGGAACGGCACGTGAATACCGCATGTAGGTAGGTATGGTGGACTCAGATGGAACAACTTTAGGTTTGAGGAAGTGGATGCACAAGCAGAATTCCTGCTTAGTACAAGTGAAGGCTAGCAAAAGACTGGGGAGCGACCAACTAGAGAGCGACAACAGTCATCAACATGCTTTGAGATTAACCAACATTGAATGCAAGCATGAGTAGGATATAAATCACCATGAACATAAATATCGTGGAGGCTGTGCTGATTTCGTTTCAGCTACATGCATGAACATGTGCCAAGTCAATCCACCTGAATCATTCAAAGGAGGATACCATCCTATCATACTACATCACAACCATTTTAATATGCATGTTGGCACTCAAGACAAACCATTATCCACTCTTAGCTAATTAAGCATGGCATGAGTAACTATAATATCTAATTCATTGCAAATATGTTTCACCCATAATGAGCTGAATTCAGAATGATGAGCTAATCATATTTACAAAAATAAAATAGGCCGAGTTTGTACCAGCTTTTCTCAATCTCAATCTTTTCATCATATATTGTCATTATTACCTTTCACTTGCATGGCCGAATGGTGTGAATAATAATAAAAGTGCATGTGCATTGGACTAAGTTGGAATCTGCAAACAATAACTCAAAGGAGAAGGCAAGGTAATATGGGCTCTCTGATAGATGAACAATAATTCATATGAGAGCCACTCGACATTTTCATTTTGGTCTTCTCCTTACAACCCAAAGAAAGAAAATTCAAAACAAGAACGAGAAAAACTATTTACACGGTAAAGCTACCAACAAGCAAAAGAAGAACGAGAAATATTTTTAGGTTTTCTTTTAATACTACAACTAAACAAACCGAAAGGTAAAGCTAGAACTATTTATTTTGGATTTTTCTCATAGTTAATTAAATACACAAGAAGAAAGCAGAAAGAAGAAATAAACTACCATGGATGGTACAATGAAAAAGTATGAACACTGATGACCCACAAGTATAGGGGATCTATCGTAGTCCTTTCGATAAGTAAGAGTGTCGAACCCAATGAGGAGCAGAAGGAAATGACAAGCGGTTTCTAGTAAGGTATTCTCTGTAAGCACTGAAATTATTGGTAACACATAGTTTGTGATAAGATAATTCGTAACGAGCAACAAGTAATCAGTGTAACCAAGGTGCAGAAAGGTAGCCCAATCCTTTTTTTTTACCAAAGTACAGGCCTGGACAAACTCTTATATAAAGCAAAGCGCTCCCGAGGACACATGGGAATTTCTATCAAGCTAGTTTTCATCATGCTCATTTGATTCACGTTCATTACTTTGATAATTTGATATGTGGGTGGACCGGTGCTTGGGTGCTGCCCTTACTTGTACAAACCTCCCACTTATGATTAACCCCTCTCGCAAGCATCCGCAACTATGGAAGAAGAATTAAGATAAATCTAACCATAGCATGAAACATATGCATCCAAATCAGCCCCAAATCTAACCATAGCTTCTGTCACTCTAGCAACCCATCATCTACTTATTACTTCCCAATGCCTTCCCCTAGGCCCAAATAATGGTGAAGTATTATGTAGTTGACGTTCACATAACACCACTAAAGGAGAGACAACATACATCTCATCAAAATATCGAACGAATACCAAATCCACATGATTACTTATAACAAGACTTATCCCATGTCCTCGGAAACAAACATAACTACTTACAAAGCATGTTCATGTTCAAAATTAGAGGAGTATTAATTATCATAAAGTATCTGAACATATGATCTTCCACCAAGTAAACCAACTAGCATCAACTACAAGGAGTAATAAACGCTACTAGCAACCCACAGGTACCATTCTGATGTTTGAGACAAAGATCGGATACAAGAGATGAACCAGGGTTTGGAGAGGAGATGGTGCTGGTGAAGATGTTGATGGATATTGACCCCCTCTCGGTGAGAGGATCGTTGGTGATGACGATGGCTTCGATTTCCCCCTCCGGGAGGGAAGTTTCCACGGCAAAACAGCCCTGCCGGAGCTATAGATTGGTTATGTCCAAGTTCCGCCTCAAGACGGCGGCGCTTCGTCCCGAAAGCTTCCTTATGATTTTTTTCAGGTCAAAACTCTCCATATAGCAGAGGATGGGCATCGGGGGCCTGCCAGGTGGGTCACAAGCTTCCTAGGCGCGGCCAGGGGGTGGTCGTGCCTGGCAGGCTTGCCACCTCCTGGTGGGCCCCCTCTGGTATCTGTTTCGCCCAATATTTTTTATATATTCAAAAATAAATCTCTATAAATTTTCAGGACTTTTGGAGTTGTGTAGAATAGTATATCAGATTTGCTCCTTTTCCAGTCCAGAATTCTAGCTTCCGACATTCTCCCTCTTCATGTAAACCTTGTAAAATAAGAGAGAAAAGGCATAAGTATTGTACCATAACGTGTCATAACAGCCCATAATGCAATAAATATCAATATAAAAGCATGATGCAAAATGGACGTATCAACTCCCCCAAGCTTGGACCTCGCTTGCCCTCAAGCGAAAGCCGAGGTCGATAAATATGTCCACATGTTTAGAGATAGAGGTGTCGATAAAATACAATACGGACATGAGGGCATCATGAACACCTTTAAAACAACAATACTTATTGTATAAGATTTATTATGCTAGAGTAACAATTCATTCACAAGATAAACTATGAACCAAGAACTCTATTGACAACCAACAAACTATGATCTTAGTCATTGAAACAATTGGCAATTTATCATAACATCGGAAAGAGTCAATATAAGAGCTTGTAAAGCAAACCCACATACTCAATCATCTTTTAGTCTTTCATAATTGCTAACACTCACGCGGTACTCATGGGATCAAAGTTTCAATCGGACACAGAGAAATATAGGCTTATAATTTTGCATCCCAACTATTCACCTCAAGGGTGCTGTCAACAATAATAACTCATGATCACTAACATCCAAGTGGATATATGCAGCTAGATCATTCCCTAACACATAATGCTTCCCAAGAGAGAAAAGAGAAATATAGGAAGCGGTGAAGGTCACCATGACTCTTGCATGAAGGTAAGTACTTAAAAAGTAAAAGTAATACATAGGCCCTTCGCAGAGGGAAGCAGAGGTTGTCATGCGCTTTTTTTTGGGATGCACAAACCCTTAATGCAAAGGAACCCCATGTTGTATTTCCCTTTGTGATAGAAACCTTTATTATGCAGTCCATCGCTTTTATTTCTTTACTATCACAAGTTCGTACAACACTTATTTCCCTTATAATAAAAGATCACACATATTTAGGAGCAATTTTTATTGCTTTTTGCACCGATGACAACTTACTTGAAGGATCTTATTCAATCCATAGGTAGGTATGGTGTACTCTCATGGCAAAACTGGGTTGAGGTGTTTGGTTGCACAAGTAGTATCTCTACTTGGTGCAAAAGTTTTGGCTAATTATAAGGTGGAAGCAAGCGCTACATGTTGGAGGATCTAAAACTATATAACTTCCATATGGAGGCAAGCAAACATAACCCAAGATAATATATTCATATGTGAATCTCTCTTTCTTTATCACTTCCTTTTCAATTGCACCAATGACCAATCACTATGTTTGTTAACTCCCAAAAAATTTCAATCGACATACTTCTTATATGTGAAGTCATCACTCCCCATAATATCATTATGTATACTCTTTGGTTTTATTCTATTCTTTTTTTTATTACTCTCATGAGTATAGTAAGCTAGCAGAGCCCTCACATCAAAACTACTTTTTATTATATAACTCTCGGACTTGCTTACATAAGGCGAGCAAAAGGCAAAACTAAAAGCTAGATCATACTAAAACTTTATTCTACTAGACCAAAACAAAATAAAAAGGGATCGAACTAAGAAAAACAAGAAAAAGGAAAAAGGAAGAAGGTGTGATGGTGATACGATACCGGGGAGCCTCCCCCAAGCTTGGCACAAGCCAAGGGGAGTGCCCATACCCATGTGCTCAGGTGTCCTTCTTCGGAGGTGATGGCGGTGGAGTTCTTGATGAGGATGGAAGCTTGTCCTCCGTCTTCCAAGGCATAGGCTCACCATCGTAAAAAGATGAACGAGTCTCCGGAATCCGCAAATCTGCAGCCAAACTCATCCTCTTAAATCTGTATTCATACTCACAATTTTGGTTTTGCAGATCATAGATCTGGGCTTGGAGGTGCTCAATTTTATCATAGAGCTTGAAGATGTGCTCCTCGATGTCCTTGGTGTCCAGCTTGTGCTTATGGGTAAACTCCGAGATCATCATATGATTGGAACTGAGTTAACGTTCCACCATCCCTTGGAACTTGAAGACTTGTTGCTCCATTGGTTCGAGCCTTGTTTCCATGCTCCCGATCTTCTTTGGCCTTCAATGTCACGGATGTGCAGCACCCCCTCACGCATCTCAATGGCTTGAGGGTGTTGCAACACTTCTACAAGATAGGAGTTGATGACCTTCTCAAAGAACTTGACCTTCGGAGCACTAGGGGACGCCATGAAGTTCTAAATCTGTAATTAAAACAGCTCAAAATGAAAATAGGGGATATTATCGTGATATGGAAGTGTAAACCTTCGGGAGATTATATAATGAATTTTTGCCGACCCGAAGGGGTGTTCCACAAGAAAACGGAGTTCACAGGGCGCACGGGATGGTGGCAAGCCCCCTAGGCGTGGCCAGGGGGGCAACCGCGCCTAGCAGGCTTGTCACCTCCTCATGCATCTTTCGGACTACTTTTGATTTTCCTAATTTTTTAAATATTCCAAAACTGAGTAAAATTGCTATTGGGAAAGTTTTGGAGTCGGTTTACTTACCGTACCACATATCTATTCCTTTTCAGTCTAAAACGTTCCGGTAGGTCTCCCTAATATACTCCTTTGGAGTTATGGTATTAATAACATTGGTTTCAACATTTATGGGAGTACCTAAGATATAATGTTTGATTCTTTGCCTATTTACCACCTTCGGATTTGTGCCTTCGGCGTTGTTGATCTTGATGGCACCGGAATGATATACTTCCTCGACAATGTAAGGCCCTTCCCATTTAGTGAGAAGTTTTCCTGCAAAAAATCTTAACCGAGAATTGTATAGCAAGACATGATCACCTACATTGAATTCACGCTTTTGTATCCTTTTATCATGCCATCTCTTAACTTTCTCTTTAAACAACTTGGCATTCTCATAGGCCTGGGTTCTCCATTCATCAGGTGAGCTAATGTAAAATAACCTCCTCTCACCAGCAAGTTTGAAATCATAATTGAGCTCTTTGATTGCCCAATAAGCTTCATGCTCTAGCTCTAGAGGTAAGTGACATGCTTTACCATAAACCATTTTATACGGAGACATACCCATAGGGTTCTTGTAAGAAGTTCTATAAGCCCATAATGCATCGTCAAGTTTCTTAGACCAATTCTTCCTAGATCTATTAACCGTATTTTTGAAGATCAATTTAATTTCTCTATTGCTTAATTCTACTTGACCACTAGATTGAGGATGATAAGCAGATGCAATTCTATGATTAACGTCATACTTAGCAAGCAACTTACGGAATGCACCATGAATAAAGTGTGAACCACCATCAGTCATTAAATATCTAGGGACTCCAAATCTAAGGAAAATAACTTCTTTAAGCATCTTAATAGAGGTGTTATGATCAACACTACTAGTTGGAATAGCTTCTACCCACTTAGTAACATAATCAACAACAACTAGAATATGAGTATACCCGTTGGACGTTGGAAATGGTCCCATATAATCAAAACCCCAAACATCAAATGGTTCAATAACAAGAGAGTAATTCATAGGCATTTCCCGACGTCTACTAATATTGCCAATTCTTTGACATTCGTCACATGACAAGACAAACTTACGAGCATCCTTGAAGAGAGTAGGCCAACAAAAACCTGAATGTAATACCTTATGTGCAGTTCTATCTCTAGCGTGGTGTCCTCCGTAGGCCTCGGATGACACTTGTGCAGGATTTGTTCCTGTTCATGCTCAGGTACACAACGTCTAATAACACAATCTAATCCTTCTTTATAAAGGTGCGGGTCATCCCAAAATTAAGGTCTTAAATCAGAGAAGAACTTTTTCTTTTGTTGGTATGTGAAACTAGACGGTATAAATTTAGCGACAATGTAATTAGCATAATCAGCATACCAAGGAGCATTACGAGAAGCATTTTTGACAACTAATTGTTCATCAGGAAAGCTATCATCAATAGGTAGTGGGCCATCAAGAACATTCTCTAACCTAGACAAGTTATCTGCTACGGGGTTAGCAGCCCCCTTTCTATCAGCAATTTGCAAATCAAATTCTTGTAGCAGAAGAACCCACCTAATAAGTCTAGGTTTAGCATCTTTCTTTTCTATAAGATATTTAATAGCAGCATGATCAGTGTGAACAGTTACTTTAGAATCAACAATATAGGGTCTAAACTTATCACGAGCGAACACAAGTGCTAAAAATTCTTTTTCAGTGGTAGCATAGTTTCTTTGAGCACTGTCTAGAGTTTTGCTAGCATAATGAATAACATTTAATTTCTCATCAACTCTTTTCCCTAGAACAACACCAACGGCATATTCACTAACATCACACATGATTTCAAAGGGTAAGTTCCAATCAACTGGTTGGACAACAGGTGCAGAAATCAAGGCATTCTTAAGAATTTCAAAATCTTGTACACAATCATCATAAAAACGAATGGAAAAATCTTTTTGCAAGAGATTAGTGAGCGGCCTATAAATATTAGAGAAGTCTTTAATAAATCTCCTATAGAAGCCAACATGACCAAGGAAACTTCTTATACCTCTGATATTCGTAGGACACGACATTTTTTCAATAGCATCAACTTTAGCTTTATCAACTTCAATACCTCTTTCAGAAATTTTATGTCCCAAGACAATGCCTTCATTCACCATAAAGTGGCACTTCTCCCAATTCAAGACAAGATTAGTTTCTTTGCATCTCTGCAAAACTCGATCAAGGTTTCTCAAACAATCATCAAAAGAAGTTCCGTAAACAAAAAAAATCATCCATGAAAACCTCAAAAATCCTTTCACAAAAATCAGAGAATAGAAGTCATACATCTTTGAAAAGTAGCAGGTGCATTGCATAAAACCAAAAGGCATACGTATATAAGAAAAGGTACCAAAAGGGCAGGTAAATGTGGTCTTCTCTTGGTCCTCTTTTGACACAGGTATTTGAGAGAAACCAGAATAACCATCTAGAAAGCAGAAATGTGTGTGTTTGGATAGTATTTCTAGCATTTGATCAATAAAAGGTAGAGGGTAATGATATTTTCTATTAGCTTTATTTAATTTACTAAAATCAATTTCCATTCTATATCTTGTAACAATTCTCTGCGAGATGAATTCATTTTTATCATTAGGAACTACGGTAATACCTCCTTTCTTAGGGACACAATGAACGGGGCTAACCCATCTACTATCAACAATAGGGTAAATGTTACCTGCCTCCAGAAGATTTAATATTTCATTTCTTACCACTTCCTTCATTTTAGGATTTAACCGTCGTTGTTGGTCAACAACTGGTTTAGCAACGGGCTCCATTTTAATTTTATGCTGACATAAAGTGGGACTAATGCCCTTAAGATCATCAAGAGTATATCCAATAGCAGCACGGTGCTTTCTCGGAGTTTTCAATAATCTCGGTTCTTCATGCTCTGAAAGGTTAGCACTAATAATAACCGGATATGTCTTCTTTTCATCACGATAAGCATATTTCAGAGTATCCGGTAATTGTTAAGATCAAACACGGGATCACCCTTGGGTGGAGGAGGATCCCCAAGTATTTCAATAGGCAAGTTGTGTTTCAAAATAGGATGTTGATGAAAGAAAATCTTATCTATTTCATTCCTTTCATTCATATGCATATCCCTTTCATGGTCCAGCAAATATTGTTCTAAAGGATCAGTAGGAGGCACAACAATAGAAGCAAGACCAATAACATCATCCTTACTAGGCAATTCTTTATCATGGGGATGTCTACAAAATTTATTGAAATTAAACTCATGAGATGTATCCCCAAAACATAGGCTAACAGTTTCCTTCTCACAATCTATCTTGGCATTAACGGTATTGAAGAAGGGTCTACCAAATATAATGGGACAAAAATAATCTTGTGGGGAGCCAAGAACAAGAAAATCAGTAGGATATTTTATTTTCCCACACATGACTTCAACATCTCTAATAATCCCAACTGGTGATATAGTATCTCTATTAGGAAGCTTAGTTGTAACATCAATTTCCTCTAACTCAGCTGGTGCAATATCATTCATAATCTCTTTATATAAGGTAAAGGGAATTGCACTCACACTAGCACCCATATCACATAAGCCATGATAATAATGATCTCCTATTTTAACAGAAACAACAGGCATGCCAACAATGGGTCTATGTTTATCTTTAGCATCAGGTTTAGCAATTCTAGCGGCTTCATCACAAAATTGAATAACATGCCCAACAATATTATCAACCAAGAGATCCTTAACCATAGCAATACTAGGCTCAAATTTAATTTGCTCGGGGGGTGTAGGTGTTCTAGCATAGCTCTTACGAACCACAGTTGAAGTTTAGCATGTCACTTTATTCTAACGAGGAAAGGTGGTTTCTCAATATAAGCAGCAGGAATAACACGATCAACATTATAAGTAATAGTTTCCTCTTCAACTTTAATAGGTTCAACTATTTTCAGCTCAATGGGAGGATGATACTTAAACCACTTCTCCCTAGGGAGATCAACATGGGTAGCAAAAGATTCACAAAAAGAAGCTACTATCTCACAGTCAAGTACATATTTAGTGCTAGATTCACGAAAAGCATCGGTGTCTATGAAGGATTTAACACAATCAAACTTAAGGTTCATACCTGACTCCTTAAATTTGTCGAGTTCCCAATCTTCAGAGTTGCGTTCAATTCTTTCCAATAAATCCCATTTGAAGTCAATATCTTTCTTCATATAGGAACCAACACAAGAAGTATTGAGTATCGATTGATCATTACGAGAAAGCCGAGCATAAAAAATCTGAATAATAATTTCTCTCGAGAGATCATGATTGTGGCATGAATATAACATTGTCTTAAGCCTCCCCCATGCTTGAGTGATTCTTTCTCCTTCATGAGGACAAAACTTATAAATATAATTCTGATCACGATGAACTAGATGCATAGGATAGAACTTCTAATGAAATTCCATTTTCAATCGGTTGTAGCTCCATGATGCAATCTCATCACATAGCCTATACCAAGTCAAGGCCTTCTCCTTGAAAGATAAAGGAAAGACCTTATTCTTGACGTGATCCTCAGGCAGAACTGCAAGCTTAAATAACCCACAAACTTCATCCACATAGATTAGATGCAAATCGCGATGTAGTGTTCCATCTCCTGCATAAGGTAGCCAGCAGTTTCTCTATCATACCCGAAGGAATTTCATAATAAATATTTTCAATAGGTTCAGTAGGTTGAGGGACAACTCTTTGTTTTTCCGGTCAAGGTGAAGATACCCCAAACAAGCCCCTCAAAGGATTACTTTCCATAGTAACAATTGACAGTAAATTCCAGCACACTATATAAATTTTTCCTTACCATATTCCTCTTACCGAAGGCGCTTCACTCCCCGGCAACGGCGCCAGAAAAGAGTCTTGATGACCCACAAGTATAGGGGATCTATCGTAGTCCTTTCGATAAGTAAGAGTGTCGAACCCAACGAGGAGCAGAAGGAAATGACAAGCGATTTCTAGTAAGGTATTCTCTTCAAGCACTGAAATTATCGGTAACAGATAGTTTTGTGATAAGATAATTCATAACGAGTAACAAGTAACAAGTGTAGCAAAGGTGCAGAAAGGTAGACCAATACTTTTTGTAGCAAAGCACAGGCCTGGACAAACTCTTATATAAAGCAAAGCGCTCCCGAGGACACATGGGAATTTCTGTCAAGCTAGTTTTCATCATGCTCATTTGATTCGCGTTCGTTACTTTGATAATTTGATATGTGGGTGAACCAGTGCTTGGGTGCGGCACTTACTTTGACAAACCTCCCACTTATGATTAACCCCTCTCGGAAGCATACACAACTACGAAAGAAGAATTAAGATAAATCTAACCATAACATGAAACATATGGATCCAAATCAGCCCCTTACGAAGCAACACATAAACTAATGTTTAAGCTTCTGTCACTCTAGCAACCCATCATCTACTTATTACTTCCCAATGCCTCCCCCTAGGCCCAAATAATGGTGAAGTGTTATGTAGTCAACGTTCACATAACACCACTAGAGGAGAGATAACATACCTCTCATCAAAATATCGAACGAATACCAAATTCACATGATTACTTATAACAAGACTTATCCCATGTCCTCGGGAACAAACGCAACTACTCACAAAGCATGTTCTTATTCAAAATCAGAGGAGTATTAATTATCATAAAGGATCTGAACATATGATCTTCCACCAAGTAAACCAACTATCATCAACTACAAGGAGTAATCAACACTACTAGCAACCCACACATACCAATCTGAGGTTTGAGACAAAGATTGGATACAACAGATGAACTAGGGTTTGGAGAGGAGATGTTGCTGGTGAAGATGTTGATGAAGAGTGACCCCCTCTCAATGAGAGGATTGTTGGTGATGACGATGGCTTCGATTTCCCCCTCTGGGAGGGAAGTTTCCTCGGCAGAACAACCTTGCCAGAGCTCTAGATTGGTTCTTGTTGGGGAACATTGCATGGGAAACAAAAAAATTCCTACGCACACGCAAGATCTATCCATGGTGATGAGCATCTACGAGAGGGAGAGTGGATCTACATACCCTTATAGATCGCTAAGCGGGGAGCGTTAAGAAACATGGTTGATGTAGTCAAACGTCTTCACGATCCAAATCGCCGAGCGTCCCGCGATACCATCACAGTCCATCCCGCAATCCTATCACAATCCGTCCTGCGATCTCATCACGATTCGTTCCGTGATCCAATCACGAATCGTCTCACGATCTTGATCACGGTCCTTCCGATCTAGCAATGAACGGACAACACGTCCGCGTTCAGCGCACGTATAGCTCGATAACAATCTCCGCTTTCTTGATCCAGCAAGAGGAAGTGGAGAGGTAGATGGGTTCTCTAGCAGCACAACGGCATGGTGGCGATGGTGGTGAACTAATCCGGCAGGGCTTCGCCTAAGCACCACAGAAAATCTAGAGGAGAAACAGATCTAGAGGAAGAAGAGGGCAACGCGTGGAAATTGGGGTTGGCTTTCCCCTCTAAATCCTCCAGTATATATAGGAGGGAGGGAGGGGAGGAGGCAGCCTCCAACCCTCAAGGTTTGGTCGAAATTGGAGGTGGAGGAGTCCTACTCCAATCCTATTAGGAGTAGGATTCCTCCTTCCCACTTGGAAACTCTTTCCACCTCTCCACCTTTTGGGTTTTTTCCACCCCTAGCATCATGGAACTTAGTGGGGGCTTAGACGAGCCCATCAGGGGATGGTTTGAATACTCCCACAGACCATGAGGTCCTTTGGGTCGAGACACCCCTCCTGATGGTCCCCTGGCACCCTCTCGGCACTCCCGGTACACTACCGATGAGCCCGAAACTTTTCCGGTGACCAAAACAGGACTTCCTATATATCAATATTTACCTCCGGACCATTTTGGAGCTCCTCGTGACGTCCGAGATCTCATCCGGGACTTTGAACAACCTTCGATCACCACCATACATAACTGTATACTACCGAAACATCAATGAACCTTAAGTGTGCAGACCCTGCGGGTTCGAGAATTATGTAGACATGACCGAGACAGCTCTAGGGTCAATAACCAATAGCGGGACCTGGATGCACATATTGATTCCTACATATTCTACGAAGATCTTTATCGGTTGAACATCTATGTCAAGGATTCAGTTAATCCCGTATGCTGTTTCCTTTGTTCGTCGGTATGTTACTTGCTCGAGATTTGATTGTCGGTATCTCCATACCAAGTTCAATCTCATTACTGGCAAGTCTCTTTACTTGTTCCGTAATAAAAGATCCCGGGGCTAACTCTTTAGTCACATTGCTTGCAAGGCTTATAATGATGTTGTATTACCGAGTAGGCCTTGAGATACCTCTACGTCACACGGAGTAACAAATCCCAGTCTTGATCCATGCCAACCCAACAAACACCCTCGGAGATACCTGTAGAGCACCTTTATAGTCACCCAGTTATGTTGCAATGTTTGATACACACAAGGTACTCCTTCGGTGTTAGTGAGTTGCATGATCTCATGGTCATAGGAACAGATACTTGACATGCAGAAAATAGTAGCAATAAATTGTCACGATCATATGCTACATTTATAATTTTGGTCTTGTCCACCCCATCATTCTCCTAATGAATGATGTGATCCCGTTATCAAATGACATCTTATGACCATGGCGAGGAAACCTTAACCATCTTTGATCAACGAGCTAGTCTATTAGAGGCATACTAGGGACATGGTGTTGTCTATGTATCCACACATGTATTTGAGTTTCCGATCAATACAATTCTAGCATGGATAATAAAAGATTGTCATGAACAAGGAAATATGATAATAACTAATTTATTATTGCCCGTAGGGCATATTTCCAACAGTCTCCCACTTGCACTAGAGTCAATAATCTAGCTCACATCGCTCTGTGATTTGTTATGAATCTCACACCCAATGAGTTCTTGGGTTTGATCATGTTTTGCATGTGAACGAGGTTTTAGTCAACGGGTCTGCGACATTCAGATCCATGTGTACTTTGTAAATCTCTATGTCATACTGTAGACACTGCTACCACGCTCTACTTGGAGCCATTTCAAATGGCTACTCCACTATACGTATACGGATTGCTACTAAGAGTCATCTGGATCGGTGTTAAAGCTTGCATCGACGTAACTCTTTACGATGAACTCTTTATCACCTCCATAATCGAGAAACATCTCCTTAGTCCTTTGGTTACTAAGGATAATTTTGACCATTGTCGAGTGATCCCTGGATCACTCTTGTACCCCTTGACAGACTCATGGCAAGGCACACACCAGGTGCGGTACACAGCATGGCATAATATAGAGCCCATGACTAAGGCATAGGGGTCAACCTTCGTCCTTTCTCTTTCTTCTGCCGTGGTCAAGCTTTGAGTCTCACTCAACTCCACACCTTACAAACCAGGCCAGAACTCCTTCTTTGACCGATCCATTTTGAACTCTTTCAAAATCTTGTCTAGATATCACTAGTAGAATGTCTGCCTGCAGTCCCGATCGGGATGGGCCTTTAGTACCGGTTCCCTGACCGGTACTAAAGGGTCGTTACTAAAGGTCCAGACCTTTAGTACCGGTTGGCCCTTCGACAGGTACTAAAGACCCACCACATGGCTGCCTGCGTGGGCTGGTGGTGGAGGACCTTTAGGACCGTTTGGTGATACCAACCGTTACTAAGTGTTCTGTTTTTGTTTTGTTTTAGCTTTTAATTAGGTTTTAATTTTCCTCTCTATTTTTTGTGTTTTCCATTCATTTCAAATTTATTTTACGGTGCTACATACTGTAAACAGTACACAAGTTGATGCATATATATATGTAATATAATATACAATATCTCATACACAATATATATACAAATGGAATTACACATCCATATATATTGTGGACTTATAAATTAAGGCCCAAAACCTGTCCGGGACTAGCTAGCTAGTGCTCCGGATGAAATCTCAATTTTCTACTACTGATTTGCTGGCATTATTGAGGCGGCGGTAAGGAATAGTGCTCTCCGTTTACATCAATGACATGTCAAAGAAGAAATCCCGGAAATTCCTCTTGAAGTGCTACAAAGCGTTTCTTGGGTGAGAGCTTCGACATCATCTGCCAAACCTCGAGTTGTCTTTCACGTGCTCTTCTGCGACGTATAGGACATTCGGACTGGATGCGAATGTTCTCGTAGAGGAAGTATCTGTTGGGGAACGTTGAATGGGTAACACATTTTTTCCTACGCACACGCAAGATCTATCCATGGTCATGAGCATGTACAAGAGGGAGGGTGCATCTACATACCCTTGTAGATCGCTAAGCAAGAAGCGTTAAGAAATGCGGTTGGTGTAGTCGAACGTCTTCGCGATCCAAATCGCCGAGCGCCCCGCGATCTCATCACAATCTGTCCCGTGATCCAATCATGATCCATCCCGCGAACTTATCACGATCCATCCCGCGATCTCATCACGATCCGTCTCGCAATCTTGATCACGGTCCTTCCGATCTAGCGCCGAACGGACGACACCTCGGCGTTCAGCACACATACAGCTCGATGACGATCTCCGCCTTCTTGATCCAGCAAGAGGGAGCAGAGAGGTAGACGAGTTCTCTGGCAGTGTGACAGCTCTGCGACGATGGTGGTGGAGTGATTCCGGTAGGGCTTCGCCTAAGCACTGCAGAAAACTGATCTAGAGTAGAAACTATGCACTAGAGGAACGGGTAGCACGTGGCTGAAAATCTAGTGCAAAACCCCTAAAACCTCTAGTTTATATAACTGGAAGAGAGGAGGAGGCTTGCCCAAGGGCCAAGCCACCTAGGCTTCGGCCGAACCAAAAGGAGAGGAGGATTCCTCCTCCAATCCTAGTAGGACTAGGACTCCTTATTTTTGCCTTTTTGCCTTTTTCCACCTTTTTCTCTTTGGGATTTTCTCTCCCAGCCGCATGGGCCTTGTGTGGGACTTCCACGAGCCCACTAAGGTCTGGTATTTACTCTCCCACAGCCCATGTAGCCTCTTGGGTCGAAATACCCCTCCCGATGGTCTCCCGGTACACTACCGGCACTCCCGGTACACTATCGATGAGCCCAAAACTTTTCTGGCAACCAAAATAGGACTTCCTATATATAAATATTTACCTCCGAACCATTCCGGAGCTCCTAATGACGTCCGGGATCTCATCCGAGACTCTGAACAAGCTTCGGTCACCACCATACATAACTCTATACTACCGAAACGTCACCGAACCTTACATGTGCAGACCCTGCGGGTTCGAGAACTATGTAGACATGCCCGAGACACCTCTACGGTCAATAACCAATAGCGGGACCTAGATGCCCATATTTGTTCCTACATATTCTACGAAGATCTTTATCCGTCGAACCTCTATGTCAAGGATTCAGTTAATCCCGTATGATGTTCCCTTTGTTCTTCGGTATGTTACTTGCCCGAGATTCGATCGTCGGTAACACCATACCTAGTTCAACCTCGTTACCGGCAAGTCTCTTTACTCGTTCCATAATACAAGATCCCATGACTAACACTTAGTCACATTGCTTGCAAGGCTTGTTGTGATGTTGTATTACCGAGTGGGCCCTGAGATACCTGTCGGTCACACGGAGTAAGAAATCCCAATCTTGATCCATGCCAACCCAACAGACACCCTCGCAGATCCAGTAGAGTACCTTTATAGTCACCCATTTATGTTGCGACGTTTGATACACACAAGGCACTCCTCCAGTGTCAGTGAGTTGCATGATCTCATGGTCATAGGAATAGATACTTGACATGTAGAAACTAGTAGTATTAAACTGACACGATCATATGCTACGTTTGTTGTTTGGGTCTTGTCCACCACACCATTCTCCTAATGATGTGATCCCGTTATTAAATGACATCTCATGTCCATGGCTAGGAAACCTTAACCATCTTTCATCAACGAGCTAGTCTATTAAAGGCGTACTAGGGACATGGTGTTATCTATGTATCCACACATGTATCTGAGTTTCTGATTAATACAATTATAGCATGGATAATAAACGATTATCATGAATAAGGAAATATGATAATAACCAATTTATTATTGCCTCTAGGGCATATTTCCAACAGTCTCCCACTTGCACTAGAGTCAATAATCTAGTTCACATCACCATGTGATTCGCATTGCTATGAATCTAAAACCAAATGAGTTCTGGGGCTCGATCATGATTTTCATGTGAGAGAGGTCTTTTAGTCAACTGGTCTATGACATTCAGATCCGTGTGAACTTTGCAAATCTCTATGTCATACCACACTCCACTTGGAGCTATTCCAAATGGCTGCTCCACTATACGTATCCGGATTGCTACTCAGAGTCATCCGGATTGGTGTTAAAGTTTGCATCGACGTAACCCTTTATGACGAACTCTTTATCACCTCCATAATCGAGAAATATTTCCTTAGTCCTCTAGTTACTAAGGATAATCCTGACCGCTGTCTAGTGATCCACTCCTGGATCACTTTTGTACCCCTTGACAGACTCATGGCAAGGCACACACCAGGTGCGGTACACAGCATGGCATATTATAGAGCCTATGGCTAAGGCATAGGGTACGACGTTCGTCCTTTCTCTTTCTTCTGCCGTTGTCGAGCTTTGAGTCTCACTCAACTTCACACCTTACAAATCAGGCGAGAACTCTTTCTCTGACTGATCCATTTTGAACTCTTTCAAAATCTTGTCAAGGTATGTACTCATTGAAAGTCTTATCAAACATCTTGATCTATCTCTATTGTTCTTGATGCTCAACAATTAGGTAGCTTTATCCAGGTCTTCCTTTGAAAATCACTTTTCAAACAACCGTTTATGCTTTCCAGAAATTCCACATTATTTCCGAATAGCAATATGTTCCACATATACTTATCAGAAACTCTATAGTGCTCCCACTCACTTTATTGCAAATACAAGTTTCTCATAAACATTTTATAGACTCAAAACTTTGATCACCTCATCAAAGTGTATATTCCAACTCCGAGATGCTTGCTTCAGTTCATAGAAGGATCACTAAAGCTTGCACACCTTTTAGCATCCTTAGGACTGACAAAACCTTTTGGTTGTATCTCATACAACCTTTCCTTAAGGAAGGAAACGATGTTTTGGCATCCATCTGCTAGATTTCATAACTGAAAAATGCAGCAACTGCTAACATAATTCCAACAGACTTTAGCATCGATACGAGTGAGAAAGTCTCATCGCAGTCAACTCCTTGAACTTGGCGGAAACTTCTTTGCGACAAGTCGAGATTTATAAATGGTGACGTTTACCATCAGCGTCTGGCTTCATTTTAAAGGTCCATTTGTACTCAACGATCTGCCGTCCAAAGACTATACTTGGTTTTAATACATGGATCCTTTCTCGGATTTCATGGCCTCTAACCATTTGTCAGAATCCGGGCCCATCATCGCGTCAACACAGCTCGTAGGTTCATCGTTGTCCAACAACACAACCTCCTAGACAGGGTTGTCATACCGCTCAGGAGCAGTACACATCCTTGTTGACCTACGAGGTTTGATAGTAACTTGATCCTAAGCTTCATGATCATCATCATTTACTTCCTCTTCAACTGACGTAGGTTCCACAGAAACATCTTTCTGTGCTGCGCTACTCTTTGGTTGAAACAAAGGTTCAACAAGCTCAACAAGTTCTATCTATCTCCCACTCAATGCTTTCTAGAGAAACTTTTTCTCGGGAAAGGACCCGTTTGAGCAACAAACACTTTATGCTTGGATCTGAGATAGAAGGTTCACCCAACTGTTCTTAGGGCATTCTATGAAGACGCATTTGTCCGCTTTGGGTTCGAGCTCATTAGGTGAAAACATTTTCCACAAAAGCGTCGCAGCCCCAAACATCAAGAAATGACAACTTCGGTTTCTATCAAACCAGAATTCACATGGTGTCATCTCAATGGATTTAGATGGTGCCCTATTTAAAGTGAATGTAGTTGTCTCTAATGCATAACCCCAAAATTATAGTAGCAAAATGATAAGAGACATCATAGCATGCACCATATCCAATAGAGCACGACTATGACGTTCGGACACACCATCACGCTATGGTGTTCCAGGTGGCATGTGTTGTGAAACAACTTTCACATTGTCTAAAGTTGTATGCCAAACTCGTAACTCAGATATTCACCTCCATGATCATATCGCAGACATTTCTTCTAGTTACGATGATCATAAACTTCACTCTGAATTTGCTTTGAACCGTTCAAACGATTCAAACTTGTGTTTCATTAAGTAAATATACACTATATCTACTCAAATCATCAGGGAAGGTAAGAAAATAACGATATCCACCGTACGCTATAAGACTCATTGGATTTCATACATCAACATGTATCATTTCCAATAAATCACTTGCCTGCTCCATCAAACCAGAAAACGGGGTCCTTAGTCATCTTGACCAAGAGAAATGGTTCGCATGTCTCAACCGATTCGAAATCGAATGAGTCCAAAGATCCATGAGCATGGAGTTTCTTCATGCGTTTTATACCAATATGACATTTAGCGGCAGTGCCACAAGTATGTGGTACTATCAGTATTAACTTTGTATCTTTTGGCATCAATGTTATGAATATGTGTATTACTACGATCAAGATTCAACAAACCATTCTTACTGGGTGCATGACCATTGAAGGTATCATTCATGTAGACAGAATAACCATTATTCTCTAACTTAAATGAATGATCGTGTTGTAATAAACAAGATCTAATCACGTTCATGCTCAACGCAAAACACCAAATAACATTTATTTAGGTTCGTCACTAATCCCGAAGGTAGAGAGAGCGTGCGATGTTGATCACATCAACAATGGAAACATTTCCAACACACATCGTCACCTCACCCTTCGCTAGTTCTTCGTTTATTCCGTGTCTTTTATTTCGAGTTACTAACATTTAGCAACCGAACCGGTATCCAATACCCTGGTGCTACTAGGAGTACTCGCAAGGTACACATCATTAACACGTATATCAAATATACTTCTGTCGACGTTGCCAACCTTCTTATCTACCAAGTATCTAGGGTTGTTCCGCTTCAGCGACCGCTCTCCTCATAATCGAAGCACTTAGTCTCAGGTTTGGGTTCAACTTTGGGTTGCTTCACTGGAGCAGCAACTGACTTGCTATCCATGAAGCTTACCTCCTTGCTCTTGCCCTTCTCGAAACTAGTGGTTTGATTAACCATCAACACTTGACACTCCTTCTTGATTTCTACCTTCGCGGTGTTAAACATCGCGAATAGCTCAGGGATCATTATTTCTATCCCTGGCATTTTATAGTTCAGCACGAGGTTCTACTAGCTTAGCGACCGTGACTTGGAGAACTATATCAATCACTATCTTATCTGGAAGATCAACTCCCACTCGATTCAAGCAGTTGTAGCACCTAGACAATCTGAGCACATGCTCAATGATTGAGCTATTCTCTTTCATCTTGCAGGCAAAGAATCTTGTTGGATATCTCATATCTCGCAACACGAGCACGAGCCAGAGATCCTAATTTCAGCTCTTAGAACATCACATATGTTCCGTGAAGTTCAAAAGGTTTCAGAGCCTCAATTCTAAGCCGTAATGCATGATGTACTAAACTATAAAGTGGTCATCAGAACGTGCATGTCAGATGTTCACAACATCTATAGACGATGCTAGAGGGGTTGGCGCACCGAGCGGTGCATTTAGGACATAAGCATTCTATGCAGCAATGAGGACAATCCTCAGATCACGGACCCAGTCCGCAATATTTCTACCATCATCTTTCAACTCTATTTCTCTAGGAACATATAAAATTTCAAGGGAGGTACAACGCGAGCAAGTAATCTACAACATAATTTGCAAAGACACTATTGACTATGTTCACGATAATGAGTTCAATTAATCATATTACTGAAGAACTCCCACTCAAATTGACATCCCTCCGGTCATTCGAGTGATACATGATCCAAATTTACCAACTCGAGTCCGATCATCATGTGAGTTGAGGTGGTTTCCATGGTGAACATCATCATGTTGATCATATATGCTATATGACTCATGTTCGACCTTTCGGTCTCTTGTGTTCCGAGGCCATGTCTGTACATGCTAGGATCGTCAAGTTTAACTCGAGTGTTCCGCATGTGCAACACTGGCTTGCACCTGTTGTAGGTCAACATAGAGTCTATCACACCCGATTATCACGTCGTGTCTCGAGACGACAAACTTTTGCAACGGTGCACACTCGAGGAGAACACAATTTATCTTGAAATTAAGTGAGGGATCACCTTATAATGCTACCGTCGTCCTTAGCAATACAAGGTGCATAAAAGTATTAACATAAGATGCAAATCATAAGTGACATGATATGGCCATGAACTTGTGCTTTTGATCTCCATCTTGAAAGCACCGGCATGATCTCCATCGTCACCGGCATGACACCATGATCTCTGTCATCTTGATCTCCATCAACGTGTCGCCATCGGGGTTGTCGCGCCCATCATGCTTGTACTACTATTGCTATCGTTTAGTGATAAAGTAAAGCATTACATAGCGCTTAATGATTGACACGTAGGTCACACAATAATTAAAGACAACCCTATGGCTCCTACCGGTTGCCGTACTCATCGACATGGAAGTCGTGATATTTTATACAATACATGATCATCTCATACATAACAGATATCACATCATGTAATTGGCCATATCACATCACAACATACCCTGTAAAAACAAGTTAGACGTCCTTTAATTGTTGTTGCATGTTTTACGTGGCTGCTACGGGTATCTACCAATAACAATTCTCACCTATGCATAAACCACAACGGTGATACATAAGTAGCTTTTCAACCTTCTCAAGGACCGCCTTTGTCGAATCGGATCCAACTAAAGTAGGAGAAACTGCCACCCGCCAGCCATCTTTTGCAACAAGTTACAGTTGACGGAACCGGTCTCTCGTAAGCGTACGAGTAATGTTGGTCCGGGCAGCTTCATCCCACAATACCGCTGAACCAAAACACGACCAAGGGAGGATGCAATCTAAGCATCAACACCCACAAACTCTTTGTGTTCTACTCGAGATCTCATCTACACATAGACCTAGCTCTGATACCACTGTTGGGGAACGTTACATGGGAAACAAAAAAATTCCTACGCACACGCAAGATCTATCCATGGTGATGAGCATCTACGATTGGGAGAGTGGATCTACATACCCTTGTAGATCGCTAAGAGGGAAGTGTTAAGAAACACGGTTGGTGTAGTCGAACGTCTTTGCGATCCAAATCGCCGAGTGTTCCGCGATCTCATCATGATCCATCCCGCGATCTAATCACGATCCACCCCGCGAACTCATCATGATCCCTCCCGCGATCTCATCATGATCCGTCATGCAATCTTGATCACGGTCCTTCCGATCTAGCGCCAAATGGACGGCACCTCCGCGTTCAGCACACGTACAGCTCGATGACGATCTTTGCCTTGTTGATCCAGCAAGAGGGAGCGATGGTGGTGGAGCAATTCCCCGGCAGGGCTTCGCCTAAGCACTACAGAAAACCGATCTAGAGGAGAAACTATGGACTAGAGGAACAGGTAGCACGTGGCTGAAAATCTAGTGAAAAAACCCTAAAACCTCTAGTATATATAAGAGGAAGATAGGAGGAGGCTTGGCCCAAGGCCCAAGCCACCTAGGCTTCGGCCAAACCAAGAGGAGAGGCGGATTCCTCCTCCAATCCTAGTAGGACTAGGACTCCTCCTTATTTTTGCCTTTTCGCCTTTTTCCACCTTTTTCTCTTTGGGCTTTTCTCTCCCAGCCGCATGGGCCTTGTGTGGGACTTCCACCATCCCACTAAGGACTGGTATTTACTCTCCCACACACCATGTAGCCTCTTGGGTCGAAATACCCCTCCCGATGGTCTCCCGGTACACTACCGACGAGCCCGAAACTTTTCTGGCGACCAAAATAGGACTTCCTATATATCATTCTTTACCTCTGGACCATTCCGGAGCTCCTCGTGATGTCCGGGATCTCATTCGGTACTCCGAACAACCTTAGGCCACCACCATACATAACTCTATACTACCGAAATGTCACCAAACCATAAGTGTGCAAACCCTACGGGTTCGAGAACTATGTAGACATGACCGAGACACCTCTATGGTCAATAACAGATAGCGGGACCTGGATGCTCATATTGGTTCCTACATATTCTAGGAAGATCTTTATCGGTCGAACCTCTATGTCAAGGATCCAGTTAATCCCGTATGATGTTCCCTTTGTTCTTCGGTATGTTACTTGCCCGAGATTCGATCGGCGGTATCTCCATACCTAGTTCAACCTCATTACCGGCAAGTCTCTTTGCTCGTTCCGTAATTTAAGATCCCGTGACTAACACTTTGTCACATTGCTTGCAAGGCTTGTTGTGATGTTGTATTACCGAGTGGGCCCTGAGATACCTCTCTATCACACGGAGTAACAAATCCCAGTCTTGATCCATGCCAACCCAACAGACACCCTCGGAGATACCTGTAGAGTGCCTTTATAGTCACCCAGTTCTGTTGCGACGTTTGATACACACAAGGCACTCGTTCGGTGTCAGTGAGTTGCATGATCTCATGGTCATAGGAACAGATACTTGACATGCAGAAAATAGTAGCATTAAAGTGACACAATCATATGCTACGTTTGTAGTTTGGGTCTTGTCCATCACACCATTCTCCTAATGATGCGATCCCGTTATCAAATGACATCTCATGTCCATGGCTAGGAAACCTTAACCATCTTTGATCAAAGAGCTAGTCTATTAGAGGCATACTAGGGACATGGTTTTGTCTATGTATGCACACATGCATCTAAGTCTCCGATCAATACAATTATAGCATGGATAATAAACGATTATCATGAACAAGGAATAATGATAATAACTAATTTATTATTTCCTCTAGGGCATATGTCCAACAGTATCCACATAAATTTGTCCCATCTGGCTGCTTCGCACACTTTGCAAAAGAATAGAATTCAATAAGGTAATTAATAATCAAGCATGATAATGGTATTGAAACTAGTATTAAAGAGATGCGCTGACCTAGTAGTACTAGTTAATTACCTGCATCTTTTTCCACTTCAACTTCGGTTTCCATTGACGACCGTGATGGTTTTTTTTCTATCATCTTTTTCCAAACACTATGCGGCAAAGAAAACGAATGAAAGAGTTATTATAATTCCTTTCGATATCAGGAAATAATGAAAGAAAGCGAGGTCTATAAAGATTGAAATTACCGTTCTATTATAAAATACAAATCCACGTATGATTGTTCTAGTGTATCTAGTGAGTCGTACACTTGAACAAGTCCATCTGCGAGGATAATGTTGGGGAACGTTGCATGGGAAACAAAAAATTTCCTACGCACACGCAAGATCTATCCATGGTGGTGAGAATCTACGAGAGGGAGAGTGGATCTACATCCCTTGTAGATCACTAGGCGGGAAGCGTTAAGAAACGCGGTTGGTGTAGTCAAACGTCTTCGCGATCCCAATCGCCGAGCATCCCGCGATCTCATTACGATCCGTCCCACGATCCAATCACGATCTGTCCTGCGAACTCATCATGATCCGTCCCGCGATCCCATCACGATCCGTCTCGCGATCTTGATCATGGTCCTTCCGATCTAGCGCCGAACGGACGACACATCCGCGTTCAGCACATGTACAGCTCGATGACGATCTCCGCCTTCTTGATCCAGCAAGAGGGAGTGGAGAGGTAGTGCGCGACGGTGTTGCGGTGAGGGTGGTGGAGGTATTCCAGCAGGGCTTCGCCTAAGCACCGCTGAAAACCGATCTAGAAACTGCGATCTAGAGGAGAGGTAGCACATGGCTATTAGGGTTAGCTTTTGCCTCTAAATCCTCTAGTATATATAGGAGGGAGGGAGGGGAGGAGGCAGCCTCAAACCCTCAAGGTTTGGTCGAAATTGGAGGTGGATGAGTCCTACTCCAATCCTATTAGGTGTAAGATTCCTCCTTTCCACACGGAAACTCTTTCCACCTCTCCACCTTTTGATTTTTTCCTTCTCAAACCACTCCAGCCGCATGGGCCCATAGAGGAGGCTTCGGCCAGACCACCAGGGGCTGTTTTACCTCCTCCCACAGCCCATGTATCCTCTTGGGTCGAAATACCTCTCCCGATGGTCCCCCGGTAAACTACCGGCACTCCCGGTACACTTTCGATGAGCCCGAAACTTTTCCGGCGACCAAAACAGGACTTCCTATATATCCATCTTTACCTCCGGACCATTCCGGAGATCCTCATGACATACGGGATCTCATCTGGGACTCCGAACAACCTTCGGTCACCACCATACATAACTCTATACTACCGAAACGTCACCAAACCTTAAGTGTGCAGACCCTGCGGGTTCGAGAACTATGTAGACATGACCGAGACACCTCTACGGTCAATAACCAATAGCGGGACCTGGATGCCCATATTGGCTCCTACATATTCTACAAAATCTTTATCGGTCGAACCTCTATGTCAAGGATTCAGTTAATCCCGTATGATGTTCGTTTTGTTCTTCGGTATGTTACTTGCCCGAGATTCGATCGTTGGTATCTCCATACCTAGTTCAATCTCGTTACCGGCAAGTCTCTTTACTCGTTCCGTAAGACCAGATCCCATGACTAACACTTAGTCACATTGCTTGCAAGGCTTATTGTGATGTTGTATTACCGAGTGGGCCCTGAGATACCTCTCGGTCACACGGAGTAAGAAATCCCAGTCTTGATCCATGCCAACCCAACAGACACCCTTGGAGATACCTGTAGAGCACCTTTATAGTCACCCAGTTATGTGGCGACATTTGATACACACAAGGTACTCCTCCGGTGTCAGGAGTTGCATGATCTCGTGGTCATAGGAACAAATACTTGACATGCAGAAAATAGTAGCAATAAACTAACACGATCATATGCTATGTTTGTAGTTTGGGTCTTGTCCATCACATCATTCTCCTAATGACGTGATCCCGTTATAAAATGACATCTCATGTCCATGACTAGGAAACCATAGCCATCTTTGATCAACGAGCTAGTCTATTAGAGGCATACTAGGGACATGGTGTTGTCTATGTATCCACACATGTATCTGAGTTTCCGATCAATACAATTATAACATGGATAATAAAGATTATCACGAACAAGGAAATATGATAATAACCAATTTATTATTGCCTCTAGGGCATATTTCCAACAGTCTCCAACTTGCACTAGAGTCAATAATCTAGTTCACATCACCATGTGATTCACATTGTTACGAATCTAACACCCAATGAGTTCTGGGGCTTGATCATGGTTTGCATGTGAGAGATCTGTCTTTTACTCAACGGGTCTAAGACATTCAGATCTGTGTGTAATTTGCAAATCTCTATGTCATACTGTAAACACTGCTACCACACTGCACTTGGAACTAGTCCAAATGGCTGCTCCACTATACGTATCTGGATTGCTACTGAGAGCCATCCGGATCAGTGTAAAGCTTGCATCGACGTAACTCTATACGACGAACTCTTCATCACCTCCATAATCGAGAAACATTGTCTTAGTCCTTTTGTTATTAAGGATAATCTTGACCGCTATCTAGTGATCCTCTCCTAGATCACTCTTGTACACTTAAACAGACTCATGGCAAGGCACACACAGGCGCGGTACATAGCATGGCATAATATATAGAGCATATGGCCAAGACATAGGGGACGACGTTCGTCCTTTCTCTTTCTTCTGTCGTGGTCGAGCTTTGAGTCCCACTGAACTTCACACCTTACAAATCAGGCAAGAACTCTTTCTTTAACTGATCCATTTTGAACTATTTCAAAATCTTGTCAGTATGTACTCATTGAAAGTCTTATGAGACGTCTTGATCTATCTCTATAGATCGCGATGCCCAACAATTAAGTAGCTTTATCCAGGTCTTCCTTTGAAAACTCTTTTCAAACAACCCTTTATGCTTTCCAGAGATTCTACATCATTTCCTATCAACAATATGTCATCCACATATGCTTATCAGAAACTCTATAGTGCTCACACTCACTTTATTAGAAACTCTATAGTGCTCACACTCACCTCATCAAAGCGTACATTCCAACTCTGAGATGCTTGCTCCAGTCCATAGCCAAATCACTAGAGCTTGCACACCTTTTAGCATCCTTAGGACTGACAAAACCTTCTGGTTGTATCTCATACAACCTTTTCTCAAGGAAGGAAATGATGTTTTTGACATCCATCTGCCAGATTTCATAATTGAAAAACGCAGCAACTGCTAACATAATTCCAACAGACTTTAGCATCGCTACGAGTGAGAAAGTCTCATTGTAGTCAACTCCTTGAACTTGGCGGAAACTTCTTTGCGACAATTCGAGCTTTATAAATGGTGACATTCACCATCAGCGTTTGTCTTCATCTTAAAGGTCCATTTGTACTCAACGACCTGCCGTCCAACAAGCAAGTTTACCAAAGTCTATACTTGGTTTTCATACATGGATCCTTTCTCGGATTTCATGGCCTCTAACCATTTGTCGGAATCCGGGACCATCATCGCTTCTCCATAGCTCGTAGGTTCATCGCTGTCCAACAACATGACCTCCAAGACAGGGTTGTCGTACCACTCAGGAGTAGTACGCGTCCTTGTCGACCTACGAGGTTCAATAGTTACTTGATCCGAAGCTTCATGATCATCATCATTAACTTCCTCTTCAACTGACGTAGTCTCCAAAGAAACATCTTTCTGCTCTGTGCTACTCTCTGGTTGAACAAAGGTTCAACCACCTCATCAAGGTCTATCTTCCTCCCACTCAATTCTTTCAAGAGAAACTCTTTCTCGAGAAAGGACCCAGTTTTAGGGTATTCTTTGTACTAGGATCTGAGATAGAAGGTATACCAAACTATTCTTAAGGTATTCCATGAAGATGCATTTGTCCGCTTTGGGTTCGAGCTCATTAGGTGAAAACCTTTTTCACAGAAGCGTCGCAGCCCCAAACAATAAGAAATGACAACTTAGGTTTCTATCAAACCATAATTCATATGGTGTCATCTCAACAGATTTCGATGGTGCCCTATTTAAAGTGATTAGTTGTCTCTAATGCATAACCCCAAAACAATAGTGGCAAAACGATAAGAGACATCATAGTTCGCACCATATCCAATATAGCACAACTATGAGGTTCGAACACACCATCACACTATGGTGTTCGAGGTGGCCTGAGTTGTGAAACAACTTTCACATTGTCTAAAGTTATATGCCAAATTCGTAACTCCGATATTCACCTCCACGATCATATCGTAGATATTTTTATATTCTTGTCACGATGATCTTAAATTTCACTCTGAATTTGTTTGAACTTTTCAAACTTTCCAGACTTGTGTTTCATTAAGCAAATATACTCATATGTACTCAAATCATCAGTGAAGGTAAGGAAAATAATGATATCCACTGCACGCTACAACACTCATTGGATCGCATACATCAACATGTATTATTTCCAATAAGTTACTAGCCCGCTGCAACATACTGAAAATGGGGTTTGTAGCCATCTTGCCCAAGAGGCATGGTCCGCAAGTCTCAACCGATTCGAAACCGAATGAGTCCAAAGATCCATCAACATGGAGTTTCTTCATGCGTTTATAACAATATGACATTTAGCGGCAGTGCCACAAGTATGTGGTACTATCATTATTAACTTTGTATCTTTTGGCATCAATGTTATGAACATGTGTATTACTACGATCAAGATTCAACAAACCATTCTCACGGGTGCATGACCATTGAAGCTATTATTCATGTAAATAGAATAACCATCATTCTCTAGCTCAAATGAATAACCGTGTTGCAATAAACACGATCCAATCATGTTCATGCTTAACGCAAACACCGAATAACATTTATTTAGGTTTGTCACTAATCCTGAAGGTAGAGAGAGCGTGCGATGTTGATCACATCAACCTTGGAAACATTTCCAACACACATCGTCACCTCACACTTAGCTAGTCTCCGTTTATTCCGTAGCTTTTATTTCTAGTTATTATCATTTAGCAACCAAACCGGTATCCAATACCCATGTGCTACTAGGAATACTAGTAAGGTACACATTAATAACACATATATCAAATATACTTCTGTCGATGTTGCCAGTCTTCTTATCTACCAAGTATCTAGGGTTGTTCCGCTTCAGCGATCTCTCTCCTCATAATAGAAGCACTTAGTCTTGGGTTTGGGTTCAACTTTGGGTTGCTTCACTCGAGCAACAACTGACTTGCCATCCAGGAAGTTTCCCTTTTTTCCCTTGCCCTTCTCGAAACTAGCGGTTTTACTAACCATCAACATTTGATGCCCCTTTTTGATTTCTACCTTGGCGGTGTCAAACATCGCGAACAGCTCATGGATCATTATTTCCATCCCTGGCATTTTATAGTTCATCACCAAGTTCTAGTGGCTTAGTGACAGTGACTTGGAGAACTATATCAATCACTATCTTATCTGGAAGATCTACTCCCACTCGATTCAAGCGATTGTAGCCCCCAGACAATCTGAGCACATGCTCAACGATTGAGCTATTCTCCTTCATCTTGCAGGCAAAGAATCTTGTTGCAGATCTCATATCTCACAACATGGGCACGAGCCTGAGATCCCAATTTCAGCTCTTAGAACATCTCATATGTTTTGTGATGTTCAAAATGTTTTGGAGCCTCAATTCTAAGTCGTAATGCATGACGCACTAAACTATCAAGTAGTCATCGAAACGTGCCTGTCAGATGTTCACAACATCTACAGACGACGCTAGAGGGGGGGGGGGTGCACCGAGCGGTGCATTGAGGACATAAGCCTTCTGTGCAGCAATGAAGACAATCCTCGGATCACGGACCCAGTCCACAATATTGCTACCATCATCTTTCAACTCTATTTCTCTAGGAACATGTAAAAATTCAAGGGAGCTACATCATGAGCTATAACATAATTTGCAAAGACACTACTAACTATGTTCATGATAATGAGTTCAACTAATCATATTACTTAAGAACTCCCACTCAAATTGACATCCCTACGGTCATTTGAGTGATACATGATCCAAATTCACAAACTCAAGTCCGATCATCACGTGAGTTGAGGTGGTTTCAATGGTGAACATCATCATGTCGATCATATCTACTATATGACTCATATTCGACCTTTCAGTCTCTTGTGTTCCGAGGCCATGTCTGTACATGCTAGGCTCGTCAAGTTTGACCAGAGTGTTCCGCATGTGCAACACTGGCTTGCACCCGTTGTATGTGAACGTAGAGTCTATCACACCCGATCATCACGTGGTGTCTCGACACGACGAACTTTCCCAATGGTGCACACTCGGGGAGAACACAATTTATCTTGAAATTTAAGTGAGGGATCACCTTATAATGATACCGTCGTACTAAGAAAAACAAGGTGCATAAAAGGATTAATATCACATGCAAATCATAAGTGACATGATATGGCCATGAACTTGTGCTTTTAATATCCATCCTTAAAGCACCGGCATGATCTCCATCATCACTGGCATAACACCATGATCTCCATCATCATGATCTCCATCATTGTGTCGCCATCGGGGTTGTCGCGCCCACCATTGCTTCTACTACTACAGCTACCGTTTAGCGATAAAGTAAAGCATCACATAGCGCTTAATGATTGACATGCAGGTCATACAATAATTAAAGACAACCCTATGGCTCCTGCCGGTTGTCGTACTCATTGACATGCAAGTCGTGATATTCTATACAGCACATGATCATCTCATACATGACATATATCTCATCATGTAATTGGCCATATCACATGACAACATACCCTGCAAAAACAAGTTAGACATCCTCTAATTGTTGTTGCAAGTTTTACGTGGCTGCTACGGGTATCTAGCAAGAACAATTCTCACCTACGCAAAACCACAACGGTGATACATAAATTGCTTTTCAACCTTCTCAAGGACCGCCTTTGTAGAATCCGATCCAACTAAAGTAGGAGAAATAGACACCCGCTAGCCATCTTTGTGCAATGAAGTTACACGTCAGTTGATGGAACCGGTCTCTCATAAGCGTACGAGTAAGGTTGGTCCGGGCCGCTTCATCCCACAATACCGCTGAACCAAAACACGACCGAGGGAGGAAGCAATCTAAGCATCAACGCCCACAAACTCTTTGTGTTCTACTCGAGATCTCATCTACACGTAGACCTAGCTCTGATACCAATGTTGGGGAACGTTGCATGGGAAAGAAAAAATTTCCTACAGACACATAAGATCTATCCATGGTGGTGAGAATCTATGAGAGGGAGAGTGGATCTACATACCCTTGTAGATCGCTAAGCGGGAAGCGTTAATAAACGCGGTTGGTGTAGTCGAACGTCTTCATGATCCAAATCGCTGAGCATCCCGCGATCTCATCATGAACCATCCCGCGATCCTATCACGATTCGTCCCGCGAACTCATCACGATCCATCCCATGATCTCATCATGATCCGTCTCGCGATCTTGATCACGGTCCTTCCGATCTAGCACCAAACGGATGACACCTCCGCATTCAGCACACGTACAGCTCGATGACGATCTCTGCCTTCTTGATCCAGCAAGAGGGAGCGGAGAGGTAGATGAGTTCTCCGGCTGCGCGACGGTGTTGCGGCGATGGTGGTGGAGCTATTCGAGCAGGGCTTTGCCTAAGCACCGCTGAAAACCGATCTAGAGGAGAAACTGCGATCTAGAGGAGAGGTAGCACATGGCTATTAGGGTTAGCTTTTTCCTCTAAAACCTCTAGTATATATAGGAGGGAGGGAGGGGGGAGGCAGCCTCAAACTCTCAAGGTTTGGTCAAAGTTGGAGGTGGAGGCGTCCTACTCCAATCCTATTAGGAGTAGGATTCCTCCTTTCCACTTGGAAACTCTTTCCACCTCTCCACCTTTGGATTTTTTCCGTCTCAAACCACTTCAGACACATGGGCCCTAAGAGGAGGCTTCCACCAGCCTACCAGGGGCTGGTTTACCTCCTCCCATAGCCCATGTAGCCTCTTGGGTCGAAATACCCCTCCCGATGGTCCCCAAGTACACTACCGACACTCCCAGTACACTACCTATGAGCCCGAAACTTTTCCGGTGACCAAACTAAGACTTCCTATATATCAATATTTACCTCCGGACCATTCCGGAGCTCCTCGTGACATCCGAGATCTCGTTTGGGACTCCGAACAACCTTCGGTAACCACCATACATAACTCTATCGTACCAAAACGTCACCAAACCTTAAGTGTGTAGACCCCGCGGGTTCGAGAACTATGTAGACATGACCGAGACAACTCTACGATCAATAACCAATAGCGGGATCTGGATGCCCATATTGGTTCCTACATATTCTACGAAGATCTTTATCGGTCGAACCTCTATGTCAAGGATTCGGTTAATCCCGTATGATGTTCCTTTTGTTCTTCGGTATGTTACTTGCCCGAGATTCGATCGTCGGTATCTCCATACCTAGTTCAACCTCGTTACCGGCAAGTCTCTTTACTCATTCCATAATACAAGATCTCATGACTAACACTTAGTCACATTGCTTGCAAGTCTTGTTGTGATGTTGTATTACCGAGTGGGCTCTGAGATACCTCTCCGTCACACGGAGTAACAAATCCCAGTCTTGATCCATGCCAACCCAACAGACACCCTCGGAGATACCTGTAGAGTACCTTTATAGTCACCCAATTATGTTGCGACGTTTGATACACACAAGGCACTCCTCCGGTGTTAGTGAGTTGCATGATCCAGTGGTCATAGGAACAAATACTTGACATGCAGAAAACAGTAGCAAAAAACTGACACGGTCATATGCTATGTTTGTAGTTTGGGTCTTGTCCATCCCATCATTCTCCTAATGATGTGATCCCGTTATCAAATGACATCTCATGTCCATGACCAGGAAACCATAGCCATCTTTGGTCAATGAGCTAGTCTATTAGAGGCATACTAGGGATATGGTGTTGTCTATGTATCCACACATGTATCTGAGTTCCGATCAATACAACTATAGCATGGATAATAAACGATTATCATGAACAAAGAAATATGATAATAACTAATTTATTATTGCCTCTAGGGCATATTTCCAACAGTCTCCCACTTGCACTAGAGTCAATAATCTAGTTCACATCACCATGTGATTCGCATTGTTATGAATCTAACACCTAATGAGTTCTAGGGCTCGATCATGCTTTGCATGTGAGAGAGGTCTTATAGTCAACGGGTCTACGACATTCCGATCCGTGTGTACTTTGCAAATCTCTATGTCAAACTGTAAACACTGCTACCACACTCCACTTGGTACTATTCCAAATGGCTGCTCCACTATACATATCCAGATTGCTACTAAGAGTCATCCGGATTAGTGTTAAACCTTGCATCGACGTAACCCTTTATCACCTCCATAATCAAGAAACATTTCCTTAGTCCTTTAGTCACTAAGGATAATATTGAGCGCTGTCCAGTGATCCACTCCTGGATCACTCTTGTACCCCTTGACAAATTCATGGCAAGGCACACACACGTGCGATACACCATATGGAAAACTATGGATAAGGCATAGGGGATGACATTCCACCTTTCTCTTTCTTTTACCGTTGTCGAGCTTTTAGTCTCACTCAACTTCACACCTTAAAAATCAGGCGAGAACTCTTTCCCTGACTGATCCATTTTGAACTCTTTCAAAATCTTGTCAATGTATGTACTCATTGAAAGTCTCATCAAGCATTTTGATCTATCTCTATAGATCTTGATGCTCAACAATTAGGTAGCTTTATCTAGGTCTTCCTTTGAAAATCACTTTTCAAACAACCATTCATGCTTTCTAGAAATTCTGCATTATTTCCGATCAACAATATGTCATCCACATATACTTATCAGAAATTCTATAGTGCTCCCACTCACTTTATTGTAAATACAAGTTTCTCACAAACTTTGTATAAACTACAAAACTTTGATCACCTCATCAAAGTGTGTATTCCAATTCCGAGATGCTTGCTCCATCCCTTAGATGGATTGCTGGAGCTTGCACACCTTTTAGCATCCTTAGGACTGACAACACCTTCTGGTTGTATCACATACAACCTTTCCTCAAGTAAATTGTTAAGGAAACAATCTTTTGTCATCCATCTGCCAGATTTCATAATTGAAAAATGCAGCAACTGCTAACATAATTCCAACAGACTTTAGCATCGCTACGAGTGAGAAAGTCTCATCGAAGTCAACTCTTTGAACTTGTCGGAAACTTCTTTGTGACAAGTCAAGCTTTATAAATGATAACATTTACCATTAGCGTCTGTCTTCATCTCAAAGGTCCAATTGTACTCGACGACCTGTCGTCCAACGAGCAAGTCTACCAATGTCTATACTTGGTTTTCATACATGGATCCTATCTCGGATTTCATGGCCTCTAACCATTTGTCGGAATACGGGCCCATCAGCGCTTCTCCAAAGTTCGTAGGTTCATCGTTGTGCAACAACATGACCTCTAAGACAGGGTTGTCGTACCACTCAGGAGCAGTAGACGTCCTTGTCGACCTACGAGGTTCGATAGTAACTTGATCTAAAGCTTCATGATCATCATCATTAACTTCCTCTTAACTAACGTAGGCTTCACAAAAACATCTTCCTGCGCTGCGCTACTCTCTCGTTGAAACAAAGGTTCAACAACCTCATCAAGTTATATCTTCCTCCCACTCAATTATTTTGAGAGAAACTCTTTCTTGAGAAAGGACCCAGTTTTAGCAACAAACACTTTATGCTTGGATCTGAGATAGAAGGTTTACCCAACTGTTCTTAGCGTATTCTATGAAGATGCATTTGTCCGCTTAGGGTTCGAGCTGATTACGTGAAAACCTTTTTCACATACGTGTTGCAGCCCCAAACATTAAGAAATGACAGCTTAGGTTTCAAACAAACCATATGGTGTCATCTCAACGGATTTAGATGGTGCCCTATTTAAAGTGAATGTAGTTGTCTCTAATGCATAACCCCAAAACTATAGTAGCAAAACGATAAGAGACATCATAGCACGCATCGAAAACGGGGTCTTTAGTCATCTTGCCTAAGAGGCATGGTTCGCATGTCTCAACCGATTCGAAATCGAATGAGTCCAAAGATCCATCAGCGTGGAGTTTCTTCATGCGCATTATACTAATATGACATTTAGCGGCAGTGCCACAAGTATATGGTACTATCATTATTAACTTTGTATCTTTTGGCATCAATGTTATGAACATGTGTATTACTACGATCAAGATTCAATAAACCATTCTCACTGGGTGCATTCCCATTGAAGGTATTATTCATGTAAACAGAATAACCATTATTCTCTAACTTAAATGAATAATTGTGTTGCAATAAACACGACCTAATCATGTTCATGCTCAACGCAAAACACCAAATAACATTTATTTAGGTTCGTCAATAATCTCAAAGGTAGAGAGAGCATGCGATGTTGATCACATCAACCTTGGAAACATTTCCAACACACATCATCACCTCACCCTTAGCTAGTTCTCCATTTATTCCGTAGCTTTTATTTCGAGTTACTAACATTTAGCAACCGAACCGGTATCCAATACACAGGTGCTACTAGGAGTACTAGCAAGGAACACATCAATAACACGTATATCAAATATATTTCTGTCGACGTTGCCAGCCTTCTTATCTGCCAAATATCTAGGGTTGTTCCGCTTCAGCGTCTGCTCTCCTCATAATCGAAGCAGTTAGTCTCGGCTTTGGGTTCAACTTTGGGTTGCTTCACTGGAGAAGCAACTGACTTGCCATCCATGAAGTTTCCCTGCTTGCCCTTGCCCTTCTCGAAACTAGTGGTTTTACTAACCATCAACACTTGACGCTCCTTCTTGATTTCTACCTTCGCGGTGTCAAACATCGCGAACAGCTCAGGGATAATTATTTCTATCCCTGGCATTTTATAGTTCATCACCAAGTTCTAGTATCTTAGTGACAGTGACTTGGAGAACTATATCAATCACTATCTTATCTGAAAGATCAACTCCCACTCGATTCAAGCGATTGTAGCACCCAGACAATCTGAGCACATGCTCAACGATTGAGCTATTCTCTTTCATCTTGCAGGCAAAGAATCTTGTTGGAGATCTCATATCTTGCAACACGGGCATGAGCCTGAGATCCTAATTTCAGCTCTTAGAACATCTCATATGTTCCCTGACGTTCAAAACGTTTCGGAGCCTCAATTCTAAGCCGTAATGCATGACGCACTAAACTATCAAGTAGTCATCAGAACATGCCTGTCAGATGTTTACAACATCTACAGACGACGCTAGAGGGGTTGGTGTCGTGGTAGCGATTCTGACATTAGAGAGGGGTAGGATAACGGAGCATGATCTATCGAGATGCAAATGGGTGACATGGTGGTTTTAGCGAGTTCGGGCCTCTCACGGTGTAGATAACAACCCTACGTCTCGTGCTCCGGAGAGGCTTTGCTTATTCCTCATGAACATGAGTTACATGGTGTATTTGAGAGGGAGAAAGGAGAACGGATCTCCATGCCTGAGCTAAGTCCTGAGACTAATGGCGAGAGAGATCCAAGGGAGGAGATGCTAGCCTGAGCTATGTGGTGGGGGGTGGCTTATATAGAGTGCGCCACCCCCTCACCTCCTATGTTACAAGATGGGGCATTGATGCCATAATGTCGGCCCACTGCAGAACCTTCTCTAAGCTTCGACTGGCTTGCCGAGTGTTGGTCCTAGCATACCCGAGTGAGTATACTACCGAGTAGCCATACTGCCGAGTGAGTCGTACTGCCGAGTGAGTCATACTGCCGAGTGAGCCATACTGCCGAGTGAGTCATACTGTCATGTGAGTTGTACTGCCGAGTGAGCCATACTGCCGAGTGGTTGACTGTTGCCGAGTGGATGGAACGTATTCGGTCGAGTGACTAGTATGTAAGTATTAATCCGGACCCACCTGGTGTGTGGACCCCATGGCATTATGATATTTCGACCCTTCATGGGTCTACCTATTTTGTGTATCCCCGACAGTAGCCCCTCAGACTTTGACCGATTGCTAGCGGTCGGTTGGTGTCTGTAGAGTTTATTTAAACTTGAATGTTGTTGTCGGACCTGACCGAGCAGAATGTTCCTTTTATTTCTCTTCCAGTGGGGGCACGCTAAGTGCACACACTTGGTGTAGTCCCCGAGCCTCAGTCGGACTAAATGAGTCGGGCAGAGGGTTTATGTCTTGCTGTGCGGAACTAAACTGAACAGGTGAACTCTGATGCGCTTGGCATAGTAAATTGTTGCAATCTGGAGCCGAATTAGTCGGACTGATCCTTGTGTGCTAGGCACAGTAAATAGATATTACCTGGAACTAGGACATTCGGGTAAATCTTCGTGTGGTTGGCATGTTGAATGCTTATTGAGTCTGCTTTATATGATTCCTGGATCATTGTTAAGTCCCCGAGTGTGGATGTTGTCCTCACTCGAAGTAGTTTCTAACTTAGGCGAATCAGGTTCGCAGCTAAGACCCCGAGTGGGGATCAAGTCCTCAATCGGAGTAGTTTTTGACTTAGGCGATATGGAATCGCAGCTAAGCCTCCGAGTGTGGAGCATGTCCACACTCGGAGTAGTTTTTGACTTAGGCTATACGGAATCGCAGCTAAGCCCCTGAGTGTGGAGCATGTCCGCACTCGGAGTTGTTTTTGACTTAGGCGGTACGAAATCGCAGCTAAGCCCCCGAGTGTGGAGCATGTCCGCACTCGGAGTAGTTTTTGACTTAGGCGATATGGAATCGCAGCTAAGCCCCCGAGTGTGGAGCATGTCCGCACTCGGCGTAGTTTTTGACTTAGGCGATACGGAATCGCAGCTAAGCCCCTGAGTGTGGAGCATGTCCGCACTCGGAGTTGTTTTTGACTTAGGTGATACGGAATCGCAGCTAAGCCCCCGAGTGTGGAGCATGTCTGCACTCGGAGTAGTTTTTGACTTAGGCGATACGGAATCGCAGCTAAGCCCCTGAGTGTGGAGCATGTCTGCACTCGGAGTTGTTTTTGACTTAGGCGATATGGAATCACAGCTAAGCCCCCGAGTGTGGAGCATGTCCGCACTCGGAGTAGTTTTTGACTTAGGCGATACGGAATCGCAGCTAAGCCCCAGAGTGTGGATCATGTCCGCACTCGGAGTAGTTTTTGACTTAGGCGATACGGAATCGCAGCTAAGCCCCAGAGTGTGGAGCATGTCCGCACTCAGAGTTGTTTTTGACTTAGGCGATACGGAATCGTAGCTAAGCCCTGCGACGGCGCGGGGGGTGGTCGAGTGCTGAAGACATGTCTAGTAGAGTGATGGCGTGCGGAGCTGCCGAGTGATGATGACGCGTCCAGTAGAGTGATGGCGCGCGGACCTGCTGAGTGATGATGGAGCGTCTGGCTGCATGGCGATGCGCGGAGCTACCGAGTGATGACGACGCGTCCAGTAGAGTGGCGGCGTGCGGAGCTGCCGAGTGATGATGGAGCGTCTGGCTGAATGGCGATGCGCGGAGCTGCCGAGTGATGACGACGCGTCCAGTAGAGTGACGACGCGCGGAGCTGCCGAGTGATGATGGAGCGTCTGGCTGAATGGCGATGCGCGGAGCTGCCGAGTGAGGACGACGCGTCCAGTAGACTGACGGCATGCAGAGCTGCCGAGTGACAATGGAGCGTCTGAATGAATGGCGATGCGCGGAGCTGTCGAGTGATGACGATGCATCCAGTAGAGTGACGGCGCGCGGAGCTGCCGAGTGACGATGGAGCGTCTAGCTGAATGGCGATGTGCCGAGCTGCCGAGTGATGACGACGCGTCCAGTAGAGTGACGGCGCGCAGAGCTGCCGAGTGATGATGGAGCGTCTGGCTGAATGGCGATGCGCGAGCTGCCGAGTGATGACGACGCGTCCAGTAGAGTGACGGCGCGCGGAGCTGCCGAGTGATGATGGAGTGTCTGGCTGAATGGCGATGCGTGGAGCTGCCGAGTGAGGACGACGCATCCAGTAGACTGACGGCGTGCAGAGCTACCGAGTGACGATGGAGCGTCTGGATGAACGGCGATGCGCGGAGCTGCCGAGTGATGACGACGCGTCCAGTAGAGTGACGGCGCGTGGAGCTGTCGAGTGACGATGGGGCGTCTAGCTGAATGGCAATGCGTGGAGCTACCGAGTGATGACGACACATCCAGTAGAGTGATGGCGCGTGGAGCTGCCGAGTGATGATGGAGCATCTGGCTGAATGGCGATGTGCGGAGCTGCCGAGTGATGACGATGCGTCTAGTAGAGTGACGGCGCGCGGAGTTGCCGAGTGACAATGGAGCGTCTGGCTGAATGGCGATGCGCGGAGCTGCCGAGTGATGACGACGCGTCCTGTAGAGTGACGGCACGCGGAGCTGCCGAGTGATGATGGAGCGTTTGGCTGAATGGCGATGCGCGGAGCTGCCGGACCTGCGTCTCTTTACTCCATGCATGTGAAATGGACGGTGATTTCTCCATGCATGGCGTGAGGCATAGGTAGTTAGAGTATGTATGCAAAAACTGGAAGCGTTAATAGCTAGTTACGTCATGCATGCAAAACTAAATGAATTAAGTCTATGCATTGCAAAACTGAAGGCGTTAACAACTAGTAACTCCACGCATGCAAAATTAAAGGAATTAAGTCTAGGCATGCAAAATTGCAAGCATTGATAGCTAGTAACTCCATGTATAATGCGAGGTAATGCTATTTACTCCGTGCATGCGAAACTGAAGACGTTTACTCCGTGCATAATGTGAGGTCTGGTGGAAAAAATTATTGTACCATGCAAGACAGAAAATATTGTGTAGAATGCAGGGATCTGACCGCTAAGGTGTTGCACCAACGGTTGCAGGCATGGGCGATGCAACAAAACAGAAATTTTAAGGTAGTGTCGTAGACGAGGCAGGAGAAGGCGGGATGGACCACGCTGGTGGCCGTTCGCAAGTGCTCGATGATGGCGTCGTAGCCGAGGTCGGAGACGACGAGACGGACCACACAGGAGGCCATTTGCAGGAGCTCGACGATGATGTGGTAGAGGATGCCGGAGAAGGCGGGATGAGCCGCGCCAGTGTCCATTAGCAGGGGCTCGACAATGATGTCGCCGAAGACGACGGGACGGACCACACCGATGGATCAGAAAACCATAAGCAACATGGCTCGATAGATGCCATGCCCCACGGTGGGCGCCAAATGTCGTGGTAGCGATTCTGACATTAGAGAGGGGTAGGATAACGGAGCATGATCTATCGAGATGCAAATGGGTGACATGGTGGTTTTAGCGAGTTCGGGCCTCTCACGGTGGAGATAACAACCCTACGTCTCGTGCTCCGGAGAGGCTTTGCTTATTCCTCATGAACATGAGTGACATGGTGTATTTGAGAGGGAGAAAGGAAAACGGATCTCCATGCCTGAGCTAAGTCCTGAGACTAATGGCGAGAGAGAGCCAAGGGAGGAGATGCTAGCCTAAGCTATGTGGTGGGGGTGGCTTATATAGAGTGCGCCACCCCCTCACCTCCTATGTTACAAGATGGGGCATTGCTGCCATAATGTCGGCCCACTGCAGAACCTTCTCTAAGCTTTGACTGGCTTGCCGACTGTTGGTCCTAGCATACCTGAGTGAGTCATAATGCCGAGTGAGCCACACTGCCGAGTGAGTCGTACTGCCGAGTGAGTCATACTACCGAGTGAGCCATACTGCCGAGTGAGTCGTATTGCCGAGTGAGTCGTACTGCCGAGTGAGCCATACTGCCGAGTGGTTGACTGTTGCCGAGTGGATGGAACATATTCGATCGAGTGACTAGTATGTAAGTATTAATCCGGACCCACCTGGTGTGTATGGACCCCATGGCATTATGATATTTTGACCCTTCATGGGTCTACCTAGTTTGTGTATCCCCGACAGTTGGCGCACCGACCGGTGCATTAAGGACATAAGCCTTCTGTGCAGCAATGAGGACAATCCTTAGATCACGGACCCAGTCCGCAATATTGCTACCATGATCTTTCGACCCTATTTCTCTAGGAACATATAAAAATTCAGGGGAGCTACAACGCAAGCAAGTAATCTACAACATAATTTGAAAAGACACTACTGACTATGTTAGTAATAATGAGTTCAATTAATCATATTACTGAAGAACTCTTTAATTCTTTTATCGACATAATTCACTCCTGGTTTTGGTTTGTTTAGCAAAATCCATTCTTGCATTGTGATCGGGACTCCGTCCCTAACAACCACTCTGCATTGACGCACAAATGTCTTGGCATTGGCTTCAGGGTGAGTCGGCGCGCCATCATGTTTGAAAGCATCAAGATTGAGCTTTACGCTGCCGTCCAATATTTTGGCACCGACTCGTACCTTTCTACTGGATTGGCTCGATCCGGAGGGCTGATAATTAAAAGAAGAAAGATTTGATAATATATATATACACACACAAATCAATTAATACACATGTAATGATCACCAGAGGCTAGTATGTATATACCTCGCCGGACATTGTTAGTTGTTCTTCCTCGGCCTCACATCCCTTACCGTAATCGTTCAGATATTGTGAGCCGTCATCATCATGTGATTCACCCAGAAGGTCTGCTGGGTTTTAGGAGGAGCGTATCATGTCGAAGATGTCCTCCTCATGAGCTCTACCGGTATTGTCCATAGATTAATAACTAATCCATAATAATATAGATAAAACAAATAATATTCAAATTAGCATGCATTCAAGAAGAAAAATAACTGATAGTTAATTAATAATGCATCATCGAATACATATATAGTAGTTCTTAGAAAAGATCTCATCATAATCTCGGATAATAGTTAATACATCAGCTAATCCATCGATCTAGCTAATACATCATAATAATACGTATATAGTAGCTAATATATCGATCTAGCTAGAACCCTAGTGCCCGATGGATATCGGGGCGGGCGGTGGACACCCAAATAGAAGGAACCATCACAGGAGCATAGCTCCAGTGAGATCCCCGAAGAATCTGCCAGGTATTGTCAGACCTGGCCTCCAAAGCTGCCATGTGGCGACAGACATGCTCGTTCTCCTTGTTGACATGGTATTGTACCACCTTCGCAGGGGACTCAAGCCTCTGAATCGTCGGTGGCCCATGCGGTCGCCACCACAGAACCTCCGGGTCCACGACGGGCTAGCTCCTCACCAAGCTGCACCGCCCGAAAGGCAGCACCTCCCAATACTAGCCCGGTGGAGCCCAGTCCCGAACAGGGCCCCTCGGCTCAAGCAGACCTCCTCCACCGACTTGACGACGAGGATGCGGGCTTGGCATCGTCAACGACGAGAAGAAACACTTAATTACGAAAACAAATTAAATAACACTTAGCGAAATTAACACTTAGCATCTAACAAATTAAATAACACTTAGCAAAATTAGTGGATTAGGGGGGCGTCCCACTTGTTAGTGGATTAGGGGGGCGGCCCCACTTGTCATAACCTCATAAACTAACTAACTAACTAAACTAAACTAACTAACTAACCTAACTAACTATACTAATCTGATAACCTAACTAACTAACTAACTAACTAAACTAACCAAACTAACTAAAATAATCTAAGAACCTAACTAACTAACTAACTAAACTAACCTAACTAATTAACTAACTAACTAAACTACCCTAATAACCTAAGAAACTAATTAAATTAACAGAAAAAATAGGAAAAAAGGTGGGGGCGGCCACGCACTCACCAGAGCCGGAGTTGGGTGGGGGCTGCCGGGGCGGCGGCGGGGCGGCGGGGTGGCGGGCGGCGTCGGGCTCGAGGCGGCGCGCGGCGTCGGGACGGCGACGACGGCGGATTTCGGCAGCCTGGCGGCGCAACTCTCGCTTCTCCGGCTGCGTGGCTCGGCCCCGGACGAGGCCTCCACTATTTATACCTAGAGGACCTTTAGTACCGGTGTGTGGCTCGCACCGGTACTAAAGACCCTTTAGTGCCGGTGCCAGCCATGCACCGGTACTAAAGGTCCTCCCCAAAAAAGGCGCGGGGCGGTGGACCTTTAGTACCTGTGCGTGGATCGCACCGGTACTAAAGGTGTTTTTAATTCATTATTAATTATTATTTTTAGGAAAAACCCTAAACTTTACAAAATCATAGAAAAAAATCTATGACTCCAATGGAAATAAATAATATATGAAAAAATATCAGAAAAATATAAAGAATCTGTTTATGGCATTTCCATGCATGTTTGAACAACTTTAACGGTTGTATAAGACAATTTGATTGAATGGCATTTGAAATGTAATATCTCGAATTTGAAAAGCAGTACAAATGAACTCTGAAAAGGTTGTAACTTGGCATGACATCATAATTTCACCCACAAAGCAACTTCTAAATAGTTGAGAGGGTTACTACAAAAACTAGATGCACTTCGTGTACAAACCGGACAATCTCTTTCGAAGTATGAGGGTTTCGGACGAAAACTCATCTATTACAAAGGGATTTCAATTTTAATAACTTATTTTAACTCCATACTTTTTGTGTGTTCAATATGCACCATTCAAAGGTACATCATCAATTTTCAAGCCTTTTTGACTTCATTTGATATTTTTCATGCATTTAATGATTTATTTTGAGTTAAATGACCCTAAATTTGAAAAGCAATACTAATGAACTCTGAAAAGGTTGTAACTTGGCATGACATCATAATTTCACCCACATAGCAACTTCTAAATAGTTGAGAGGGTTACCGCAAAAACTGGATGCACTTCGTGTACAAACTGGACAATCTCTTTCGAAGTATGAGGGTTTCGGATGAAAACTCATCTATTACAAAGGGATTTCAATTTAATAACTTATTTTAACTCCATACTTTTTGTGTGTTCAATATGCACCATTCAAAGGAACATCATCAATTTTCAATCCTTTTTGACTTCATTTGATATTTTTCATGCATTTAATGATTTATTTTGAGCTAAATGACACTGAATTTGAAAAGTAGTACAAATGAACTCTAAAAAGGTTGAAACTTGGCATGACATCATAATTTCACCGAGATAGAAACTTCTAAAGAGTTGAGAGGGTTATGGCAAAAACTGGATGCACTTCGTGTACAAACTGGACAATCTCTTTCGAAGTATGAGGGTTTCAGACGAAAACTCATCTATTACAAAGGGAATTCATTTTTAATAACTTATTTTGACTCCTAACTTTTTGTGTGTTCAATATGCACCATTCAAAGGCATATCATCAATTTTCAACCCTTTCTGACTTCATTTGATATTTTTCATGCATTTAATGATTTATTTTGAGCTAAATGACCTTGAAATTGAAAAGTAGTACAAATGAACTCTGAAAAGGTTGAAACTTGGCATGACATCATAATTTCACCCACATAGAAACTTCTAAAGAGTTGAGAGGGTTACGGCAAAAAATGGATGCACTTCGTGTACAAACTGTTACAAAGATAACATGCTAGAAAATGCATGCATGTCCTTCACATAGAAAGTGATGACGGTGAAGTCGGTCACATCCGAGAGTGGGATCTCGCGGTGTAAGACTTTTTCTGTGTGTTTGTCCCTTGCTTATGATTGTGCCGTAACCATGGAGAATCTTCATCATTTAACAGGATGCTTGGGTCAGTCTTCACTCTGAAGGGAGGGATTTCATAGTCTTCTGACATGTTGTCTTGTCCTCCACTCCCACAATGTTTCTTTTCCCTGAAAGAACTATTTGGCGCTTTGGCTCATCGTATGATGTATTTGCTTCCTTATCTTTTTTCTCCTCGGTTTGCTAGACATGTCCTTCACATAGAAAACCTGAGCCACATCATTGGTTAGGACGAATGAGTCGTCTGTGTACCCAAGATTGTTGAGATCCACTGTTGTCATTCCGTACTGCGGGTCTACCTGTATCCCGCCTCCAGTATATTTGACCCATTTGCGCCGAAACAAAGGGACCTTAAGATAAGGTCCATAGTCAAGTTCGCATATCTCCTCTATGTAACCATAATATGTGTCTTGAAAGTTGGTTGCATCATTGTGGACACCACTGTTTTTGTTGGTGCTCTTTTTATCTTGGGTGATCGTGTAAAATGTATTCCCATTTATTCTCGTACCCTTTGAAAGTTGTTACAGTCGAACTTGGTGTCTTGGCCAACCAGTACAATTCATCTGGAACATCATTTTCATTGATGAGCTTTGTTTGCAACCAACCGGCGAAGGTCTCCATGTGTTTACGTTCAATCCAGGGGTCAGACTACTCCGGGTTCTTGGACTGTACAATATCCTTATGTTCCTCAATATATGGAGTCACCAAGGTGGAATTTTGTATAACCATGTAGTGTGCTTGAGTGAAATAATGCCCGTCCATATTTATTGCTTCTTTCTTTCCTAGTGTGCCTTTTCCACCCAGTCTCCCCTCATGCCGCGATTCAGGAAGACCAATCGTCTTAATGTCAGGAACAAAGTCAACACAAAACTCAATAACCTCCTCTGTTCCATATCCCTTGGCGATGCTTCCTTCTGGCCTAGCATGGTTATGAACATATTTCTTTAAGACTCCCATGAACCTCTCGAAGGGGAACATATTGTGTAGAAATACAGGACCCATAATGTTAATCTCTTCGACTAGGTGAACTAGGACGTGCGTCATAATATTGAAGAAGGATGGAGGGAACACCAACTCGAAACTGACAAGACATTGGACCAGGTCATTCTGTAACCTTGGTAGGATTTCTGGATCGATTACCTTCTGAGAAATTGCATTGAGGAATGCGCATAACTTCACAATGGCTAATCGAACATCTTTCGGTAGAAGCCCCCTAAGTGCAACCAGAAGTAATTGCGTCATAATCACGTGGCAGTCATGAGACTTTAGATTTTGAAATTTTTTCTCTGCCATATTTATTATTCCCTTTATATTAGACGAGAAGCCAGACGGGACCTTGATACTGAGCAGGCATTCAAAAAAGATTTCCTTCTCTTCTTTCGTAAGAGCATAGCTAGCAGGATCTTGATACTGCTTTGGAGGCATGTCGTCTTTTTCGTTAATTCTTTGCTTGTCCTCCCATGCCTCCGGTGTATCTTTTGTCTTTCCATACACGCCAAGAAGCCTAGAAGGTTCACACAAAGATTCTTCGTCATGTGCATCACGTCGATTGCATTGCGGACCTCTAGGGCTTTCCAATATTAAAGTTCCCAAAATATAGATTTCTTCTTCCACATGGGTGCGTGTCCATTGGCATCATTCGGAACAGATTGTCCGCTAGGACCCTTTCCAAAGATTACTTGTAAATCCTTGACTATATCAAATATATATTCACCAGTATGGAGGCCAGGCTTCTTCTGGTTATCTGTCTCACCTTTGAAATGGTTGCCTGCCTTTCTTAAGATATGCTTGATCGGTAGAAATCGACGATGTCCCAGTTACACATTCTTCTTACATTTATCAAAATATATACTTTCAGTATCATCTAAACAGTGCGTGCATGCATTGTATCCCTTGTTTGTATGTCCTTAAAGGTTGCTAAGAGTAGGCCAACCATTGATGGTTACAAACAGCAACGCTCATAGGTCAATTTCCTTCTGTGTGTGCGCATCCCACACATGTATACCTGGTTTTTTCCACAACTGTAGAAGTTCATCAACTAGTGGCCTTAGGTATACATCAATGTCGTTGTTGGGTTGCTTAGGGCCTTGGATGAGCACTAGCATCATAATGAACTTCCGCTTCATGCACAACCAAGGAGGAAGGTTGTAGATACATAGAGTCACAAGCCAGGTGTTGTGACTGGAGCTCTGCTCCCCAAAAGGATTCATGCCGTCTGTACCAAGACCAAACCATAAGTTCGTTACGTCAGCTGCAAATTCCTCAAACTCCCTCTGAATTTTTCTCCACTGCGACCCATCAGCGGGTGCTCTGAACACCCCGTCTTTCTTACGTTCTTCTTTGTGCCATCGCAACAACTTGGCATGCTCTTTGTTTTGGAACAAACGTTTCAACCGTGGTATTATAGGAGCATACCACACCACCTTGGCAGGAACCCTCTTCCTGTGGCATTCGCCCTCCACATCACTAGGGTCATCGCGGGGGATCTAATAGCGCAGTGCACCGCATGCCAGGCATGCATCCAAATTCTCGTACTCCTCACTGCGATAAAGGATGCAGTCATTAGGGCATGCATGTATCTTCTGCACCTCTAATCCTAGAGGGCAGACAACCTTCTTTGATTCGTACGTACTTTCAGGCAATTCGTTATCCTTTGGAATCATCTTATTTATCATTACCAGCAATTCTTGAAATCCCTTGTCAATTACACCATTCTTTGCCTTCCATTGCAGCAATTCCAGTGTGGTACCCAGCTTTTTCTGGTCATCTTCACAATTTGGATACAAGAATTTCTTGTGATCCTCTAACATGCGCTTCAACTTCAACCTCTCCTTGTCACTTTCGCACTTTCTCTTTGCATCAGCAATGACCCGACCCAAATCATCAGCGGGCTCATCTGATGCCTCTTTTTCAGTTTCCCCCATTGATGCCTCGTCTTCAGCTTCCCCCATTGTTGTATCGGCAAAAGGATAGTTGTCATCATCCTCTTCTTCTTCATTGTCTTCCATTATAACCCTTCTTTCTCCGTGCTTGGTCCAACAGCTATAGTCGGACATGAAACTGGACTTCAGCAGGTGGTAATGAAGGGTTTTTGAGGTAGAGTAATTCCTATCATTCTTATAGTCACGATATGGACAACACATGAAACCATTCTGCTTGTTTGCCTTAGCCACATGAATAAAATCATGCAGGCCATTAAGGAACCCTGGACTTAGTTGGTCATCATACATCCAATGCTGGCTTATGTTCACTACACAACATCGAAGTGACCAAATTAATACAACTTCATCATCACATTACAACCAAAGTAGAGCTAGCAGTGACCAAATGTTATTATTGCAAATAATAGATACTTATAGTTCATACATACATCTCATAAAACAACATACAACTATCTAAAACATGTAAATGCAACAACAAATGCGATCATAATCGCAACTAAGGTAACAATTGAGCCAACAGCATAATGATACCAAGCCTCTTAATCAATGGCATATTTTCTAATCTTTCTAAGCTTCAAGCGCATTCCAGCCATCTTGTTCTTGTGATTATCGACGATATCGGCAACATGCAACTCCAATCCCATCTTCTCATCTTTAGTTCTTTTCAATTTTTCTTTCAAATGATCAATTTCTTTTTCAGCTTGTGTTAACTTCTCGAGAAGAATTGCATAGTCGGTTGGAATTTCTGGTTCAACTACTTCCTATAGATAAAAACATCTACGTCAATTTGGTGGCATAATTAATTGTCATAGACATTAGATGATGTGTGAAATAGTTATAAAAGATAACGACATACCACATCTGAATCATAGACTAGACAAGGGCCGACGTGGGGCGGATGCCATAACCATGACACTATAGAATAACTAACAATAATACAAGTAAGTAAATCATGCACGCAGCTATCTAAATCATACAAGTAATTTTTTTAAACAAAAAGGTTTTAATAAGAACAAGAGGCTCACCAAGGTGGCCGGTGCCGCGACGAGACGGTGCGGACGATCGACGGTGGTTAGGACGGGGATGGGAAGGCACCAAATAAACCACACCTACACACATGTGCAACCTAACAAGTTAATTTGAGCTCAAATTGCATATAAATAAAATAAACTCCCACATAATTATCACTCCCCCAAAACCTAGCTAAAACCCAAAAATCACATATCTTTGAGCATACCACAAGCTAATCTAGCAATGAGAGATGAAGGGGCAAAGTTGCTAACCTTTGTGAACACTTGGATAGATGGGGTGCCTTCAAATCTTGACAAATCCTTGGCAAAATGGAGGATGAGCTTCGAGCAAGAAGAAGAACATGGGAGAAAATAAACAAATGAGAGCCCCTTCGATCGGCTGGGGACGAAGCATATATATAGGAAGTCTTTAGTACCGGTTGGTGACACCAACTGGTACTAAAGGGAAACCTTTAGTACCGGCTCGTGCCACCAACCAGTACTAAAGAGGCACGCAGAGCCCAAGTCTGACCAAAAGCCTGCCACGCCCCCTTTAGTACCGGTTCGTGACACAAACCGATACTAAAGGTCGCCCTACTCCTAGCCGTTGGAGCCGGCACGAACCGGGACTAATAGCCTCTTTAGTACCGGCTCGTAACCAGACCGAGACTAATGCGTCAGACGAAAGGTCTATTTTCTACTAGTGTATGCACTCATTGAAAGACTCATCAAGCATCTTGATATATCTCTATAGATCTTGATGCCCAATAATTAGGTAGCTTTATCCAGGTCTTACTTTGAAAATCACTTTTCAAGCAACCATTTATACTTTCCAAAAATTCTACATTATTTCCTATCAACAACATGTCATCCACATATACTTATCAGAAATTATGTAGTGCTCCCACTCACTTTATTATAAATACAAGTTTCTCATAAACTTTGTATAAACTCAAAAACTTTGATCACCTCATCAAAGTGTATATTCCAACTCCGAGTTGCTTGCTCCAACCCTTAGATGGATTGCTGGAGCTTGCATATTTTTAGCATCCTTAGGAGTGACAAAACCTTCCGGTTGTATCACATCCAACCTTTCCTCACGGAAACCGTTAAGGAAACTATGTTTTGACATCCATCTGCCAGATTTCATATTTGAAAAACCGCAGCAACTGCTAACATAATTCCAACAGACTTTAGCATCGCTACGAGTGAGAAAGTCTCATCGCAGTCAACTCCTTGAGCTTGTCAGAAACTTCTTTGCGGCAAGTCGAGCTTTATAAATGGTGACATTTAATATTAGGGTATGTCTTCCTCTTAGAGGTCCATTTGTACCCAACGACCTGCCGTCTAACGAGCAAGTCTACCAAAGTCTATACTTGGTTTTCATACATGGATCCTTTCTCGGATTTCTTGGCCTCTAACCATCTGTCGGAATCCGGTCCCATCATCGCTTCTCCATAGCTTGTACGTTCATCGTTGTCCAACAACATGACCTCTAAGACAGGGTTGTCGTACCACTCAAGAGCATTACGCATCCTTGTCGACCTACAAGGTTCGATAGTAACTTGATCTAAAGTTTCATGATCATCATCATTAACTTCCTCTTCAACTAACGTAGGCTCCACAGAAACATCTTTCTGCCTTGCGCTAATCTCTGGTTGAACTAAAGGTTCAACAACCTCATCAAGTTCTATTTTCCTCCCACTCAATTCTTTCGAGAGAAACTCTTTCTCAAGAAAGGAGTCATTTTAGCAACAAACACTTTGCCTTCGGATCTGAGATAGAAGGTATAACCAACTGTTCTTAGGGTATTCTACGAAGATGCATTTGTCCGCTTTGGGTTCGAGCTCATTAGGTGAAAACCTTTTTCACATAAGCGTCGCAGCCCCAAACATTTAGAAATGACAGCTTAGGTTCCCACCAAACAAAAATTCATACGGTGTCATCTCAACGGACCTAGAAGGTGCTCCTTTTAAAGCGAATGTAGCTGTCTCTAATGCATAACCCCAAAACTATAGTGGCAAATCGATAAGAGACATCATAGTTCGTACAATATCCAATAGAGCACGATTGCAACGTTCAGACACACCATCACACTATGGTGTTACAAGTGGCGGGAGTTGTGAAACAACTTTCACATTGTCTAAAGTTGTATGCCAAACTCGTAACTCAGGTATTCACCTACACGATCATATCGTAGACATTTTTATGTTCTTTTCACGATGATCTTAAACTTCACTCTGAATTTGTTTGAAATTTTCAAACGTTTCAGACTTGTGTTTGATTAAGTAAATATACTCATATATAGTCAAATCATCAGTGAAGGTAAGAAAATAACGATATCCACTTCACGCTACAACGCTCATTGGACCGCATACATCAACTTGCATTATTTCCAATAAGTTACTAGCCCGCTCCATCATACTGAAAACGGGGGTTTTAGTTATCTTGCCCATGAGGCATGGTCCGCATGTCTCAACCGATTCGAAATCGAATGAGTCCAAGGATCCATCAGCATGGAGTTTCTTGATGCGATTTATACCAATATGACATTTAGCGGCAGTGCCACAAGTATGTGGTACTATCATTATTAACTTTGTATCTTCTGGCATCAATGTTATGAACATGTGTATTACTACGATTAAGATTCAACAAACCATTCTCATTGGGTGCGTGACCATTGAAGGTATTATTCATGTAAAGAGAATAACCATTATTCTCTAACTTAAATGAATAATTGTGTTGCAATAAACATGATCTAATCATGTTCATGCTTAACACAAACACCAAATAACATTTATTTAGGTTCGTCACTAATCCCAAAGGTAGAGTGAGAGTGCGATGTTGATCATATCAACCTTGGAGACATTTCCAACACACATCATCACCTCACCCTTAGCTAGTCTCTATTTATTTTGTAGCTTTTCTTTCGAGTTACTAACATTTAGCAAACGAATCGGTATCCAATACCCATGTGCTACTAGGAGTACTAGCAAGGTACACATCAATAACATGTATATCAAAATCAAATATACTTCTGTCGACGTTGCCAGCCTTCTTATCTACCAAGTATCTAGGGTTGTTCCGCTTCAGTGACTGCTCTCCTCATAATAGAAGCACTTAGTCTCGGGTTTGGGTTCAACTTTGGGTTTCTTCACTGCAGCAGCAACTGACTTGCCATCCATGAAGTTTCCCTCCTTGCCCTTGCCCTTCTCGAAACTAGTGGTTTTACTAACCATCAACACTTGATCCTCCTTCTTGATTTCTACCTTCGCGTAGTCAAACATCGCAAATAGTTCATCATGAAGTTCTAGTAGCTTAGTGACAGTGACTTGGAGAACTATATCAATCACTATCTTATCTGGCAGATCAACTCCCACTTGATTCAAGCGATTGTAGCACCCAGACAATCTGAGCACATGCACCATGATTGAGCTATTCTCCTTCATATTGCAAGCAAATAATCTTGTTGGAGATCTCATATCTCACAACACGGGCATGAGCCTGAGATCCCAATTTGAGCTCTTAGAACATCTCATATGTTCCATGAAGTTCAAGACGTTTTGGAGCCTCAATTCTAAGCAGTAATGCATGACTCAATGAACTATCAAATAGTCATCAGAATGTGCATGTCAGATGTTGACGATGCTAGAGGGGGTGGCGCATCGAGCGGTGCACTAAGGACATAAGCCTTCTATGCAGCAATGAGGACAATCCTCAGATCACTGACCCAGTCCGCAATATTGCTACCATCATCTTTCAACTCTATTTCTCTAGGAACATATAAAAATACAAGGGAGCTACAGCATGAGCTAGTAATCTCTAACATAATTTGCAAATACACTACTGACTATGTTCGTGATAATGAGTTCAATTAATCATATTACCTAAGAACTCCCACTCAAATTGACATCCCTCCGGTCATTCGAGTGATACATGATCCAAATTCACCAACTCAAGTCCGATCATCACGTGAGTTGAGGTGGTTTCAATGGTGAACATCATCATGTTGATCATATCTACTATATGACTCATCTTCGACCTTTCGGTCTCTTGTGTTCCGAGGCCATGTCTATACATGCTAGGCTCGTCAAGTTTAACCCGAGTGTTCCGCCTGTGCAACACTGGCTTGCACCCGTTGTTTGTGAACGTAGAGTCTATCACACCCGATCATCACGTGGTGTCTCGACACGACAAACTTCCGCAACAGTGCACACTTGGGGAGAACACAATTTATCCTAAAATTTTAGTGAGGGGTCACCTTATAATGCTACCGTCGTCCTAAGCAAAACAAGGTGCATAAAAAGGATTAACATCACATGCAAATCATAAGTGACAGGATATGGCCATGAACTTGTGCTTTCGATCTCCATCCTTAAAGCACCGACATGATCTTCATCGTCACCGGCATGACATCATGATCTCCATCATCTTGATCTCCATAAATGTGTCGCCATCGGGGTTGTCGCGCCCACCATGCTTCTACTACTATTGCTACCGTTTAGCGATAAAGTAAAGCATTCCATAGCACTTTTGATTGACACGTAGGTCATACAATAATTAAAGACAACCCTATGGCTCCTGCCGGTTGCCATACTCATCGACATGCAAGTAATCATATTCTATACAATACATGATCATCTCACACATCACATTGGCCATATCACATCACAACATAGCCTGCAAAAATAAGTTAGTCGTCCTCTATTTGTTGTTGCAAGTTTTACGTGGCTGCTACGGGTATCTAGCAAGAACAGTTCTCACCTATGCACAAACCACAACGGTGATACATAAGTTGCTTTTCAACCTTCTCAAGGACTGCCTTTGTCGAATCTGATCCAACTAAAGTAAGAGAAACAGACACCCACCAGCCATCTTTGTGTAATGAAGTTACACGTCAGTCGATGGAACCGGTCTCTCATAAGCCTATGAGTAAGCATGGTCCGGGGCGCTTCATCCCACAATACCGCTGAACTAAAACACGACCAAGGGAGGAAGCAATCTAAGCATCAACGCCCACAAACTCTGTGTTCTACTCGAGATCTCATCGACACATAGACCTAGCTCTGATGCCACTGTTAGGGTACGTTTTATGGGAAACAAAAAATTCCTACGCACACGCAAGATCTATCCATGGTGATGAGCATCTACGAGAGGGAAAGTGGATCTACATACCCTTGTAGATCGCTAAGCGGGAAGCGTTAAGAAACGCGTTTGATGTAGTCGAACGTCTTCGCGATCCAAATCGTCGAGCGTCCCGCGATCCCATCACGATCCGTCCCGCGATCCAATCATGATCCGTTCCACGATCTCATATGATCCGTCCCACGATCCAATCATGAATCGTCTCATGATCTTGATCACGGTCCTTCCGATCTAGCGCCGAACGAACGGCACCTCCGCATTTGGCACACGTACAGCTCGATGATGATCTCCGCCTTCTTGATCCAGCAAGGGGGAGCGGAGAGGTAGATGAGTTCTCCAAAAGCACAATGGCATGGTGGCGGTGGTGGTGAACTAATCTTGCAGGTCTTCGCCTAAGCATCGCAGAACTAATCTAGAGGAGAAACAGATCTAGAGGAAGAAGAGGGCAGCACGTGGCAATTAGAGTTGGTTTTCCCCTCTAAATCCTCTAGTATATATAGGAGGGAGGGAGGGGAGGAGGCAGCCTCCAACCCTCAAGGTTTGGTCGAAATTGGAGGTGGAGGAGTCCTACTCAAATCCTATTAGGAGTAGGATTCCTCCTTTCCACTTGGAAACTCTTTCCACCTCTCCACCTTTTGGGTTTTCCCACCCCTAGCCTAATGGGCCTTAGTGGGGGCTTAGACCAGCCCACCAGGGGCTGGTTTTACTACTCTCACAACCCATGAGGTCCTTTGGGTCGAGACACCCCTCCCGATGGTCCCCCGGCACTCCCGGTACACTACCGATGAGCCCGGGACTTTTTCTGTGACCAAAATAGGACTTCCTATATATCAATCTTTACCTCCAGACCATTCCGAAGCTCCTCTTGACGTCCGGGATCTCATCCGGGACTCCAAACAACCTTTGGTCACCATCATACATAACTCTATACTACCGAAACATCTCCGAACCTCAAGTGTGCAGACCTTGCGGGTTCGAGAACTATGTACACATGACCGAGACACCTCTATGGTCAATAACCAATAGCGGGACCTCGATGCCCATATTGATTCCTACATATTCTATGAAAATCTTTATCGGTTGAACCTCTATGCCAAGGATTTAGTTAATCCTGTATGATGTTCCCTTTGTTCTTCGGTATGTTACTTGCTCATGATTTGATCGTCGATATCTCCATACCTAGTTCAATCTCGTTACCAGCAAGTCACTTTACTCGTTCCGTAATACAAGATCCCGTGGCTAAATCTTTAGTCACATTGCTTGCAAGGCTTATAGTGATGTTGTATTACTAAGTGGGCCCTGAGATACCTCTCCGTCACACGGAGTAACAAATCCCAATCTTGATCCATGCCAACCCAACAGACACCCTCGGAGATACCTGTAGATCACCTTTATATTCACCCAGTTATGTTGCGACGTTTGATACACATATGGTACTCCTCCGGTGTCAGTGAGTTGCATGATCTCATGGTCATAGGAACAGATACTTGACATGCAGAAAACAATAGCAATAAGCTGACATGATCATATGCTACGTTTATTATTTGGGTCTTGTCCATCACATCATTCCCCTAATGATGCGATCCTGTTATCAAATGACATCTTATGTCCATCGCTAGGAAACCTTAACCATCTTTGATCAACGAGCTAGTCTATTAGAGGCATACTAGGGACATGGTGTTGTCTATGTATCCACACATGTATTTGAGTTTCCGATCAATACAATTCTAGCATGGATAATAAACGATTATCATGAACAAGGAAATATGATAATAACTAACTTATTATTGCCTCTAGGGCATATTTCCAATAGTTCTATCCAAGTTTCGCCTCGAGACGGCAACGCTTCATCCCGAAAGCTTCCTTGTGATTTTTTTCCAGGTCAAAACCCTCCATATAGCAGAAGATGCGCGTCGGGGGCCTGCCAGGTGGTCACAAGCCTGCTAGGCGCGGTCAGGGGGGTGGCCGCGCTTGGCAAGCTTTCCACCTCCTGGTGGGCCCCCTCTGGTATCTGTATCACCCAGTACTTTTTATATATTCCAAAATAAATCTCCGTAAATTTTCAGGACTTTTGGAGTTGTGTAGAATAGGTATCTTAGATTTGCTCCTTTTCCAGTCCAGAATTCTAGCTGCTAGCATTCTCCCTCTTCATGTAAACCTTGTAAAATAAGAGAGAAAAGGCATAAGTATTTTACCATAACGTGAAATAACAACCCATAATGCAATAAATATCAATATAAAATCATGATGCAAAATGGGCGTATCAAACACGGACTATCAAGATGAGTGTGTGAACATGAATGTAATGTTGGTGAGAAATACATACTCCCCCAAGCTTAGGCTTTTGGCCTAAGTTGGTCTAGGGCCATGGCTGGCCCGGATGATATCCAAAGTCATAGTCGGGGTTGTACTGGGCTGCGGCGGCAACCGCCTGAATGGCTGTAGCATGGAGGCGAGCGGCTTCCGCCATTTCTGTCGTACTTGTTTGCCTCCTCTTTGGTTATAAAGTATCTTCGTTTCTCCTGAAAGTTAAGGAAGGCAGGAGCAGCAAGGGTAATATGGACAGCACACTATCTATCAAAAATTAGTCGGTACAGGAGGGATTGGTCGTTCCTCTCAAGAAATTGATAACGCACCAAAGCCTCATAATCAAGACAAGAAAGTGGTAACTCAATATCATTCCGCCATATGGGTACCCCAAGATAATAAGCTACACGAGTGGCATAGATCCCACCAAAGAAATCTCCATCCTTAGCATTATTATGCAACCTCCTAGCAACAACGGCCCTCAAGTTATATCGTCTATCACCCATTACCACACTTTGAAGAATACTAGGATCAGGTACACAAAGGTGGCTATGATCAGTTTTACCGTTAATACATCTACCTATGAAGAGAGCAAAATAATTTATAGCAGGAAAGTGAATGCTCCCCAAGGTAGGCTGTGTCATATTTCTAGTTTCTCCCACAGTGATGCTAGCAAGAAAATCATTATATTCAGTTTTGTGAGGATCACTATGGCTGCCCCATTGTGGAATTTTACATGCGCGGTTAAAATCCTCTAGGTCCATAGTATAAGATTTATCATAAAGATTTAATAGAACGGAAGGCTTATTACGCTTGGATGAAAATTCAAACCTCCGCACGAAAGATTGCGTGAGTTGATAATATTGCTTGCACTCGTCTGAAAGGAAATCTTCAAGGCTAGCATTTTGTGTGTATGCGTAACATTCTTCCTTGAAATCGGCATCAACCATGAATTGATCGGGCGACCATTCACAAGGCCGCACATGAGCTTCCCTCAGTGGTTCAAGGCCGGGCTCACGTATCTCAAGTCTCGGGGCGTTCTTGCTCGAGGAACCCCCTTGGTATATTCGCCTCAACATTTTTCTTGCTCTGAAAAAATTTCTGAAATATTTAGTGACTCAAAATATAGGTGAATAAAACTCAACAAAACTTATAGCAACTACTCCCACAAGTGCCTAGAGCCTATATCATGCATCAAAACTACTTGCGACCATACATATTTGACATGCAAGCTCAAGAACCAGGTCACCACAGCAGCAAAAATTTGCAATATATAAAGCACTAGAACAAAAACTAATTGGACCATTGGAGGAGTCACATACCAAAGAACAATCTCCTAAAACAGTTTTGTAAATGGAGCCTTGCACAAGGAGATCGAAAATGGCAGCAAAATGAGCTAGAACACGGGTTTGAGCAATGGTGGGGGGTTTTCTAGAGGAATACAAAGTGGATGGGTTCTGGAATAAGTGAAGGGGGCCTACGTGGGACCCACAAGCCACCTGGGCACGACCAGGGGGTGGCCGCGCCGTGTGGGCTTGTGACCCACTCGTGCTGCCCCCTGGTATGTACTTAATGCTAGACATTCTTAAATATTCCAGAAAAAATCATACTACATTTTCAGGGCGTTTGAAAAACTTTTATTTTCAGGTCATTTTTCTATTGCACGGAAAACTCAAAAAACAAAAAATAATAATAACATTTTTACTATATTTAATCATACTAACACAAAGTAAAAGTTGGGTGGAGAAGGTTGCGCTTTCCAGATTCATCCATCTCATGTTGATCAAAAGGAATTCATTAACAAGGTTGATCAAGTCTTATTAGCAAAACTTCTTTCGAGTAACATGAAACCGGAGAATTTTCTAATAACTCTAACTTACCTCAATGGGGACATGCATATCTCGTACAATAAGTATATCATATTTATTCTTGACAGTAGGGAGAGGGAATTCAAAATCTCCAATAATAATTGTTGAAATTTTTTCAATGGAGTTGATACTATGAACTTGAGGTTATTTCTTTGAAAAGTGTACCGTATGCTCATTACCATTAATATGAAAAGTGACATTGCCCTTGTTGCAATCAATAACAGCCCCTGCAGTATTCAAAAAAGGTCTACCAAGGATGATCGACATACTGTCATCCTCAGGAATATCAAGAATAACAGAGTCCGTTAGGGTAGTAACATTTGCAACTACTATAGATACATCCTCACAAATACCAATGGGTAAAGCAGTTGATTTATCGGCCATTTGCAAAGAGATTTCATTAGGTGCCAACTTATTCAAATCAAGTCTATGATATAAAGAGAAAGGCATAACACTAACACCAGCTCCTAAATCACATAAAGCGGTTTTAACATAATTCCTTTTAAAAGAGCATGGTATGGTTGGTATTCCTGGATCTCCTAATTTCTTTGTTACTCCACCCTTAGAAGTATAATTAGCATGCATGGTGGATATCTCAGCTTCCGGTATCTTTCTTTTATTTGTCACAATATCTTTTATATACTTAGCATAAGGAGACATTTCTAGAATATCAGTCAAGCGCATACGCAAAAACACAGGTCTAAGCATTTCAACAAAGCGCTCAAAATCCTCATAATCCTTTCTCTTGGATGGTTTAGCAGGAAAGGGCATGGGTTTCTGAACCCATGGTTCTCTTTCTTTACCATGCTTCCTACCAACAAAGTCTCTTTTGTTATATCTTTTATTCTTAGGTTGTGGGTTATCAAGATCAACATCAGGTTCAATCTCCACATCATTATCATTACTAGGTTGAGCATCAGCATGAACATCATCATTAATATTATCACTAGGCCCATGTTCATCACCAAATTGTGTCTCAGCATCAGAAATAGAAATATCATTTGGGTTTTCAGTTGTATCTATAACAGGTTCACTACCAGCATGCAAAGTTCTATCATCATTCTTTTTCCTCTTATTACTCGAACGACTAGGTGCCTTAGTATTAATTCCTTGAAAATCTTGCTCAATTCTCTTAGGATGGCCCTCAGGATACAAAGGTTCATGAGTCATTCTACCACCTCTAGTCACAACACTAACAAAATGATCATTGTTCCTACTATTCATGTCATTAAGCAGATCATTCTGTGCCTTAAGTACTTGTTCTGCTTGAGTAGTTACCATGGAAGCATGTTTAGTAATAAGCTTAAGATCATTGATAGTTCTACTCATATAATCACCTAAGCGATCAAGAATGTAAGCATTATGTTTCAATTGTCTACTAACATAAGCATTGAAATTTTCTTGCTTAACAATAAAGTTATCAAACTCGTTGAAGCATTGGCTAGCAGACTTATTATAAGGAATGTCACCTTCATCAAATCTACGAAGAGAATTTACCTCTACTACCTGTGTCGGGTTATCAAGACCATGTATTTCTTCAATAGGTGGTAGATTCTTAACATCTTCAGCTCTAATACCTTTTTCTTTCATAGATTTCTTTGCCTCTTGCATGTCTTCAGGACTGAGAAATAGAATACCTCTTTTCTTCAGAGTTGGCTTAGGAGTTGGTTCGGGAACAGTCTAATCATTATCATTGCTCAATATATTATTCAATAGTAGTTCAACTTGTTCAACAGTTCGTTCCCTGAAAACCTAACCAGCACAAATATCTAGATGGTCCCTAGAAGCATCGGTTAGTCCATTATAAAGATATCAAGTATTTCGTTTTTCTTGAGAGGATGCTCAGGCAAAGCATTAAGTAATTGGAGAAGCCTCCCCCAAGCTTGTGGGAGACTCACTTCTTCAATTTGCAGAAAGTTAAATATTTCCTGCAAGGCTACTTGTTTCTTATGGGTAGGAAAATATTTTTCAAAGAAGTAATATATCATATCCTGGGGACTACGCACACAACCAGGAGCAAGAGAATTAAACCATATCTTAGCATCACCCTTTAATGAGAAAGGAAACAACTTAATAATATAGTAATAACGAATTTTTTCCTCATGAGTAAATAGGGTGGCTATATCCTTCAATTTAGTAAGATGTGCCACAACAGTTTCAGATTCATAACCATGGAAAGGATGAGATTCAACCAAAGTAATTTACTCAGGATCTATAGAGAATTCATAATCCTTATCGGTAACAAAGATAGGTGAAGTAGGAAACTTAGGATCATATTGCATTCTAGCATTCAAAGATTTTTCCTTCCACTTGCATAGCAGTTTCTTAAGATCATCTCTATCCTTACAAGCAAGAAAGTCCCTAGCTACCTCTCCTTCCATAACATAACCCTTAGGTATATTAGGAAATTCATATCTAGGAGAGCTAGGTCTAACATGTGTCTCATAGTGTTCAGTTTCAATAATTTCTTTAGTTTCAGAAATATCATCATTTTTAGCATTGACTCTAGCAATTTGTTCATCAAGAAATTCACCCAGTGGCATGGTATTATCAAGCAAATTATCATTATAAGAATCATGCATAGCAGAAGTGGCATCATCAATTTCTTGCGACATATCAGAATTAATAGCAGTTGGTGGTGTCGCAAGTTTACTCACAACAGAAGTTGAATCAAGTGCAGAGCTAGATGGTAGTTGGTGTTTGGGTCTTTCAGATTCTTCATAGTGATCAACAGATATAAATCCCAAGTGACTCAGAGAATAGAGCTATGCTCCCCAGCAACGACGCCAAAAAAGGTCTAGATAACCCACAAGTATAGGGGATTGCAACAGTTTTCGAGGGTAGAGTATTTGACACAAGGGGAGCCAAAGAATATTCTCGAGTATTAGCAACTGAGTTGTCAATTCGACCACACCTGAAAGACTTAATATCTGCAGCAAAGTAGTATGGAAGTAATGGTAATGATGGCAAAAGTGATAGTAGCAGTTTTGTAGTGATTGTAACAGTAGCAACGTAAAAGTAACTTAGCAAGGATCAATATGTGAAAATCTCGTAGGCAATGCATCAGTGATGGATAATTATGTCAGATGGCATTCATTATACAATAGTTATAACATAGGGTGGCATAGAACTAGCTCCAATTCATCAATGTAATGTAGGCATGTATTCCATATATAGTCATACGTGCTTATGGAAAAGAACTTGCATGGCATCTTTTGTCCTACCCTCCCGTGGCAGCGGGGTCCTAATGGAAACTAAGGGATATTAATGCCTCCTTTTAATAGAGAACCGGATAAAAGCATTAGCAGTTAGTGAATACATGAACTCCTCAAACTACGATAATCACCGGAAAGAATCCCAGTTATTGTCACCCTGGGGGATGCAGATCATAACTCATAATAGGTGTCTACAACTTGCAAGATAGGATACGAAAGACATATATATTCATGAAAACATAATAGGTTCAGATCTTAAATCATGGCACTCGGGCCCTAGTGACAAGCATTAAGCATTGCAAAGTCATAGCGACACCAATCTCAGAACATACTGGATACTAGGGATCAAACCTTAACAAAACTAACTCGATTACATGATAAATCTCATCCAACCCATCACCGTCCAGCAAGCCTATGATGGGATTACTCAGGAACGGTGGAGAGCATCATGGAATTGGTGATGAAGGATGGTTTGTGATGACGATGGCATCGATTTCCCCTCTTCGGAGCCCAAAACGGACTCCAGATCTGGCCTCCCGAAGAAGAACAGGAGGTGGCAGCGGCTTCGTGTCGTGAAACGCGATGAACTCTTCTCTCTAATTTTTTTCTCCCTGAATAGGAATATATAGAGTTGGAATAAAGGTCGGTGGAGCTCCAGGTGGCCCACAAGCTTGCTAGGCAGGGCTAGGGGGTGGCCGCGCCCTATGGGCTTCTGACCTGTGGGTGGCCCCCTCTGATTATTTCTTTCGCCAGTATTTTTTATTAATTCGAAAAATAATCTCCGTAAATTTTTAGGTCAATCCGAGAACTTTTATTTCTGCAAAAAAATAACACCAAGGCAATTCTGCTGAAAACAGGGTCAGTCCAGGTTAGTTCCATTCAAATCATGCAAATTAGAGTCCAAAACAAGGGCAAAAGAGTTTGGAAAAGTGGATACGATGGAGACGTATCAGGGTATTCTATGAAGATGCATTTGTCCGCTTTGGGTTTGAGCTCATTAGGTGAAAACCCTTTTTCACATAAGCGTCGCAGCCCCAAATATTAAGAAATGACAGCTTAGGTTTCCACCAAACCAAAATTCATACAATGTCATCTCAACGAATTGGGATGGTGCCCCTTTTAAAGTGAATGTAGTTGTCTCTAACGCATAACCCCGAAAAGATAGTGGCAAATCGATAAGAGACATCATAGTTCGCACCATATCCAATACAACACAACTACGACATTCGGACACACCATCATACTATGGTGTTCTAGGTGGCGTGAGCTGTGAAACAAATTCCAGATTGTCTTGTATACCAATACTCATAACTTAGGTATTTACATTTTATCTCCTTGTCACAATGATCTCAAACTTCACTGTGATTTTGTTTGAACTTTTCAGACTTGTGTTTCATTAAGAAAATATCCCCATATATACTCAAATCATCAGTGAAGGTAGGAAAATAACGATATCCATTGCACGCTACAACACTCAAAGGACCGAATACATCAACATGTATCATTTCCAATAAGTTACCATACCGAAAAACAGGGTCTTAGTCATCTTGCCCATGAGGCATGGTCCACAGGTCCCAACCGATTCCCAATCGAATGAGTCCATAGATCCATCAGCATGGAGTTTCTTCATGCGTTTTACACCAATATGACATTTAGCGGCAGTGCCACAAGTATGTGGTACTATCATTATTAACTTTGTATCTTTTGGCATCAATATTATGAACATGTGTATCACTATGATCAATATTCAATAAACCATTGTCTTTGGGTGCATGACCATTGAAGGTATTGTTCATGTAAACAAAATAACCATTATTCTCTAACTTAAATGAATAACCGTATTGCAATAAACATGATCCAATCACGTTCATGCTCAATGCAAACACCAAATAACATTTATTTAGGTTCATCACTAATCCCGAAGGTAGAGAGAGCGTGCGATGGTGATCACATCAACCTTGGAAACACTTCCAACATTGATCATGACCTCACCCTTAGCTAGCCTCCGTTTATTCCGTAGCTTTTATTTCGAGTTACTAACATTTAGCAACCGAACCGGTATCCAATACCCAGGTTCTACAGGACTACTAGCAATGTACACATCAATAACACATATATCAAGTATACTTTTGTCGACGTTGCCAGCCTTCTTATCTACCAAGTATCTAGGGTTGTTCCATTTTAGTGACCGTTCTCCTCATAACAGAAGCACTTAGTCTAGGGTTTGGGTTCAACCTTGGGTTTCTTCACTGGAGCAGCAACTGACTTGCCATCCATGAAGTTTCCCTCCTAGCCCTTGCCCTTCTCGAAACTAGTGGTTTCACTAACCATCAACACTTGATGCTCCTTCTTGATTTCTACCTTCGCGGTGTCAAACATCGCGAATAGCTCAGGGATCATTATTTCCATCCTTGGCATTTTATAGTTCATCACGAAGCTCTAGTAGCTTAGTGACAGTGACTTGGAGAACTATATCAATCACTATCTTATCTGGAAGATCAACTCCCACTCGATTCAAGCGATTGTAGTACCCAGACAATCCGAGCAAATGCTCAACGATTGAGCTATTTCTCCATTTATTCCATAGCTTTTATTTCGAGTTACTAACATTTAGCAACCGAACCGGTATCCAAAACCCAGGTGCTACTAGGAGTACAAGCAAGGTACACATCAATAACACGTATATCAAATATACTTCTGTCGACGTTGCCAGCCTTCTTATCTACCAAGTATCTAGGGTTGTTCCGCTTTAGTGACCGCTCTCCTCATAATCGAAGCACTTAGTCTCGGGTTTGGGTTCAACTTTGGGTTGCTTCACTGGAGCAGCAACTAACTTGCTATCCATGAAGTTTTCCCTCCTGCTCCTGCCCTTATCAAAACTAGTGGTTTGACTAACCATCAACACTTGGCGCTCCTTCTTGATTTCTACCTTCGCGGTGTCAAACATCGCGAACAGCTCAGGGATCATTTTTCTATCCTTGGCATTTTATAGTTCATCACCAAGTTCTAGTAGCTTAGTGACAATGACTTGGAGAATTATATCAATCACTATCTTATCTGGAAGATCAACTCCCACTCGATTCAAGCGATTGTAGCACCCAGACAATTTGAGCACATGCTCATTGATTGAGCTATTCTCCTTCATCTTGCAGGCAAAGAATCTTGTTGGAGGTCTCATACCTCTCAACATGGGCACGAGCCTGAGATCCCAATTTCAGCTCTCAGAACATCTCATATGTTCCGTGACGTTCAAAACGTTTTGGAGCCTTAATTCTAAGCCGTAATGCATGATGCATTGAACTATCAAGTAGTCATCAGAATGTACCTGTCGGATGTTCACAACATCTACAGACGATCGTTGAGGGGGTGGCACACCGAACAGTGCATTAAGGACATAAGACTGTTGTGCATCTATGAGGACAATTCTCAGATTAGAGAGCCAGTACGCATTATTGCTACCATCATATTTCAACTCTATTTCTCTAGGAACATATAAAAAATTCAAGGGAGCTACAGCGCGAGCTAGTAATACACAACATAATTTGCAAAGACCTTTTTACTATGTTCATGATAATGAGTTTAGTTAACCATATTACTTAAAAAACCACTCAAATTGACACCCCTATGGTCATTCGAGTGTCACATGCTCCAAATCCACCAACTCAAGTCCGTTCATCACGTGAGTTGAGGGGGTTTCAATGGTGAACATCTTCATGTTGATCATATCTACTATATGACGCATGTTCGACCTTTTGGTCTCTTGTGTTCCAAGGCCATATTTGTACATGCTAGGCTCATCAAGTTTAACCCGAGTGTTACGCACGTGCAACCCTGGCTTGCACCCGTTGTATGTGAACTTAGAGTCTATCACACCCGATCATCACGTGGTTTCTTGAAACGACGAACTTTTGCAATGGTGCACACTCGGGGAGAACACAATTTTATCTTGAAATTAAGTGAGGGATCACCTTATAATGCTACCGTACGCCTAAGCAAAATAAGATGCATAAAAGGATTAACATCACATGCAAATCATAAGTGACATGATATGGCCATGAACTTGTGCTTTTGATCTCCATCTTTAAAGCCTGGCATGATCTCCATCGTCACCGGCATGACACCATGATCTCCATGATCTTGATATCCATCAATGTGTCACCATGAGGTTGTTCTGCCGACTGTTCCTAACTCATAGCGATAAACTAAAGCAAAATGGTGAAAATATTTAAAGACAACCCTATGGCACCTGCCGGTTGTCGTACTCATCGACATGCAAGTCATGATATTCTATACAATACATGATCATCTCATACATCACATATATCTCATCATGTAATTGGCCATATCACATCACAACATACCGTGCAAAAACAAGGTAGACGTCCTCTAATTGATGTTGCAAGTTTTACATTGTTGCTACGGGTATCTAGCAAGAACAATTCTTACCTACGCAAAAACCACAACGGTGATACAAAAATTGCTATTCAACCTTCTCTAGGATCGCCTTTGTCAAATCCGAACTGACTAAAGTGGGAGAAACAGACACCCGCCAGCCATCTTTATGCAACGAAGTTACATGTCGGTTGATGGAACCGGTCTCTCATAAGCGTACGAGTAATGTTGGTTCGGGATGCTTCATCCCACGATACCCTTGTAGATCTACATACCCTTGTAGATCACCAAGCGGGAAGGGCTAAGAAATGCAGTCGATGTAATCGAACGTCTTCGCGATCCAAATCTCCGAGCGTCCCGCGACCCCATCACGACCCTTCTCGTGATCCAATCACGATCCGTTCCTCAATCCCATCACGATCCGTCCCACGATCAAATCACGAATCGTCTCGCGTTCAGCACATGTACAACTCAGTGACGATCTCTGCCTTATTGATCCACCAAGAGGGAACCAAAAGGTAGATGAGTTCTCTGGCAGCACGACGGTGTGGCGGCGATGGTGGTGGAACTATTCCGAGAGGGCTTCACCTAAGCACCGCCGAACTAGACTAGAGGAGAAAACGATCTAGATGAAGTAGAGGGAGCACGTGGCAATTAGGGTTAGCTCTCCCCTCTAAATCCTCTAGTATATATAGGAGGGAGGGAGGGGAGGATGCAGGCTCAAACACTCAAGGTTTGGCCGAAATTGGAGGTGGAGCATTCCTACTCCAATCCTACTAGGAGTAGGATTCCTCCTCTCCACTTGGAAACCCTTTCCACCTTTTCCACCTTTGGGTTTACCCACCCCTAGCCGCATGGGGCTTAGTGGGGGGGGTCAGCCATCCCACTAGGGGATGGTTTTACTCCTACCACAGCCCATGAGGTCCTTTGGGTCGAGACACCCCTCCCGATGGCCCCCGGTACCCTCCCAACACTCCCGGTACACTACCGAAGTACCCAAAACTTTTCCATTGACCAAAACAGGACTTCCTATATATCAATCTTTACCCCCGGACCATTCTGGAGCTCCTCGTGATGTCTAGGATCTCATCCGTGACTCCTAACAACCTTCGGTCACCACTTTACATAACTCTATAATACCGAAACGTCACCGAACCTTAAGTGTGCAGACCCTGCGGGTTCGAGAACTATGTAGACATGACTGAGACACCTCCACAGTCAATAACCAATAGCGGGACCTAGATGCCCATATTGGTTCCGACATATTCTACGAAGATCTTTATCGGTTGAACCTCGATGTTAAGGATTCAGTTAATCTCGTACGTAGTTCCCTTTGTTCTTCAGTATGTTACTTGCCCGAGATTCTATCGTCGGTATCTCTATACCTAGTTCAATCTCGTTACCCGCAAGTCTCTTTACTCGTTCCATAATACAAGATCTCATGGCTAACACTTAGTCACATTGCTTGCAAGGCTTATTGTGATGTTGTATTACCGAGTGGGCCCTGAGATACCTCTCCGTCACATAGAGTAAAAAATCACAGTCTTGATCCATACCCACTCAACAGACACCCTTGGAGATACCTGTAGAGCAACTTTATAGTCACCCAGTTATGTTGTGACGTTTGATGCACACAAGGTATTCCTCTGATGTCAATGAGTTCCATGATCTCATGGTCATAGAAACAGATACTTGACATGCAGAACAGTACAGCAATAAACTGACACGATCATATGCTATGTTTATAGTTTGAGTCTTGTCCATCACATCATTCTCCTAATGATGTGATCCCGTTATCAAATGACATCTCATGTCTATGGCCAGGAAACCTTGACCATCTTTGATCAACGAACTAGTTAACTAGAGGCATACTAGGGACACAGTGTTGTCTATGTACCCACACATGCATTTGAGTTTTCAATCAATACAATTATAGTATGGATAATAAACGATTATCACGAACAAGGAAATATAATAATAATAAATTTATTATTGCCTCTAGGGCATATTTCCAATAGTAGGTTCCGATATGTTATGTAGATGAATCAACGACAATGCCGGTTTTAGATATGTGGATTGAGAGCAATCCACATTTTTGAATTTGTAGATGTGAGTGGTGGCTTCGGATGGTTTGATGTATATTTTTATCATCCTTTCATTGAATAAATAATAAAGATAGATGTATGCATCGATTAATGCAGAGGTCGGAGATTTTAACCTCCTTCCCCCTCCCCAAAAAATATATGTTCACTTACCCTTTTGTTTTAGATAAAGCCCGACGTATTATTACAGAGAGCACAACAGTAGTTTCACCTTACTGTTCTTTGTTGTTGAGTTGAATTTACTGGGTTGTTACTGGTGGTGCTTCCAATTTGACGCTAGTAACCACAAATTGTTACAAAATGCATACACAGCTAAGCAGTGATGTCATTTGGCCCTGCCAATTTTCCCTATTCTGGCAACAAGTAGAACAGTTTTACTGTTTTAGCAAGGTTGATTCCGGTCTTGCGAACTTCTTAAAAGGTTCTTTTTGGTTTCTTTTTTCTATCTCCCCTTTTTCTTTTCTCAGTTTTTATTATTCTTTCGAAATTGATTTCATAGTTTGCAAAAAAAGGTACTAAAAGTTCATAAACGTAGTTTTTTTCTAAAAAAGGTAAATAATAATAATAAAACAAATAGATTTTTTAACAGGTGAAATTATTTGTCAAAAAATTGAAAGAATAATGTCCATGTTCTTAAAAACTGTACAAAAGGCTCTAAAACATGTTCAAATTTTTGCAACAAATAATCTCAAAAACTACATAAGAACTTTATATAAATATTTTTTGTGTTTTCTAGGGAAAACAAAATCAAAATGCCTTAAAGCGGAATAAAACACTAGAAAGCTAGACGGGAAAAATAATCTTGGTGCTCACTACACTTAGTCGAACCGCTACAATTACCAATGTTATTAGGTTGGCCCACTAGCTTACTCCCGTGTGGGAGCTTGACAATTTGACGAACAGTTAACATTGTAGCCCTGTCCTAACTATTGTAACCTAGTTCTAATTACAGTTAAGTCCATTAACAACCTATTAGCCTCGGTCTCTATTGTTTCGTGTCTATCAAAAAGTGGAAATGTTAGATGCTCTTTTGAGGAAAAAAAACATGTCCAACTATGAAACCATGTTATTTTTGGCGAAACCTATTTGAATAGTGGGGCAAGCACACAAGGTGCTTCGATGCACCAGGACACATTATAGAGTTTCATTGGTTCTCTTTATGTTTTGTTCTTCTTTTTAACTTCTGAATATTTTTTCCTTTTTGTATTATTGCAGGTTTTCTTTCACTATTTATGTTCTCCCCATTTATTTTATTTTCTCCTTTTCAGAAAATGTTCTCACAAAGTTATATTTTTCTTCATGAATTTGAAAAACCATTCATTGATTTAGAAACATTACATGATCTTTGAAAAGGTATTTATGAAATTTAAATTTTCATGAAAGTTTAAAATATCATTTTTAATTAAAATATAAAATTTCCAAAATGTTTGATGACTTTCTTAAAAGGAACAAAAAGATACACATGAAAAATCTTACAAAAATTAATAAAATGATGAATGGAAAAGATGTTTTTATGGACGGATGAAAACTAAAATGATCTTGCCCTTATCAGCCCGTTATGTGGGTAGCCGACATAAGGTGATATGTGTGTTCGCCCTTGTATCATGTTTCCTATTTGACGCTAGTTACTGCAAAATACACATGCAGTTGAACAACGATGCGATTTGGCCGTGCCAATTTTTTTTCTATTCTGGTAACAGGTAGGACAATTTTAGGATGATTGCTTCCAGTCTATGGAACTTCTTTAGGGGTTCTTTTTTGGTTTCTTTGTTTTATTTTTCCATTTTATTTCCCCCACTTTTATTCTTATTTGAAATCTATTTTATTGTTTGCAAAAAATGCCACTGAATTTCTATAAACGTTACATTTTCTGAAAAATACCTAAATATACCAAATATTTAGTTATTTTATAGGAATATATTAAAAAGTTCAAATAAATCGTCAAAAATGGGGAAAGAACATCTTGTTCTTCAAACAAATTTATAGAAGGTTCCAAAACATGTTAACTTTCTTTCCAAAAAGTAATCTCAAAAGTTGAAACAATGTACATTTTTCAATACAAATATCAAAGTTTTAAATAGCCAGCTATAGCTATAGAGAAGGTGCCACTATGTGGCATAGCCCGCTAAACTCACGAAATAGCTAGCTATAATGGGCTATAGTCGTGCTATAGCTGATTTGAAGGGCCGTCGCTATTTGTTATAGCCCGCTATTTAAAACACTGTTAATATATTTTTGTGTTTCCTATGGAAAACAAAACAAAAAATGTCGTAAAACAGGAAAAAAAAACACTGGAGCTACACGGGAAAAACAGTCTGGATGCTCACTATGCTTAAAACAGGAAAAAAAACATTGTAAAGCTACATTCTTCATGTTAATAGGTTGGTCCATTCGCGCTCTCCTACTCCCTCGATTCTAAAATAATTGTCTCAATCTTAATAAGACTTTGTATTAGAATTCGTACAAAGTTGAGACAGTTATTTTAAAACATAGGGAGTATATGGGAGCTAGACAATTTGACACTCAGCTGCCATTGCAGCCTTGTCCTAATTATTGTGGCCTAGGTCCAGTTGCAGTTAAGTCCATTAACAAGCTAGCAATCTCCTCTCTAAGGTTTTTTTTCTATCAAAAATGGGAAATATTGGGCGCTCCTATGACAAAAAAAAACCTTGTCTGTCCATGAAACCATGTTATTTCTGGCAAATACCTATTTGATGCCCGCTAGGGAAAATCCTATTTGCCGCTCTTTGCGGCAAGGAGTTACGCTTTCGCATAAGAAATCGAGCGACCGATCGGGGATGGGCCGGCCCTTTTAGCATTTCTGGGATACCGGTTTTAGGAACCTTAGATGCTGTTTTCAGCCGGTTTTTTCTGGTTTTGGAAAACTTCTAGAAGGTTCCCTGAACAGGTTTTTTTGTTTTCTTGTTTTTATTATTTTCTGTTTTTGTTCCTGTTTCGAAAAATGTTCTGGATTTTCAACAATTCTTCTTCAAATTCGAAAAATGTTTTTGCTTTTCAGAAATTTTTTCTAGATTTTCAAATTCGCAAAATGTTTCTGCGTTTTAAAAAAAGGTTCTGGATTTTCAAAAAATGTAATGAATTTTCAGAAAATGTACTGGATTTTCGAAAAGTATTTGGGATTTAAAAAAATCATTCAATTCGAAAAATGTTTTGCTTATAAAAAACTGTTTTGGATTGTCAAAAAAGTTCTGGATTTTCAAAAAATGTACTTCAAATTCGGAAAATGTTTCTGATTTTTCAAAAAAATATTCGGGATTTTCATTAAATGTTCTTCAAATTATAAAATTGTTTATAATTTTTAGAAAAATGTTTTGGATTTTTTAAAATATTTCCCAAAAATTTCCTTGTTTTTCGAAATTTGTTCTCAAGATTCAAAAAATGTTCGGGTTTTCAAAAATTGTTCGCATTTATGAATTTGTTCAGGATTGTTAAAAACTGTTCTCATTTTTAAAATTTCTTCTCAAGATTCAAATTTTTTTATGCTTTTAAAAATTGTTCACGATTCCAAATTTGTGTGGGGTTTTCAAAATTGTTCTGTGTTTCAAATTTTTGTTCTCAATATTGAAAAAATGTTCATGCTTTAAAAAATTGTTCGCGGTTCCAAATTTGTTCAGGATCTTTCGAAATTGTTCTTTGTTTTAAAATTTGTTCTCAAGATTCAAAAAATGCGCGTGCTTTAAAAAATTGTTCGTGTTTTCAAATTTGTTCTCTGTTTTAAAAAACGTTGATATTTTCAAATAATGATTGAGAAATTCAACGTTTGTTCGTTTTGATAAAGAAAAGAGAAAACGAAAACGGGAAGAAAAACGAGCCAAAAAAGAAAAAGAAAGAAATAAGCAGAGAAGGGACACCAACAAAAAAAAGAGAAAATTATCTGATGTATCTAGACAAAAAAAGAGAAAATTCCTCAGACTGAGCTATGAAGCAACTATCTGCAATAGTGTCTCATAGACCGAACCATCTTCGAACCATACTAAGTTCATGAATGAACTATATGATTCAACAACTTCTTTGTCGCTTCCAAAGCGTCAACATACTTAGCCTTTGTTATAGAATTCGGCACAGCATCTTGTTTGAAACAATTTCCAACTACCGTGCCACCATATTGTGTATTACACAACACCCTTAACTTAAATCAAAAATCGCATGGAGCATTGATTGAGACTGTATCGATGTAATTACTTACAACGAGCACTTCATAATCTCTGCTTGCGAGAAAACATGTTATCAACACTACTCTAGTACTTAATGACATCTTTCACTGTTGTCCCATGATCAATGCTTTGATCACTTTTGTATCTATACTCGCAACAACTTGGGAGTATCGGACATATCTGGTTGTTTTTACATACCATGGAATACATGATTAATCCAAACACTAGAGTGTGTGGAATCTCCATCATGTATTTTACTCCTCAGTGCTTTGGGACACTAAGTCTTGCAAAAACTCTTTCCATGTGACTTCGGCAAGAATCACTCCTTGGCGTTTTTAAATGCTAAAAGGTTTTAGCACCTTGTCAATAGGTATTCATTGCTTAGCCCCATTAGGTAAATCTATCTCCATAGATCATCATGCCTAATATTGAGGCTATTTTGTTGGAAATATGCCCTAAAGGCAATAATAAATTAGTTATTATCATATTTCCTTATTCATGATAATCGTTTATTATCCATGCTATACTTGTATTGATTGGAGACTTAGAAGCATGTGTGGATACATAGACAAAACCATGTCCCTAGTATGCCTATAATAGACTAGCTCGTTGATCAAAGATGGTTAAGGTTTCCTAGCCATGGACATGAGATGTCATTTGATAACGGGATCACATCATTAGGAGAATGGTGTGATGGACAAGACCCAAACTACAAACGTAGCATATGATCGTGTCAGTTTATTGCTAATGTTTTCTGCATGTCAAGTATATGTTCCTTTGACCATGAGATCATGCAACTCATGGACACCGGAGGAGTGCCTTGTGTGTATCAAACGTCGCAACTAGGTGACTATAAAGTTGCATTATAGGTCTGTCCGAAGGTGTCTGTTGGGTTGGCATGGATCAAAAACTAGGATTTGTTACTCCGTCTAACAGAGAGGTATCTCAGGGCCCACTCGGTAATACAACATCACAATAAGCCTTGCAAGCAATGTGACTAATTGTTAGCCACGGGATCTTGTATTACGGAACGAGTAAAGAGACTTGTCGGTAACGAGGTTGAACTAGGTATACAGATACTGACGATCGAATCTCGGGCAAGTAACATACCGAAGAACAAACGAAAACATCATACGGGATTAACTGAATCCTTGACATAGAGATTCGACCGATAAAGATCTTCGTAGAATATGTAGGAACCAATATGGGCATCCAGGTCCCGCTATTGTTTATTGACCGTAGAGGTGTCTCGGTCATGTCTACATAGTTCTCGAACCCGCAGGGTCTGCACACTTAAGGTTTGGTGACGTTCGGTAGTATAGAGTTATGCATGGTGGTGACCGAAGGTTGTTCAGAGTCCCGGATGATATCCCGAACGTCATGAGGAGCTCCGGAATGGTCCGAAGGTAAAGATTGATACATAGGAAGTCCTGTTTTGGTCACCGGAAAAGTTTTGGGCTCATCGGTAGTGTACCGGGAGTGCCGGTAGTGTACCGGGGGACCATCGGGAGGGGTATTTTGACCCAAGAGGATACATGGGCTGTGGGAGAGTAAATACCAGCCCTTTGTGGGCTGGTGGAAGTCCCACACAAGGCCCATGCGGCTGGGAAGAAAAGCCCAAAAGGAAAAAAGTGGAAAAAGGCAAAAAAAAGGCCAAATAAGGAAGGAGTCCTAATCCTACTAGGAGTGGAGGAGGAGGACTCCGCCCTCCTTGGTTTGGCCGACCCAAGGGCTGCCTCTTTGGAAGCCAAGCCTCCTCCTCTTCTCCTCCTATATATACTAGAGGATTTTAGGGTTTTGGCACAAGATTTTCAGCCACGTGCCACCCGTTCCTCTAGTGCATAGCTTCTCCTCTAGATCGGTTTTCTGCAGTGATTAGGCGAAGCCCTGCCGGAATAGCTCCACCACCATCGCCGCAGCGCCGTCACACTGCCGGAGAACTCTTCTACCTCTCCGCTCCCTCTTGCTGGATCAAGAAGGCGGAGATCGTCATCAAGCTGTACGTGTGCTGAACGCGGAGGTGCCTTCCGTTCGGCGCTAGATCGGAAGGACCGTGGTCAAGATCGCGAGACGGATCGTGATGAGATTGCGGAACGGATCGTGATGAGTTCGTAGGACGGATCATGATTGGATCGCGAGACGGATCGTGATGAGATCGCGGGACACTCGGCGATTTGGATCGCGAAGACGTTCGACTACACCAACCGCGTTTCTTAACGCTTCCCGCTTAGCGATCTACAAGGGTATGTAGATCCACTCTCCTTCTCGTAGATGCTCATCACCATGGATAGATCTTGCGTGTGCGTAGGATAATTTTTGTTTCCCATGCAACGTCCACAACAGTGGCATCATGAGCTAGGTCTATGTGTAGATGAGATCTTGAGTAGAACACAAAGAGTTTGTGGGCGTTGATGCTTAGATTGCTTCCTTCCTTGGTCGTGTTTTGGTTCAGCGGTATTGTGGGATGAAGCGGCCCGGACCAACCTTACTCGTACACTTACGAGAGACCGGTTCCATCGATTGACGTGTAACTTTGTTGCACAAAGATGGTTGGCGGGTGTCTGTTTCTCCTACTTTAGTTGGATCGGATTCGACAAAGGCGGTCCTTGAGAAGGTTGAAAAGCAACTAGTGTATCACCGTTGTGGTTTTTGCGTAGATGAGAATTATTCTTGCTAGATACTCGTAGCAGCCACGTAAAACATGCAACAACAATTAGAGGACGTCTAACTTGTTTTTGCAGGGTATGTTGTGATATGATATGGCTAATTACATGATGTGATATATGTGATGTATGAGATAATCATGTGTTGTATAGAATATCACGACTTGCATGTCGATGAGTACGGCAACCGGCAGGAGCCATAGGGTTCTCTTTAATTATTGTATGACCTGCGTGTCAATCATTAAGCACTATGTAATGCTTTACTTTATCGCTAAATGGTAGCAATAGTAGTAGAAGCATGTTGGGCGCGACAACCCCGATGGCGACACATTGATGGAGATCAAGATGATAGAGATCATGGTGTCATGCCGGTGACGATGGAGATCATGCGGATGCTTTCAAGATGGAGATCAAAAGCACAAGTTCATGGCCATATCATGTCACTTATGATTTGCATGTGATGTTAATCCTTTTATGCACCTTGTTTTTCTTAGAACGACGGTAGCATTATAAGGTGATCCCTCACTTAATTTCAAGATAAATTGTGTTCTCCCTGAGTGTGCATCGTTGCGAAAGTTCGTCGTGTCGAGACACCACGTGATGATCGGGTGTGATAGACTCTACGTTCACATACAACGGGTGCAAGCCAGTGTGGCACATGCAGAACACTCGGGTTAAACTTGACGAGCCTAGCATGTACAGACATGGCCTCGGAATACAAGAGACCAAAAGGTCGAACATGAGTCAATAGTAGATATGATCAACATGATGATGTTCACCATTATAACCACCTCAACTCACGTGATGATCGGACTTGAGTTGGTGAATTTGGATCATGTATCACTCGGATGACCGGAGGGATGTCAATTTGAGTGGGAGTTCTTCAGTAATATGATTAAATTGAACTCATTATCATGAACATAGTCAGTAGTGTCTTTGCAAACTGTGTTGTAGATACTAGCTCACGCTATAGCTCCCTTGAATTTTTATATGTTCCTAGAGAAATAGAGTTGAAAGATGATGGTAGCAATATTGCGGATTGGCTCCGTGATGTGAGGATTGTCCTCGTTGCTGCACAGAAGGCTTATGTCCTTAATGCACCGCTCGGTGCGCCAACCCCTATAGCGTCGTCTGTAGATGTTGTGAACATCTGACAGGCATGTTTTGATGACTACTTGATAGTTTAGTGCGTCATGCATTACGGCTTAGAATTGAGGCTCCGAAACGTTTTGAACGTCATGAAACATATGAGATGTTCTAAGAGCTGAAATTAGGATCTCAGGCTCATGCCCGTGTTGCGAGATATGAGATCTCCGACAAGATTCTTTGCCTGCAAGATGAAAGAGAATAACTCAATCGTTGAGCATGTGCTCAGATTCTCTGGGTGCTACAATCGCTTGAATCGAGTGGGAGTTGATCTTCCAGATAAGATAGTGATTGATATAGTTCTCCAAGTCACTGTCACTAAAGCTACTAGAACTTGGTGATGAACTATAAAATGCTAGGGATAGAAATAATGATCCCTGAGCTGTTCGCGATGTTTGACACCGCGAAGGTAGAAATCAAGAAGGAGCGTCAAGTGTTGATGGTTAGTCAAACCACTAGTTTCGAGAAGGGCAGGAGCAAGGAGGGAAAACTTCATGGATAGCAAGTCAGTTGCTGCTCCAGTGAAGCAACCCAAAGTTGAACCCAAACCCGAGACTAAGTGCTTCGATTATGAGGAGAGCGGTCGCTGAAGCGGAACAACCCCAGATACTTGGTAGATAAGAAGGCTGGCAACGTCGACAAAAGTATATTTGATATACGTGTTATTTATGTGTACCTTGCTAGTACTCCTAGTAGCACCTGGGTATTGGATACCAGTTCGGTTGCTAAATCTTAGTAACTCGAAATAAAAGCTACGGAATAAATGGAGCACTAGCTAAGGGTGAGGTGGCGATGTGTGTTGGAAATGTTTCCAATGTTGATGTGATCAACATCGCACGCTCTCTCTACCTTCGGGATTAGTGACGAACCTAAATAAATGTTATTTGGTGTTTTGCGTTGAGCATGAACGTGATTAGATCGTGTTTATTGCAACACGGTTATTCATTTAAGTTAGAGAATAATGGTTATTCTGTTTACATGAATGATACCTTCAATGGTCATGCACCCAGTGAGAATGGTTTGTTGAATCTTGATCGTAGTAATACACATGTTCATACCATTGATGCCAAAAGATACAAAGTTAATAATGATAGTACCACATACTTGTGGAACTGCCGCTAAATGTCATATTGGTATAAAGCGCATGAAGAAACTCCATGCTGATGGATCTTTGGACTCATTCGATTTCAAATCGATCGAGACATGCGAACCATGCCTCTTGGGCAAGATGACTAAGGACCCCGTTTTCTGGTTTGATGGAGAGGGCAAGTGATTTATTGGAAATGATACATGATTATGTATGCAATCCAATGAGTCTTGTAGCGTGCGGTGGATATCGTTATTTTCTTACCTTCAATAATGATTTGGGTAGATATACTGTATATTTACTTAATGAAACACAAGTCTGAATCGTTTGAAAGGTTCAAGCAAATTCAGAGTGAAGTTTAAGATCATCGTGACAAGAAGATAGAAATGTCTGCGATATGATCGTGGAGGTAAATATCCGAGTTATGAGTTTGGCATACAACTTTAGACAATGTGAAAGTTGTTTCACAACTCACGCCACCTGGAACACCATAGTGTGATGGTGTGTCTGAATGTCATAGTCGTACTCTATTGGATATGGTGCGTGCTATGATGTCTCTTGTCGTTTTGCTACTATAATTTTGGGGTTATGCATTAGATACAACTACATTCACTTTAAATAGGGCACCATCTAAATCCGTTGAGATGACACCGTGTGAATTAGGGTTTGATAGAAACCCAAGCTCTCATTTCTTAATGTTTGGGGCTGCGACGCTTGTGTGGAAAATGTTTTCACCTAATGAGCTCGAACCCAAAGCGGAAAAATGCATCTTCATAGAATACCCTAAGAACAGTTGGGTAAACCTTCTATCTCAAATCCAAGCATAAAGTGTTTGTTGCTAAAACTGGGTCCTTTCTCGAGAAAAAGTTTCTCTCAAAAGAATTGAGTGGGAGGAAGATAGAACTTGATGAGGTTGTTGAACCTTTGTTCAATTAGAGAGTAGCGCAGCACAGGAAGTTGTTTTCTGTGAAGCCTACGTTAGTTGAAGAGGAAGTTAATGATGATGATCATGAAGCTTCAGATCAAGTTACTATCGAACCTCGTTGGTCGACTAGGATGTGTACTGATCCTAAGCGGTACGACAACCCTGTCTTGGAGGTCATGTTGTTGGACAACGATGAACCTACGAGCTATGGAGAAGCGATGATGGGCCCGGATTCTGACAAATGGTTAGAGGCCATAAAATCCGAGAAAGGATCCACGTATGAAAACCAAGTATAGACTTTGGTAGACTTGCTTGTTGGACGGCAGGTCGTCGAGTAAAAATGGACCTTTAAGATGAAGACAGACACTGATGGTGAATGTCACCATTTATAAAGCTCGACTTGTCGTAAAGAAGTTTCGGCAAGTTCAAGGAGTTGACTGTGATGAGACTTTCTCACTCATAGCGATGCTAAAGTCTGTTGGAATTATGTTAGCAGTTGCTGCATTTTTCAATTATGAAATCTGGCAGATGGATGGCAAAACATCGTTTCCTTCCTCAAGGAAAGGTTGTATGAGATACAACCAGAAGGTTTGTCAGTCCTAAGGATGCAAAAAGGTGTGCAAGCTTCAGTGATCCTTCTATGAACTGAAGCAAGCATCTCGGAGTTGGAATATACACTTTGATGAGGTGATCAAAGTTTTTGAGTCTATACAAAGTTTATGAGAAACTTGTATTTACAATAAAGTGAGTGGGAGCACTGTAGAGTTTCTGGTAAGCATATGTGGTTGACATATTGTTGATCGGAAATGATGTAGAATTTCTGGAAAGCATAAACAGTTGTTTGAAAAAGAGTTTTTCAAAGGAAGACCTGGATAAAGCTACCTAATTGTTGAGCATCAAGATCTATAGAGATAGATCAAGAAGCTTGATGAGACTTTTCAAATAAGTACATACCTTGACAAAGTTTTTGAAAGAATTCAAAATGGATCAGTCAGAGAAAGAGTTCTCACCTGATTTGTAAGGTGTGAAGTTGAGTAACACTCAATGCCCAGTGACTGCAGAATATAGAGAAAAGATGAGTGTCATCCCCTATGCTTAAGCCATAGGCTCTATCATGTATGCAATGTTGTGCACAAGACCTGATGTCAACCTTGCCATGAGTATGGCCGAAAGGTTTCAATGTGATCCTGGAATGGAGCACTGGACAGCAGTCAAGATTATCCTTAGTAACTAAAAGACTAAGGAGATGTTTCTCGATTATGGAGGTGACAAAGAGTTCGCCGTAAAGAGTTACGTCGATGCAAGCTTTAACACCAATCCGGATGACTCATAGTAGCAATCTGGATACGTATAGTGGAGCAGCCATTTGGAATAGTACCAAGTGGAGTGTGGTAGCAGTGTTTACGGTTTGACATAGAAATTTGCAAAGTACACACGGATCTGAATGTCGCAGACCCGTTGACTATAAGACCTCTCTCACATGCAAAGCATGATCAAGCCCCAGAACTCATTGGGTGTTAGATTCATAACAATGCGAATCACATGGTGATGTGAACTAGATTATTGACTCTAGTGCAAGTGGGAGACTATTGGAAATATGCCCTAGAGGCAATAATAAATTAGTAATTATCATATTTCCTTATTCATGATAATCGTTTATTATCCATGCTATACTTGTATTGATCGGAGACTTACATGCATGTGTGGATACATAGACAAAACCATGTCCCTAGTATGCCTCTAATAGACTAGCTCGTTGATCAAAGATGGTTAAGGTTTCCTAGCCATGGACATGAGATGTCATTTGATAATGGGATCACATCATTAGGAGAATGGTGTGATGGACAAGACCCAAACTACAAACGTAGCATATGATTGTGTTAGTTTATTGCTACTGTTTTCTACATGTCAAGTATATGTTCCTTTGACCATGAGATCATGCAACTCACGGACACCGGAGGAGTGCCTTGTGTGTATCAAACGTCGCAACGTAACTGGGTGACTATAAAGGTGCATTACAGGTATCTCCGAAGGTGTCTGTTGGGTTGGCATGGATCAAAACTGGGATTTGTTACTCTGTGTGACAGAGTGGTATCTCAGGGCCCACTCGGTAATACAACATCACAATAAGCCTTGCAAGCAATGTGACTAAGTGTTAGCCACAGGATCTTTTATTACGGAACGAGTAAAGAGACTTGCCGGTAACGATGTTGAACTAGGTATACAGATACCGATGATCGAATCTCGGGCAAGTAACATACCGAAGAACAAAGGGAAACATCATACATGATTAACTGAATCCTTGACATAGAGGTTCGACCGATAAAGATCTTCATAGAATATGTAGGAACCAATATGGCATCGAGTTCCCGCTATTGGTTATTGACCGTAGAGGTGTCTCGGTCATGTCTACATTGTTCTCGACCCCGCAGGGTCTGCACACTTAAGGTTTGGTGACGTTTCGGTAGTATAGAGTTATGCATGGTGGTGACCGAAGGTTGTTAGGAGTCCCGAATGAGATTCCGGACGTCACGAGGAGCTTTGGAATGGTCCGGAGGTAAAGATTGATATATAGAAAGTCCTGTTTTGGTCGCCGGAAAAGTTTTGGGCTCATCGGTAGTGTACCGGAAGTGCCGGTAGTGTACCGGGGGACCATCGGGAGGGGTATTTCGACCCAAGAGGCTACATGGGCTGTGGGAGAGTAAATACCAGCCCTTTGTGGGCTGGTGAAAGTCCCACACAAGGCCCATGCGGCTGGGAAGAAAATCCCAAAAGGAAAAAGGTGGAAAAAGGCAAAAAAAGGGCCAAATAAGGAAGGAGTCCTAATCCTACTAGGAGTGGAGGAGGAGGACTCCTCCCTCCTTGGTTTGGCCGACCCAAGGGCTGCCTCTTTGGCAGCCAAGCCTCCTCCTCCTCTCCTCCTATATATACTAGAGGATTTTAGGGTTTTGGCACAAGATTTTCAGCCACGTGCCACCCGTTCCTCTAGTGCATAGCTTCTCCTCTAGATCGGTTTTCTGCAGTGCTTAGGCGAAGCCCTGCCGGAATAGCTCCACCACCATCGCCATAGCACCGTCACGCTTCCGGAGAACTCTTCTACCTCTCCGCTCTCTCTTGCTGGATCAAGAAGGCGGAGATCGTCATCAAGCTATACGTGTGCTGAACGCGGAGGTGCCGTCCGTTCGGCGCTAGATCGGAAGGACCGTGATCAAGATCGCGAGACGGATCGTGATGAGTTCGCGGGACGAATCGTGATGAGTTCGCGGGGCGGATCGTGATGAGATCGCGGAACGGATTGTGATGAGTTCGGGGGACGGATCGTGATTGGATCGCGGGATGGATCGTGATGACATCACGGGACACTCAGCGATTTGGATCGCGAAGACGTTCGACTAAACCAACCGCGTTTCTTAATGCTTCCCGCTTAGCGATCTACAAGGTATGTAGATCCACTCTCCCTCTCGTAGATGCTCATCACCATGGATAGATCTTGCGTGTGCGTAGGAATTTTTTTGTTTCCCCTGCAACATTCCCCAACATATTTAGCCTAAGCACTTCATCGCAAAACTATTTTCAAATGAAGTCCTAATTCGTGTCAAGAAATTTATTTCCAATTAACAATGTGTCAAGCACACAAAATTTTAGAAATATTATTATGCTCCCACTTACTTTCTTGAATCACAAGCATATTCGTTACCCATTGATGAAGTCAAAAACCCTTTTGACCATTTCATCAAACCACGAAGGTTCCAACTCCATTTTGCTCTCTTCTCTCCATTGGTGGAACTCTGAAGTTTGCATACTTACTTGCATCCTCTGGATCGACAAATTACTTTGGACTGTATCACATACAAGTCCTAGGTTTCATTTCCATCAGATGGAAATCCTTTTGTCATCCATGTTTCATATCTCATGATTGATATATGTATTAATTTCTAGTTCAACCCGAACCGACCTTAAGCATCGCTACGGTGAAACAACCTCATTGTAGTCAACTCCTTGAACTTGTTTATTTCAACAAGTCGAGCTTTATGGATAAAACATTTTTATCCGTATCAGTTTTTAGTTCCATAAATATTCGTTAGACTCTAAGTCCTCTGAAAGGTGTATCAAGGTTTTAATCTTGAATCACTTATATGGAAACTATCTCGGATTGTATTGGCATTTAGCCAATCCCGGAGTCAGGGCCCATCATCGCTTCCTTGTGTATTGTAGGTATATTGTTGTCTAGCAACAATATCTCGTTTGCGCACCTAATAGGTTTGCACGAGCTTTGCCTACGTGGTTCAGCTGCATGTTTGACCAAAGTCCATACATTTTATTGTAGAGACTTCCGTATCAGTCGTAGTAGGAAACAACGGAATCACTCCCATGGTTTCTTTCCTTTGAACTGATGACGAAGATATTGGTTATCTCGTCGAGTTGCACTGTCCTCCTACTCACCTTTTGTAAGAATCATTCTCTTTAAAAGCATACCGTTTTGTGGCAAAACCTTTTGCCTTGGTATAGTGGTGGGGGAATACCCAATGACTTAGGATAACCATACAAAGTAGCACTTGTCTGATTTGGAATAGGTTTGTAACCTTTTACACAAGCCCCATATTACAAATGTTAAGAAAAGATATAATATGGTTGGGCGTACCATACCATGCCATCATTTCAACAGACCTGATGGATCTCTTTTCAGTGTAAAAGCCACAGTCTCTAAAGCATCACTCTATAAAAGGGATAATGGCAAATCTATTTATGTCATCTTTGATCTTACCATGTCATAAATGGTTCGGTTACATCTTCACGGACTTTCCACTTGCAGTGGTGTTCCGAAAGGTGCAAGTTATGAAACTCTTTTCACAACTCATCAAACATTCGGTAAACTTGTAACTCAAATATTCCATTCCGCAATCAAATTGCAGAAACATAATTTTCTTGGTACAATAACTTCTGCTTCATTTTTGAAAACCTTTCGAATGATTTCAAAAGATCTAGACTTACGTCTCATCAAGTAAATATCCATATATCTACTTGAGTCATTTTTGAAGGTAGACAAATGCACTGTTTGCAACAATATTTATCGGACTACATACATCAAATGTATGATCACCAATAAGTTCTTTGCTCGTTCCTTATGGCCTGTGAACGGTATTTTAGTTAGTTCACCTTTTGGAGGAAAGTTGCAAGTATCAGATGATTCAAAATCAAACGACTTCAGAATCCATCATAATGGAATTTTCCATGCGGATTTCTCCAATGTGACCAAATGCAGTGCCACACATATGTGGTATTCTTTTAGTCTTGCGACATTTAGCGTCAGTGTTATGGATGTATCATATTTCCATCAATATTCATAACGTACATCCCATCTAGGATGGAAGCATGGCCCTTCATGTTATTCATAATACTGAACAACAATTGTTGTTTTTATGAACAACTTTTTTGCAACAAACATTGTGCAATGGGCTAGAGTGTATGAAACTCTAAAATGAATTATAAAAGTAAACCCAGAGGTAATGTATTATTATCAATATTCATAACATAGTCTCATTCATAATGAAAGTATGGCCCTTATGTTATTTATAACGCCGAACATGAAAAGTTCTCTTATGAACAACCTTCTTGCAAGATACCTCATGCAAAGGGCTAGAGTGTGGAACTCTAAAATGAATTATGAAACTTAATACATAGGGAATACACCGATGGAAGGCATAGTAACATTTACTATGTTCCCTGCGTGTATCTAAACCTCATCCCTGGCTAGTCTTTCAGGCCATAGTAGTCTTACATCGAGTTGCAACAGAATGCAATTGAGCGGGTATCTTTGTGACCAACTCACAATACCCAAGAATTAGTGATTAACATGTTTAACCATAATTTCCAAGAACTATATCTTTGACCAGCCTTCTATACATCAAAAACTTGTATGACATTCATACATGAGCTGGATATTCCAGTCTTCTTTCTTTTTGCCATTATACTTCTAACAGTTTAACCTTTAAGTATTTCTCCTACTCTTAGAAGAAGCACCCAACTTAAGAGTGGCGTTAGCCTCGGACTTCCTAGGCATGAAAGTCTTACTAACACCCTTCGGACACTTCCTTTCTCTTTAAGTTGTTGTTTTATTTACCTTTCATCATATGAAAGGCGTTCTCCTGGATCCCTCTCTTATCAGTCTAATGCATAGTAAACTCCTTTACTAATAGTTTGCAAACAAACATTGCTTTGGATATCTCATATCTTTTAGCTTTTGTCTATTTCTGAAAATGATTTTCAAATTCCATGTATATCACATAACTATCCAAACTTTCAAAGTTCCGGTCTCATGGAAGCAAACATATTGCACTTTGACTGAAAAGGAATTGTAGCTTTTGGATCGAAGGACGAGAGTCATATGATCCATAGCATTAGCGGGAGAATACCGAAAGCATGTGATAGGACAAAGTCCTTCTCGGCACTCTTGAGGACAATCCTCACATTACATTACCAACCGTAAAGTTTTAACCAGATATTTAACAGCTATTCAATTTTAATAGGGAAGGTGGAAATGCGAGCCATTATCCTACAACTATTATGCAATCTACACTTAGACAAAGTTCACAATTAATTGCACTGAGAATTAAAAGAATTAATTATATAGTGCGCTCCCACTCAAATCAATATCTCTCATAATTGATTGTGAGTGATACAAGACCCGCATTTAAATTGTTCGCCATTGGTGTAACACCACTGATGACGAAAATCTCAACCGGTAGGCCAACTTGCCAATCACAACTCTATGTGACTCTTGTTCATCTTTAGATGCGTGTGTTCCGAACTCATGATGGTCATGCCTCAACGTCAAGACAACCAAGTGATCTCGCTGCGAGGTCTCAACTCACCCACCTCACACTTCTCTAAACGTTCATACCCGTGTGACACGACGCACCCCGAAAAGATAGGTGCCGTGACGGTGCTACACTTGGGAGAACACTAACTACTTGATATTTTGTGATAGATCACCCTAATAAAAAGCGACTACCGTGCAATCAAGAAGGGTGCATCATAAGGGATAAACATCTCAGGCAATTCATAATAGCATGATATGGTATAGCCCTTTCTGACGAAGAAGTCTTTCATTTCTTCGTCTTTGACATTCGCATCCGTGTTCACCTTCGCGAAGATTGACACCACCTTGTCGATGCACTAGGTAATATTGCTATCTCTATAGCTAATAAAATAAGTGCATTACATAAGGTTGACACGCAGGTCATTAAAGTGCAATCATATGGCTCCAACCATCATGCCGAATCATGACACGCAGGTTATGTTAATTACATCATATAGTCATCTCATACATAATCAAATTAATATGAGCATTGCTATACCACATCATATGCACATGCAAACCATCCTGCAAAACCAAGTTAGACGCCTCTAATCGGTTCATGCAAAAACTTGTTTTACGTGGCTTCTAAGGTTTCGAAACAAACCGAAGATACCAACGTCCATCATCAAGCATGATAATCCAAGTCGCTAGATTAACATTGCGGGGTGTATGAAACACGAGATAATAAAATCTTGAGCCCCATGCTAAACTTCGTCATACGCATGACCCCCGTGCAGATCATATTTGCATTGCCCTTTCGTCTGTGAAACATCCATCTTTCTTTAACTATGGTGGAACCCAAAGAACTGTTAGCACTTCGTTGATCTGTCAATCAGCATACTCAGGAGCAGCATGAAAGGATCGCGGATTGCCAGAACTTTGTGATATTCCACCATGCCGTCAAGATCAGGACTACGCAAATTCAGGGGAAGCAACATGAACATCCGGTAACAGATTTCATCTGCTACCCGCATAAATAATTTTCAACAATAGATCTCATCTACTCCAAAATTATATTATGCAATACCCATACATCTCCATGTATTCTAGGTCGTAACCTCCATCTACGCATAGCACGGCTCTTGCTGCCACTGTTGGGAAATGCAGCAGAAAACAAAAAAAATTCGACCTACACACCAGCCCAGGATCACTATGGAGACTGCATAGAAGGTTTGATCATTTCGTTACCAACTCGTAGCGCAGCGGAAGTAGAGTTGATGACGATCGACGGTGCAGATCCCCGCAACTAGGATTTTACAACCTCCCAACTACGAGGATGTATACCCTCATCTGCCCCGCGGATAGCCCTCTGGGAGGCGGTCGGACAGTCCCCCGGATGGTGTCCCGGACAGCCCTTCGGGAGGACCTCCGAAACTTGGACTGTCACTCATACAGCCCTTCGGGAGGACCTCCAAAACTCGGATGGTCACACGGACAGCCCTACGGGAGGCGCTCTTGAACTAAGACCTAAACTACGATCTCTCTACAGAGTTGCACACATACGGTGTCATCTATCCGACAGGGCTTCGCCGTCCAGAACTAGTTCCCATCGGAACCCAGACAGCCTTTCGGCTCTATGAAACTCTTTTCATGGGAGGGAGAAAAGAAGCCAGATAATGCATGTCATGTGTATGAGAGAAAGGGGTGGATAGAATGGCAGCCATATCTCCTCCTTTTATAGGCCAAGGCAAGGGGTGGGGTGGTGGAGGAAAACACCAAAACACCCATGCAACATGTCCCACATGTAAGGTGAAAAGGAAACACAAGTGGGCCACCAAGGGGACACCACTTGGGCCGGCCACAACCTTGCCCCCCCATGGGGGGCCCCCCAACAAGCCTCCAACATGTCTCCATGAAACATGCATGCTCCCTAGACAAAAAGCCACCAAACATGCAACCTCCGATTTGTGGGATCTTGTCCCCTCGCGCTGGGACAAGATGTTGTTGGAAATATGCCCTAGAGGCAATAATAAATTAGTTATTATCATATTTCCTTGTTCATGATAATCGTTTATTATCCATGCTATAATTGTATTGATCGGAGACTTAGATGCATGTGTGGATACATAGACAAAACCATGTCCCCAGTATGCCTCTAATAAACTAGTTCGTTGATCAAAGATGGTTAAGGTTTCCTAGCCATTGACATGATATGACATTTGATAACGGGATCACATCATTAGGAGAATGATGGGATGGACAAGACCCAAACTACAAACATAGCATATGATCGTGTCAGTTTATTGCTACTGTTTTCTGCATGTCAAGTATGTGTTCCTATGACCATGAGATCATGCAACTCACGAACATAGGAGGAGTGCCTTGTGTGTATCAAACGTCGCAACGTAACTGGGTGACTATAAAGGTGCTCTACAGGTATCTCCGATGGTGTCTGTTGAGTTGGCATGGATCGAGACTGGGATTTGTTACTCCGTGTGACGGAGAGGTATCTCGGGGCCCACTCGGTAATACAACATCACAATGAGCCTTGCTAGCAATTTGACTAATTGTTAGTTGCGGGATCTTGTATTACGGAACGAGTAAAGAGACTTGCAGGTAACGAGGTTGAACTAGGTATGGAGATACCGACGATCGAATCTCGGGCAAGTAACATACCGAAGAACAAAGGGAACATCATACGGGATTAACTGAATCCTTGACATAGAGGTTCGACCGATAAAGATCTTCATAGAATATGTAGGAACCAATGTGGACATCCAGGTCCCCCGTTGATTATTGATCGTAGAGGTGTCTCGGTCATGTCTACATAGTTCTCGAACCCGCAGGGTCTGTACACTTAAGGTTTGGTGACGTTTCGACAGTATAGAGTTATGTATGGTGGTGACCGAAGTTTGTTCGGAGTCCCGGATGAGATCCTAGACATCACGAGGAGCTCCGGAATGGTCCGGAGGTAAAGATTCATATATAGGAAGTCCTATTTTGGTCGCCGGAAAATTTTCGGGCTCATCGGCAGTGTACCGGGAGTGCCGGTAGTGTACCGGGAGACCATCGGGAGGGGTATTTCGACCCAAGAGGATGCATGGGCTGTGGAAGAGTAAATACCAGCCCTTAGTGGGCTGGTGGAAATCCCACACAAGGCCCATGAGGCTGGGAAGAAAAGCCCAAAGAGAAAAAGGTGGAAAAAAGGCAAAAAATAGGGTGAATCCTAGTCCTACTAGGATTGGAGGTGGATTCCACCTCTCCCACTTGATTTGGCCGACCCAATTGCTGGTCCTTTGAGGGCCAAGCCTCGTCCTCTCTTCCTCTTATATATACTAGAAGTTTTAGGGTTTTTTGGCACCAGATTTCAGCCACGTGCAAACCCTAATCTCTAGTGCATAGTTTCTCCTCTAGATCGGTTTTGTACAGTGCTTAGGCGAAGCCCTACCGGAATTGCTCCACCACCATCGCCGGAGCGCCGTTAGGCTGCCGAAGAACTCTTCTTCCTCTCCACTCCTTCTTGCTGGATCAAGACGGTGGAGATCGTCATCAAGCTGTACGTGTGCTGAACGCGGAGGTGCCCTCCGTTCGGCGCTAGATCGGAAGGATCGTGATCAAGTTCGTGGGACGGATCGTGATCAAGTTCGTGGGACGGATCGTGATCGGATCGCGGAACGGATCGTGATTGGACCGTGGGACGGATCTTGATTGGATCGCGGGACGCACGGCGATTTGGATCGCGAAGACGTTCGACTACACCAACCGCGTTTCTTAACGCTTCCCGCTTAGCGATCTACAAGGGTACGTAGATCCACTCTCGCTCTCGTAGATGCTCATCACCATGGATAGATCTTCGTGTGCGTAGGAAATTTTTTGTTTCCCATGCAACGTTCCCCAACAGATATTTTCCCACGATCGTTTCTTCTGAAAAAATTCTGGATGGTCCCAGAACATTTCCGGTACCCTCTAAAATTATTCTGGGCTCATGCCGAAACATTTCCGATATGGTGGTTTTTATCAGCGAAAAGCAACAACAGCAGTTCCGGCGGCTCCGGAACATTTTCGGGTTTTTTCTCCAGAAAAATCCCAGAAGTTCCCAGACCAATTTTGAGACCCTCTAAGAATTTCCAGGCGAGTGCCGAAACCATTTTGACCTAATAATATATTCTGAAAGAACTTTTCGGTTTTACCGAAACTCTTTCGGTGTTCTCTCTCCGGAACTCTTCTATCGTGACCGAAACTATTTCAGTGACTTTCTCTCGGACTCCTTGTCTAGTATTCAGTAGATAGATGACCCTTAAGCGTGTGACCCTATAGGTTCGGTGAAGCATAGACATGACCCGGAACCCCTTCCGATCAACGATCAACATCGGAGCCGTGGACACCCATATCGATCCCTATACCCACACGAATAAATATTCGAGTGAACCTCCAATTGCTGTGCGCTATTCCTGTTGCTTCGCGATATGTTACAAATACCCGAGGTGAGACATGTTGGCATCCCCGTGGATCAACAACTTGTCCACTATGCCAGTTACCTCGTTACCAGTATTGTTCTTTTTTCTCGTTCCCGTGCTCTGGCATCCCCGTGATCAAATCACAAAGGGTCTGGCCTGACGATGATGGATGCCGTAACACTGAGAGGGCCGAGAGATATCTCTCCATTGTCGGAGGAGCAAATCCCAATCTTGATCTATCAAGTTACTTGACATACTTTTCCATGAACCCGTAAGCCGCCGTAATAGCCACCCATTTACGGATGACGTTTAACAAACCCCAAAGTTCATGAAGCAAGCATGAAGAAACTCGATACTCTCATGGTCTAAGGAATTATGCAAATATTAACTTCTCTGTGTTATTAACCATTAACTTATGATGAATATATCTCATAGCATAACATCAATTCGGGTCGATTCAACACAAATGTTCTTCTAACATTGTGCCCTCAAAATTGCCGGCATAGCCATACCCATGATCAGGAAAACAGGATCATTATGCAATACTTGAGCCAGTCTTAGAGGCTAGACTAGGAATACAATTTGCCGTTTATTATTCCACACGTGCATATGAGTCTTCCTTCAAGCCTCGTGGTTATTATAGACTCGAGAACCATAGCAATTATAGCATGGAACATAAACCTAATTATGAACAGGAAGATAATCAATAACATTTATTATTGCCTCTAGGGCATATCTCCTACACCGCCGACGTTGTGGTTGAAGCAATCTGTCGGACAACTTGTCTGCGTCCGTGCAGCGATGCCCGTAGCATCAATTTCGAGGGGCGTGGTGCTCGCAGTCGAGGCAGAGAGGTCGGGGACGATGTCGGCGGCCTCCTCTGCCGGTGCGAGGTCCTTGGCGACGTTGTCGTGGGTGATCTCGAGCCCCATCACGCCGGACTTGGGATCGGAGAGCTCGCCGAGCCTTCTGGTTCGGCCCTGAAGCCGCATGTTCAGTGCCTTGAGGTCAGAGTGCGTCTCTTCATGTGATTTGAGGAAGCTGTCGCGGATCCTGTCGAGGTACTCCCAGAGCTCTGGATCCATGGCGGACGAGAAACGCAGTCGCGTCAAAGTGATGAAAATTTTGAAGGAAGGGTGGTGGACCGGCTCTGTACAGCACGTGTTAGGTACCCACTAGTATCTCACAGATCAATAATATATTGTATAAGGTGGCGATACAAGAATGCTCAACTAGGAAGAAGTAGTACAAGGAAAAGCCATATACAAGTTTCAGTCACCGCCACCGCCGTTCTGATCCAAGTCGGGATGCTTTTTCCCTTGCCTTCCCTGCCATATATGTAGTCCATGTAGTTGGGCCGGGCTTTGGTCCCGATGTGCTGCAGCATATGTAGTCCATGTAGTTGGGCCGGGCTTTGGTCCCGATGTGCTGCAGCTGAGCCTACAGTGAGAAGGTCGCAAACAAATGCATCCTGCTAGCCTAGAACATGTAGCTCCAAGTCAATACTTTCCAATGCAAATATTTAAGAACTCACTGCAGCATAAATTTTGAAACGTTTCTTGAAAATTATAAACAATTATGAAATGGCTAATATGTTTTGAAGATTGAAACAATATTAAAAAAATTGAACTATTTTCGCATTTACAATCATTTTCTTAAAATGAACAATTTTTTGAAATATGAATATATTTTTATCTCAGTTTCTTTTTGGAGTTCCAAACAATTTTGAAAAAAGGGAACTTCGTATGAAACACCTGAACATAGTTGGAATTTACGAACAATTATTTAAAGCGATAACATGTTTTAATTTTCTATAAATGTCCTTTTGAAAACACGCAAATAATACTTTAAACTTGCGAATAATTTTTGAAAAACAAGATCAAAGTTTAAAATTTTGATTTTTTGGATCACAAACAATATTTCAAATATCAAGGAACTATATTTTTTAACTTTTATGGAATTTCTGAATTTGCGAAGAAAGGAAAGAGAAGAAATGAAAAGACAAAAATGAGGATCCGATTTTTGGAGAGAAAAGAAAATAAAACCATTGAAGAAAAAAATCAAGAAAAAAGAAGTGAAGAAAACAAAGAAAAACGGATGCAGGCTAGGTTTTGTTTATATTTTGATAATTCTAGCTAAATGGACCGACCAATCTTTGATTTGCTCGCTGCCTGTCCTTTGCAAAGCAGGGGCATTTTGCAGGCAAACGCTATCGCGCGTCCCCTCGCTCTTTTTGCTCCAGTGTGCGATGTGTTTCGGCTTCTATTTATTCGTTTTTCCTTTTTTTTCATGGTTTTTTTCGCATGTTTGTTTTTCCTTTGTTTTTCACAATTTTTCTTTGTTTTCATTCCCCGATGTTAGTGGTTTCTTCTTCTTTATTTTCTCTTCAGTTTTTTTGTTTTTGTTCATCGATTTTCAATATTTTTGCACTTGTATTCTCGGGTTTTATTTTTTACTTTTTAATTTTATTTTCTTTCTTCCTTGCTTTATTTTTTCTTGATTTTATTTTTAGTTATTTGTTTGTTTTCATTATTTCTTTTTTTAACACATGTTTTTTTTCAGTGTTGATCTTTTTCTAATTCTTCGATTGCTACTTTTTTCTTTAATAAATTGGGAATCCAATATGGATTATGACATGGATCATATTGATTTCTTTTTGAATTTCTATATGTGTAATTACTTCGGAACTTGAACCCGAGTCCATTTTTCTAGTATGTGTAATTACTTGGGAACTTGAGTCTGATTCTATTTTTCTATTCGAGCCCTTTTTCCTATTCTTTTGTATATAGTTCTTGCTACAATCCCTTATTTTTTTATCTTCCTCTAGACCTTTAGAATAATTTTTTGGATGTGCTTTTTGTTATACACATGAAACATTTCTCTGATACATCTTTAAATTTCTCCTAAACATGACGTATACTTTGTCGAAAGAGCATGTTGTATACACCTTTACGAATACATAGTTACATTTTTCAAATACATGCTGAATTGGTTTTTCGATAATAATATTTTTTTCAGACACCTGATCAACACTTACTTTCAGGTGCTTGATTAATATTTTTGAAATAGACCATCAGCTTTTTTCATACACATTGTATATTTCTTGTAAGCATTTTTCGTATACACGAGGAACAATTTTTTTGTACAAATTTAACATTGTCGAACGCTTGATTAACATTTTTCAATTGTTTAGGTAAATTTATTTTAATATATAAATTTATAATATTTGGAAGTATAAACGAACGTAAAAAAACAAAGCCAAAAACGAAAATTAATATGAAAAAAAAACAGACAAAATTAGGGTGTGGCCTGTGGCCTGTCGCATGTGTGGGCTGGCTCATCTCACGCTTGCTTTCATGTGAGGTTGCCGTACGTCTATCCACACGACCCTTTTTGTATTCCTTTGAACTACACAACTAATCAATAAAGTGCCTTTTACCCCTAAAAAAATGCGAGGTTGCCCTACATCTTGTTATAAGCGAGACATAGGGGCACTCCATTTTTCCTTGATGAGTAGCGTATTGCAAATTCGACATTCTTTTCATTTGTTTCTTTTCTTTTTCCATATTCCTTGTTTAGCAAATGTTTACAAAGTTTAATTACATGAAATTAGAAAAATGTTAACAAATGTAAAAATAAATAAATAAATTTTAGATTGTGTTCACGAGACATTAAAATGTTCATGATTTCTTTAGAATATATATTATTTATTTAAAATATAGATAGTAATATACTAATTTTATAAGTTGCTAATGATTTAAAAAAAAGCCAATTCTGAACACACAAATAAAGCTCACAATAAATAAACATAAAACTCCATAATAAGATATATCTCAACTATTTAAAAAGAATATGAGGGCATGTTGTCCGCTTATCGGCTTGTCCTTCCAACCTTGCATACAATCCTCTCCCTCTTGCTTATTTTTATGTTTTTCTCCCATCTCGGGGTTTTTCATCAGTTTTACCAGAAAACCGCATCAACTGCCCCACCTCTTATTGAATTTCAAAATAAATTTTTGCTTCATAAGGTAGCTAGTAAATGATTACCAATTCTCTTTCCGTGGATACCATATAGAGGTTTATCAATAAAATATTAGTTTCTTACACAATCACACTAGTATGGGCATATAAATCACTAGCTAACCTACTAACATATTTATAAACCATTGCAACACGCGATGTTTATATTGTGAAACAAGAAAATAATAAGAAACCTTAAGAGCAACTCTAACAGATGCGCTATATTTCCGTCCTGCAAAATCGTTGACGTGCCCCGGCTGAACAGATACATCAAACGCATCCTGCAAATTTAAAAACATAGATAAAACACAGTTCTTGCTAGCAAGTTTATCACAACACACCGGAGTTCATACATAGATGAAACATAGATTACACATAGATCAATTGCGGGAGAGGAGTGGTGGCTCAGTACTTGACGCCGAGGAAGAACGCGTCTGCCGAGCTACCGCAAGTGTGGGCGTGGGCGAGCTTCTCCTTCATTGAGGCGAGCCTATCGACCTCCCATCCCTGCGGGTGAGGTGGCCGCGCTCTTGCTCTGCTTGGACCGCCAAGCCTCGATAGGGCCCCGATTGGAGCTGCCGACCACCGCATCACTGTGCAAGATCTTGCGCAGGCGGTGACCCGGCATGGCCACCATGCCCGCGTGCGTGTAGATCCCACCATCTCTCATTTGAAAAATGATCTGTGTTGAGTGAATTTGCTTGTCGGAGATAGAAAGGGAGGCGGTGGAGGGGGTGGATTGTGACGGAGGAAATGCACGATGGAAACCAACGTGCGGTCCAGTAGATATAGCAACCAAAGGACGGTTTTGCGAGCCGCTTGTATTATCTTTACGGATCGGGCTAGATATAGCGGACATGTTCGGGTCACAGAAAAAATGTACGAAAATGCTACATCCACATATGTACGAAAAATGTACGAAGGAGAAATAATACTGGCCATAAAATTACATCACATATGTTAGAGTTGCTCTAAAGGGCCATGTTGTTGCCAAGCCAGATATGGGTGGTATGGCTGTTTGCCCTTCTATCTGACGCAGTTGGCATCAAATAAATGGATTTGCAAATTCTCATTTAGATGAGAATTAACAAAGTCACATCTAACTTTCACACATCATTTGAGTAATCAAATAAAGTATAAAAAAATCAAAAACCTACACGAATTTTCATGGAAATCAAGTGACATATGAGTTAAATGTGACTTGGTTAAGTCTCATCCAGATGATCCTTGGACACACCATCAAATAAAAGTTCTCAAATTTTTGTAGAGAAGCAACAATTTTCTTTATAAAGAAATCTGAAGGCCTGAGCACCTTATTCTCAGCAATACGATCAATCGAACAACAGTTCCGTCTGAATTTATCCGCAAAAACTTTTGACCCTACTATTTTTGTCCTCACAGACTGACCTCTATCAGTTAATAAGTGCTCAACGAAATATCAAGCCACGCTGAAAAAAAACCCCGCAAAAGTAAAAAGTCTTACAAAATGGAAAAGGAAGGGATGCGAGTTGTGGCACTTACAGAAACGTACCCGTCGAGAATAGTTTCAGATACTTGCTTGAGCTTTGCTGTTCTCGCCAACAGTCCCGAACAGTAGCTCAACCGAACCCGATCCAGAAACGTCGCGTCTTGCGAGCAGTAGCCCGCTCGATCAGCTGGTCGCTGACTGAGACCGAGTCACAGTGGAAACCAACGCCTCAGACTTACAGTGAGCAACTATTTCAGCATCTCCGAACATTCCTACTGTAACGGCGGGGGCGACAACGGCGACCCCGCCGGCCTCCCCGCTGTTGTGCCACTCCGGGACGGGACGGCTCGGCCGGCCACGGCCATGGTAGTGTAACATCAGCCATAGCAGCAGTGTACGTAGTACGGTAGGCACAGCCACTGCCGGAGCATCTACGTACCGGCCTGCACTGCTAGGTGCAGATAGGTTGGTCATAACTCTGGTTCCTGGATGTATCAGGTGCATGCATCACTGCATTTTCTGTCAAAAATTTGGAACGGCTCCAAGGCCCCATGCTATATGTTTATGTACATGTTGGTCATGTGCTATGAAATGCCCGGATCAGTAAGGCGGCAATCGATCAGATGGTGCGTTGACGCTCTGATCAATGGGCGCACCAAATCGAAGCATCAGTTGTAGTATATGTGGTCCTTTCCTGGGATAATCAATCAGTGAGGCAAATCAAGGCTGTTTTAGTATTAGGCTGCTGGTAGTATCAAAGGTACCACCGTAATCCACCATGCGTAGTTTATGCTGGCGGCCATATGCCAAATGCGTCAGCCGTGAGCTCATTACCTAACCACCGGACCGAACCCTGAATAACAAAGACGATCCATCGATCCATTCCATGTTTAACAATGCAATGCAATGCACGATGGATGGATGGATGGAGAGGTTGTTGATTCCGAGGAAGTAAAGAAGGCCCCAGTTGTACGATGTTTCTGTTCGTGGATGACTTGCATTTGCCAGCAGACACGCCCAGAAAACATACGTCCGTGTCTAGCAATTGACGCGAGTAACTACGCATCTAGCGCAGGAAGGAAGCAATGCCAACCTTGTGAGATTTAACCACGCGTGATTTTCCCCATGAACTGACCCCCTCCCCTGCTAGCCTGTTCTAAATGGTTCTTTAACACATGATACTATTCATCCTTTCAGACCATAAATTTGTTTTTTTATACAGGTCGTATTTCAACGATTTTCATCCTGAAATTTTACACACATACACACAACATCCTTGTTTACTTGCAAATTTTAAATTATTTTTTTCGAAACCAAAAAGTTTGAATTTTGATTTTTTCTTAAAAAAAGCCTTCATGAACGCGAGAGCCAAACGTCCGTTCTCATTGAATGGATCATATACACATTAAAACATGCATGGCGTAGCACCGGATGAACAGCAACCGCTCAAACTCAGAGCATGTACGTATAGTTTAGTATTCCCATGTATGCGATCGAGCGAGATCCATGGAATCACTGCCGTGTCGGAAACAAGCAGTGTATCAGCGTACATGTCCGTGCCGTGCCCCATACGCGGCAGCATGTAGTAGTATAAGGTTTCTGACGATGAAAGGCCGTACGTACGTATACGTACGTTGCATCGGGAATTAACGGGAACAGTGCAGGCCTTAAGCGTGTGCGCGGCATCAGGAGACGCGGCGGCACAAAGCAAAAACACTTGCATTGACGCTGGACCGTGCATTGTCCCCAACTTCCTCCATCTACAGTAGTAGTACCACTTGAATACGCACCCTCGATTTGTTATTTATGTAACAGAAAACGAATATGCTTTCAAGTTTGAATTGATTACCGAATTCCATGTGCTAAACATGGTAGTACACATGAACTTGATTGCCGCCAAGTATGCTTGTACGCCATGATCATCTTCAATTTGGAATCGGCTGCTCGTAGCCGCAGCGATGTGATGTAGGACTGGACGGCCAGAAGCTGCCGCAAACAAACAGTAAACGGTTGCTTTCGGTTCCGGAATCAAACGAGTTTCAGAATAGCACGCACGAGTAATAAACAAAAGAAAAAAAAGTTTCCCTCATTCATTCCATGCTTGATCTCGGCTCGGTTGAATGCCCAGAAGGCCAGAACGCAACGCAACTTCATCTATCCTTTCCTTTCCTGTGATTCTCGCGGCCCGCATTGATTCCGTGTGTCTCGCGCACGGAAATATTTCACTTCTCATGCATGCATGCATGCATGCACAGCGCCATGCGTGGCGTGCATGTATATATGTCTGAGGGGGAGCTGCTGTTTTCGCACAAGTGCAGGCCGGGCTAGCTTGTCGGTTTGCAAGAGAAAGCCGCAGGGATCACGCGCCCTGACGCTGCCGAGGTGCAGTGGAGGTCATCAGGAGGGTGACATGCACCGAAAGGCTCTTTGGTTTCAGTTTCAGGACACAGTGTGTGTGTGTACTGGTTGAGGATTCAGAGATCGATCGGCACCGGTTGACGAGTGGCCCTCTTCGTGTTTGTTTGCGCGGAACGAGAGGGGAGTGGAGTGACGCGATCGGGACAGAGGATACGATAGGAGGGGTTTCAAGAGGAGCTTGCCGGACACAGGTAGACGATGATCAAGAAGAGGAGCGGAGCAGATACATGCAGGAGTATATAGGATACAGCTTTCTTTGCATGGTAAAAAAAAAATACATATGTACAGTTTTTGTGGTTGATGACTGACGGAGGAATGGCTGCATACGTGGGCAGTAAATCATCATCCTTTTTTACTGGTCAAATCTTGATGGTGTCACGGCTGCTGCTGCTGCAGGCCGGTACACAGTAGCACCCTCTCCTCCCCTCCCGTTGTTGTTGCTCATATGTACATACTACAACAATGTAAGCACAAACAGTCTGAAGTAGGCAGGCCTTCCTATATAGCTGTACGGGCACAACTCCTCCACTTCTGAATACTCTGCAGCGCGGGGGAGCAGGAGGAGCAGGAAATCTGATCAACTCAGGCAGCAAGGAAAGGTGACGAGATGATGCCCATGCCATGCACCCCGTTGAAGCCTGCAGCTGCAATATTTCAGGTTTGAATCTCTCGACCCGACCCAACCCAACCACCACAATTGTTGACAAGATGCTACACCCAAAAAGTGTCCCTTCCTTTCAAAGCTAGGAAGCCCATGTGTGGCATCACCTGTGACATTTTCCAAACAAGTAACAACAAGTACTCTACTTAATAATGAATTGCTACTTGTACACACCGAAAAACCATCCACTGAACGCCCACGCCCACGCCCGCGTCGCTCCTGCGGTGGCTCGGGCAGAACCCTAGCCCGCCGCCGCCGCCGCCCCCTCCCTACGCCTCCTTCCCCCTCGTCGTCGTCGAAAGATGCCGGCGGGCTAAGCCCGCCCGGCGGATGGCGACGGCAGGGAGCTCCTTCGCGCGCCCGCATGTCCTGTGGTGGGGGTGTTGGAAATATGCCCTAGAGGCAATAATAAATTAGTTATTATCATATTTTCTTGTTCATGATAATCGTTTATTATCCATGCTATAATTGTATTGATCGGAGACTTAAATGCATGTGTGCATACATAGACAAAACCATGTCCCTAGTATGCCTCTAATGGACTAGCTCGTTGATCAATCGTTGAGCATGTACTCAGATTGTCTGGGTACTACAATCGCTTGAATCAAGTGGGAGTTGATCTTCCAGATAAGATAGTGATTTATATAGTTCTCCAAGTCACTGTCACTAAAGCTACTAGAACTTAGTGATGAACTATAATACACCAGGGATAGAAGTATTGATCCCTGAGCTGTTCGTGATGTTTGACACCGCGAAGGTAGAAATCAAGAAGGAGCGTCAAGTGTTGATGGTTAATCAAACCACTAGTTTCGAAAAGGGCAAGAGCAAGGAGGGAAACTTCATGGATAGCAAGTCAGTTGCTGCTCCAGTGAAGCAACCCAAAGTTGAACTCAAACCCGAGACTAAGTGCTTCTATTATGAGGTGAGAGGTCGCTGAAGCGGAACAACCCTAGATACTTGGTAGATAAGAAGGCTGGCAACATCGACAAAAGTATATTTGATATACGAGTTATTGATGTGTACCTTGCTAGTACTCCTAGTAGCACCTGGGTATTGGATACCGGTTTGGTTGCTAAATGTTAGTAACCCGAAATAAAAGCTACGGAATAAACGGAGAACTAGCTAAGGGTGAGGTGACGATGTGTGTTGGAAATGTTTCCAAGGTTGATGTGATCAACATCGCATGCTCTCTCTACCTTCAGGATTAGTGACGAACCTAAATAAATGTTATTTGGTGTTTTGCGTTGAGCATGAACATGATTAGATCATGTTTGTTGCAATACGGTTATTCATTTAAGTCAGAGAATAATAGTTATTCTGTTTACATGAATAATACCTTCAATGGTCATGCACCCAGTGAGAATGGTTTGTTGAAATCTTGATCATAGTAATACACATGTTCATAACATTGATGTCAAAAGATACAAAGTTAAATAATGATAGTACCACATACTTGTGGCACTGCCGCAAAATGTCATATTGGTATAAAGCGCATGAAGAAACTCCATGGTGATGGATATTTGGACTCATTCGATTTCGAATCGGTTGAGACATGCGAACCATGCCTCTTGGGCAAGATGACTAAAGGACCCCGTTGGATGGAGCGGGCAAGTGATTCATTGGAAATGATACATGTTGATGTATGCAATCTAGTGAGTCTTGTAACGTGTAGTGGATATCGTTATTTTCTTACCTTCACTGATGATTTGAGTAGATATAGTGTATATTTACTTAATGAAACACAAGTCTGAATCATTTGAAAGGTTCAAGCAAATTCAGAGTGAAGTTTAAAGATCATCGTGACAAGAAGACTGCGATATGATCGTGGAGGTGAATATCTGAGTCACGAGTTTGGCATACAACTTAAGACAATGTGAAAGTTGTTTCACAACTAAACGCCACCTGGAACACCATAGTGTGATGGTGTGTCCAAACATCATAGTTATGCTCTATTGGACATGGTGCGTGCTATGATGTCTCTTGTCGTTTTACTACTATAATTTTGGGGTTATGCATTAGAGACAACTACATTCACTTTAAATAGGGCACCATCTAAATCCGTTGAGATGACACCATGTGAATTATGGTTTGATAGAAACCTAAGCTGTCATTTCTTAATATTTGGGGCTGTGACACTTGTGTGGAAAATGTTTTCACCTAATGAGGTCGAACCCAAGGCGGACAAATGCATCTTCATAGAATACCCTAAGATCAGTTGGGTGAACCTTCAATCTCAGATCCTAGTGCAAAGTGTTTGTTGCTTAAACGGATCCTTTCTTGAGGAAAAGTTTCTCTCGAAAGAATTAAGTGGGAGGAAGATAGTACGTGATGAGGTTGTTTAAACTTTGTTCAACCAGAGAGTAGCGCAACGCAGGATGTTGTTTCTGTGAAGCCTACGTTAGTTGAAGAGGAAGTTAATGATGATGATCATGAAGCTTCAGGATCAAGTTACTATCGAACTTCGTAGGTCGACAAGGATGTGTACTGCTCCTAAGCGGTACGACAACCCTGTCTTGGAGGTCATGTTGTTGGACAAACGATGAACCTACGAGCTATGGAGAAGCGATGATGGGCCCGGATTCCGACAAATGGTTGGAGGCCATGAAATCCGAGATAGGATCCATGTATGAAAACCAAGTGTAGACTTTGGTAGACTTGCTCGTTAGACGGCAGGTCGTTGAGTACAAATGGATTTTAAAATGAAGACAGACACTGATGGTGAATGTCACTATTTGTAAAGCTCGACTTGTTGCAAAGATGTTTGTGACAAGTTCAAGGAGTTGACTGCGATGAGGCTTTCTCACTCGTAGCGATGCTAAAAGTCTGTTGGAATTATGTTAGCAGTTGCTGTGTTTTAAATTATGAAATCTGGCAGATGGATGTCAAAACATCGTTTCCTTAACGGTTTACTTGAGGAAAAGGTTGTATGTGATACAACCAGAAGGTTTTGTTAGGCCTAAGGATGCTAAAAGGTGTGCAAGCTTCGGTGATCCTTCCATGGACTGAAGCAAGCATCTCGGAGTTGGAATATACGCTTTGATGAGGTGATCAAAGTTTTGATGTTTATACAAAGTTTACGAGAAACTTGTATTTGCAATAAAGTGAGTGGGAGCACTATAGAGTTTTTGATAAGTATATGTGGTTGACATATTGTTGATCGGAAATAATGTAGAATTTCTAGAAGGCATAAAAGGTTGTTTGAAAAGTGTTTTTCAAAGGAAGACCTGGATAAAGCTACCTAATTGTTGAGCATCAAAATCTATAGAGATAGATCAAGATGCTTGATGAGACTTTCAATGAGTGCATACCTTGACAAGATTTTGAAAGAGTTCAAAATGGATCAGCCAGAGAAATAGTTCTCGTCTGATTTGTAAGGTGTGAAGTTGAGTGAGACTCAAAGATCGACAACGGCAAAAGAAAGAGAAAGGACGAACATCGTCCCCTATGCCTTAGCCATAGGCTCTATATTATACCATGCTGTGTACCGCACCTGTGTGTGCCTTGCCATGAGTCTGTCAAGGGGTACAAGAGTGGTCCAGGAGTGGATCACTGGACAGCGGTCGGAATTATCCTTAGTAACCAGAGGACTAAGGAAATGTTTCTTGATTATGGAGGTGATAACGAGTTCGTCGTAAAGAGTTACGTCGATGCAAGCTTTAACACCTATCCGGATGACTAGTAGTAGCAATTTGGATACGTATAGTGGAGCAGCCATTTCGAAATAGTACCAAGTTGAGTGTGGTAGCAGTGTTTATGGTTTGACATAGAGATTTGCAAAGTACACACGGATCTGAATATCGCAGACCCGTTGACTATAAGACCTCTCTCACATGCAAAGCATGATCGAGCCCCAGAACTCATTGGGTGTTAGATTCATAACAATGCGAATCACATGGTGATGTGAACTAGATTATTGACTCTAGTGCAAGTGGGAGACTGTTGGAAATATGCCCTAGAGGCAATAATAAATTAGTTATTATCATATTTCCTTGTTCATGATAATCGTTTATTATCCATGCTATAATTGTATTGATCGGAGACTTAAATGCATGTGTGGATACATAGACAAAACCATGTCCCTAGTATGCCTCTAATGGACTAGCTTGTTGATCAAAGGATGGTTAAGGTTTCCTAGCCATGGACATGAGATGTCATTTGATAACGGGATCACATCATTAGGAGAATGATGTGATGGATAAGACCCAAACTACAAACATAGCATATGATCGTGCCAGTTTATTGCTATTGTTTTCTGCATGTCAAGTATATGTTCCTATGACCATGAGATCATGCAACTCACGGATATCGGAGGAGTGCCTTGTGTGTATCAAACGTTGCAACGTAACTGGGTGACTATAAAGGTGCTCTACAGGTATCTCCGATGGTGTCTGTTGAGTTGGCATGGATCGAGACTGGGATTTGTTACTCCGTGTGACGGAGAGGTATCTCAGGGCCCACTCGGTAATACAACATCACAACAAGCCTTGCAAGCAACGTGGCTAAGTGTTAGTCACGGGATCTTGTATTATGGAATGAGTAAAGAGACTTGCCAGTAACGAGGTTGAACTAGGTATGGAGATACCGACGATCGAATCTCGGGCAAGTAACATACCGAAGAACAAAGGGAACGTTATACGGGATTAACTAAATCCTTGACATAGAGGTTCGACCGATAAAGATCTTCGTAGAATATGTAGGAACCAATGTGGATGTCCAGGTCCCTCCATTGGTTATTGACCGTAGAGGTGTCTCGGTCATGTCTACATAGTTCTCGAACCCGTAGGGTCTGCACACTTAAGGTTTGGTGACGTTTCGGTAGTGTAGAGTTATGTATGGTGGTGACCGAAGGTTGTTCGGAGTCCCGTATGAGATCCCGGACGTCACGAGGAGCTCCAGAATGGTCCGGAGGTAAAGATTCATATATAGGAAGTCCCAATTTGGTTTCCGGAAAAGTTTCGGGCTCATCGGTAGTGTACCGGGAGTGCCGGTAGTGTACCGGGAGGTCTCCGGGAGGGGTATTTCGACCCCAAGAGGTCCATGGGCTGTGGGAGAATAATAACCAGCCCTTAGTGGGCTGGGAAAACATCCACAAAGGCCCATGGCGCAGGAGAGAAAGTCCTAAAGCAAAAGTGGAAAATCAGCCAATAGGAGGCAATCCTACTCCAACTAGGATTGGAGGTGAAGTAGGATTGCTTCCCACCTCCTATTTAGGCCAACCCAAAGGCCTTGGCTGCCTCTCCTCTCCTCTCCTCCTATATATACTAGTGGATTGGGTGGTTTTTGGACAGTTTACGGCCACGTGCTACCCGTTTCACCGGTGCTCCTCTAGATCGGTTTTCTGCAGCGCTTAGGCGAAGCCCTGCCGGAATTGCTCCACCACCATCACCGGAGAGCCGTCATGCTGCCGGTGAACTCTCTCTCCTCTCCACCTCCTCTTGCTGGATCAAGATGGTGGAGATCGTCATCAAGCTGCACGTGTGCTAAACGCGGAGGTGCCGTCCGTTCGGCGCTAGATCGGAAGGACCGTGATCGAGATCGCGAGACGGTTCGTGATGTGATCACGGAACGGATCATGATGAGTTCGCGGGACAGATCGTGATCAAGATTGTGAGACAGATCGTGATGAGTTTGCGGGACGGATCATGATGTGTTTGCAGGATGGATCGTGATTGGATCACGGGACGGATCGTGATGAGATCGCGGGACGCTCGGCGATTTGGATCGCGAAGAAGTTCGACTACACCAACCGCGTTTCTTAACGCTTCCCGCTTAGAGATCTACAAGGGTACATAGATCCACTCTCCCTCTCGTAGATGCTCATCACCATGGATAGGTTTGCGTGTGCGTAGGAAATTTTTTGTTTCCCATGCGACGTTCCCCAACAGGGGGAGGCTCCACCCCCGATTTGCTCCGCTCCGACGTCCGGCGTGGCCCCTGGTGCGGTCCCGCGCCCCCCCGGCGGCGTGCTCCTCTGGATCTGGTGGCCCCCTGGCACGGTCCTGTGGAGATGGCCTCGGGAGCTTTCGGCCGCGGCTTCGCCCCTGCCCTCCGGATCCGGCCGGGCTGGTGCGGCGGGGCGGCGGCCAGGGCTACGCTAGCTTGCTGGTGTGCGCCCTCTAGCTGCTGGCGTCGGTTGGCTGCTCGGATGGTGCAGATTCGAGTGGTTGCTGGTTCTGGGCGGGCTGCTGGATCCAGGCTGTCGGCGTTTGTTGGTAGTGAGACAGAGGTTGTGGTGGCTCTCGCGGGCGGTCAGCGCAACGGCTTCGCGGGAGGTGTGTAGGCTAGCGGAGGCATGGTGTGTGGGGGTGTGGTGTTGGGTGGTGCTCCGGGAGAAAGCTTGCCGGCCTCTTCCGGTCGATGGCGGTGGCGGCCGTGGTCGCCGTTGCACCTTCTTGGAGGCGCCGTCGAGGAGTTCATCCCCTGCACACTCTCGGATTTGGTTCTTCGAGTGAAAGCTTAAGGCCCGATCAGGCTGGGCGAAGGCATCGACATCGTCGCTTCCCCCCTTGGGGGCGTCGTCTTGAAGACCTTGGGATCTGGTTCGTGCTCTCCATGAGCTAGACGCTCACGACGCTGCTGTCGGCAGGTTCCCGGCCGGCAGTGTGGAGGTTCCAGCGTTGCGACTTGTGTGGTGACGATGATGATGGTGTGCGGAGCTGGGTCGCGGCTTGTCCTTCTGATGTCGAAGGTTCTGTTCGCCAATGGATGCGCCTATGTTTGTTCCCCGCTGTGACTGAGAAGTCGGAGCTGCACATGGTGGGGCCCCTGTGGCAACGACGACTCCATGAGGGCGGCTTCAGCAAATGGTGCTCCCCGGAGGTTGCGCTGGGCCAGGTCGGTACGAGGCTTGCAACTTTCTCCAGTGAGGCGCATCAGCAAAATCGGAGCTGCCAGTCCTCGACGTCTGCGGTCGGCTGTTTGGCTATGGCCGACGAGGTCCTTGCGTGTCGTCCGTTCAGAGGGGTCTTGACGGGTCGTCAGTGGCGAAGTCGGAGTCGCCTGCTCGGGGAGAGGTGATGACGATGACATTGCAGGCAATCTCGACGGCATCCTTTCCTCGACGGTGTGTGTGCGGTCTTGTTGGTGCCATGTCAGCCGGGTGCCCTTCTTGTGGGTGTGTTGTGGCGGTTTTCGCCCGGTTCCCGTTAATTAACCGGGCAACTTGTTACCCTTCTTCTTTATTAATGAGACGAGGCAAAGCTTTTGCCTCCGTTTTAAAAAAAAACTGCTACTTGTAACAGCCAACGAAATAACATGGGCGTGTGTCCAGCTAACATTGAAAGCAAAGCGTAATGAATGAAGAAAGCCACTCTACTGTACATCATCGTCCTAAATCCTAACTTCTACCAACAAATCTATGCTAGCTATAGTTTGTTGTATTCCGGTCAGTCAGTCATGTCGCCACCTTCGTCCTGCACGGTTGCAGTTCACTTGCAACCCTACATCTAGCGTACATGTTTCAAGAAAAGAAAAGAATAAACCATGTATGTAGGAGCTGGTTGGATGTTCGTGTTCATGTTAACCTCTTGACGACGACACGACCTCATGTCGCGACGCGTAGGCTTGGAGGGCGATCCACTAGTCCTGGTCGAGGAAAACAATGACACTATAAGGCATCAATAATTCAGAAGAAGACGGTGAGAGGGGTAAGGCGATGTCCATGACCACAACCACCATCATATTCTGTTCTCGGAAAGATAACGGTGGATACCCATTACCTCTAACCTCACAGGAACAGTTTAGGTAGGACGCTCTGAAAAACCCGAAAAGTTCATGGAGTTCTCCTCTTGTGTGTTCATTATGGTATAAGACCTACTCACTGCTTTATGTTTCATATGGTCACATCCACCCGCCACCAGATCATCACCATCACTGTGGAGGTACCAAGTTAGGTCTATAATAGATGGACAGGTAGCTAATTTTGTGAGCATCTGTATTGGTCTAGCTACAGTTTGGGTACTAGGAATGGGGCATGGGTTGTGATGCCTACTTCCAAATAAGGAATACATTAACGTCTAAGCTGACATCCAGCTAGATTTTCCTCAGCAAACTCTTAGAGCCACCCGTTGAGCTTGAGCATCTTCCAAATGTGGAGTTTGTGGCCACACTCCCACTGTTCCCCACTTGGTCTGTCCCAACTTCTAACAATATAATTAAGAAAGGTCCATACAAGCACTTGGCAAGATTTCCAATATCGGGGTTATATACTTTCCAGTCGGAGATGCGTAGTTTCTGCGAAATTACCACATTGCCACTAACAAATTTACATATGTTGTTATTCATACTAGTTGAATATAGCCCGTGTTATCATCTTGAAGTGGCTGCTCCGGGAGTTAATAGACTAACACGCCTTCACACCTCAAGTGAGCACCAAGTACAAATTCAATAAACAGCATTGTGGAAATTCTGCAAAAAATTAGAAGAAAATAGCATTATGACAATTCTTAAAAATTAGAAGAAAGTAGCATTATGACAATTCTGATTAGTACAACTAATGGTGAGAATACATTTTTGAACAAATTAAGGGTTCCAGGAAAAAGCTAGCTTACCTCTACTATGTGGGGTACTGATTGCAGAAGGGAAACTAAATGACACGTAATGAGACAATTTTATCCCCATCTATGGATGTGCAAATCATGCCATCAACTAAGAAACCAGACATTTAACCCCTCCGATCGATGCTACAAAACCAGTCACTACATGTGTCAGCATGAAATCCGGTAGACCCCTCGACTGGGTGTTGTGACTATCTAGAAGATCTCGAGAGGAAACACGAGACAAGAAGTTACCCAACTTTAGGCCCTAGCTTTGCAGGTAAAACCCTACTCCTACTCGATTGTATTGAATTGTTGGGAGTGTACAAGGTACTATGAAAAAGTTGGCATATCGAGGATTGATTGCAAGGCCTATGGGCTAGCATGGTCTCGTCTTATAAAGGGTACACAGACCTCTACAAGATCCACGAAGGCTAATAATACAATATACAACAGAGGATATCATATCCTTATAAGCGTTCGATACCTATACATATCAAGGTTCGTCCGTGAGAACTAAGGGAATTACTCACACATGAAGACAACAAACATCATACGAATAGTGGTGAAAAACATGGATCAGAGTAATACATGCAGGGATCCACTAGGGTTCAGTATTACAATAGAGTGAAGATGGGATGATGATGAAGATGATGATGGTGATGGTTGATTCCGGCATCTCCTTGCACAAGATGATGACGGTATGAGACTATTCCTTACCGATTTCTCCTTTGGATATCTTCCATAGGCTAGGGTTATGCGTTCTGGAGTGATTTATGGTGGCTATTGGCTTCTGATCCTCGATCCGATCACAAAGGGGTGAAATACTAGACGATACAAAGCTGTCTCGTATGACCGTGGGTACGAGCACGCGCTCGTACTGTGCATGGTGAAGCGCTCTAGACTCCTTCGTGAAGCCTCTCTTTCTCCCATTTGCTTTGTTCTTTTATTGTAATTATATATCATGCTAGTTGATGTGATTTTATCACCATATCTTGGCCTCTTTCCTTTTACTTCGAAACATTTTCGTAAGTGCCAACCTGTCAAAATCAGGCAAAAAAGAGGTGTGCAAACGTAGTAAAATTTGGCATAACCTAGAACAAAACAAGAGGTAAAAATAACAGAATTTCTGGACTCATCAAAAGGCAACAATCTTATCACATCTCAGAGCATGATGACATATTTGAGAAGAAGATAAAAGCTTATCCTAGTTGAAACACCAATGGTTTGAAGGAGACAGTGGTGGTGTGAATGTTTACAACTTTGTCATTGCCAGGTGGAATATGTTGGGGAACGTTGCATGGGAAACAAAAATTTCCCTACGCACACGCAGATCAATCCATGGTGATGAGCATCTATGAGAGGGAGAGTGGATCTACGTACCCTTGTAGATCGCTAAGCGTGAAGCGTTAAGAAACACGGTTGGTGTAGTCGAACATCTTCGCGATCCAAATCACCGTGCGTCCTGCGATCCAATCATGATCTGTCCCGCAATCCAATCACGATCCGTCCCGCGATCCAATCACGATCCGTCCCACGAACTTGATCACGATCCTTCCGATCTAGCGCCGAACGGACGACACCTCCGCGTTCAGCACACGTATAGCTTGATGATGATCTCCGCCATCTTGATCTAGCAAGAAGGAGCGGAGAGGTAGAAGAGTTCTCCGGCAGCATGATGGCGCTCCGGCGATGGTGGTGGAGCAATTCCGGAAGGGCTTCACCTAAGCACTGCAGAAATCTGATCTAGAGGAGAAACTATGCACTGGAGGAACGGGTAGCACGTGGCTGAAAAACTAGTGCAAAACCCTAAAACCCACCAGTATATACAGGAGGAGAGGAGGAGAACCTTGGCGCAAGGGCCAAGGCTCCTATGGTTCGGCCGAACCTACTAGGAGAGGAGGACTCCTCCTCCAATCCTAGTAGGACTAGGATTGCTCCTTTTTTGCCTTTTTTTTCCACCTTTTCCTATTGGGTTTTCTTCTCCAGCCACATGGGCCTTGTGTGGGAGTTTCCACCAGCCCACTAAGGGCTTATATTCACTATCCCACAGCCCATGAAGCCTCTTGGGTCGAAATACCCCTCCCGGAGGCCTCCCGGTACACTACCGGCACTCCCGGTACACTACCGATGAGCCCGGAACTTTTTCGGCGACCAAAACAGGACTTCCTATATATGATTCTTTACCTCTGGACCATTCCGGAGCTCCTCGTGACGTCCGGGATCTCATCCGGGACTCCGAAAAACCTTCGGTCACCACCATACATAACTCTATACTACCAAAACGTCACCAAACCTTAAGTGTGCAGACCCTGCGGGTTCGAGAACTATGTAGACATGACCGAGACACCTCTATGGTTAATAACCAATAGAGGGACCTGGATGTCCATATTGGTTCCTACATATTCTACGAAGATCTTTATCGGTCGAACCTCTATGTCAAGGATTCAGTTAATCCCGTATGATGTTCCCTTTGTTCTTCGGTATGTTACGTGCCCGAGATTCGATCGTCGGTATCGCCATACCTAGTTCAACCTCGTTACCGGCAAGTCTCTTTACTCGTTCTGTAATACAAGATCCCGCGACTAACACTTAGTCACATTGCTTGCAAGGCTTATTGTGATGTTGTATTACCGAGTGGGCCCTGAGATACCTCTCCGTCAGACGGAGTAACAAATTCTAGTCTTGATCCATGCCAACTCAACATACACCCTCGGAGATACCTATAGAGCACCTTTATAGTCACCCATTTACGTTGCGACGTTTGATACGCACAAGGCACTCCTCCGGTATCCGTGAGTTGCATGATCTCATGGTCATAGGAACATATACTTGACATGCAGAAAACAGTAGCAATAAACTAACATGATCATATGCTACATTTGTAGTTTGGGTCTTGTCCATCACATCATTCTCCTCATGATGTGATCCCGTTATCAAATTACATCACATGTCAATGGCTAGGAAACCTTGACCATCTTTGATCGACGAGCTAGTTCACTAGAGGCATACTAGGGACAGAGTGTTGTCTATTAACCCACACATGTAATGTGTTTCCAATCAATACAATTATAGCATGGATAATAAACGATTATCATGAACAAGGAAATATAATAATAAACACTTTATTTATCGCCTCTAGGGGTTATTTCCAACAGTCTCCCACTTGCACTAGAGTCAATAATCTAGCTCACATCACTATGTGATTTACATTGTAATGAATCGAACACCCATGCAGTTCTGGCGTTGATCATGTTTAGCCCTTGGAAGAGGTTTAGTCAACGGGTCTGCAACATTCAGATCCGTGTGCACTTTGCAAATATTTATGCCCTTCTCCTTGATGTAATCGCGGATGGAGTTGAAGCGTCGCTTTATGTGTCTGGTCCTCTTGTGAAACCTTTCCTTGGCCAGAGCAATGACACCAGTGTTGTCACAGAACATGTTCATCGGATTCAGTGCACTGGGCACTACTCCAAGATCTGTCATGAACTGCTCCATCCAGACACCTTCCTTCGCCGCCTTCGAGGCTGCGATGTACTCTGCTTCACACGTAGAATCGGCTACCACGCTTTGCTTGGAACCGCACCAGCTTACCGCTCCCCCGTTGAGAATAAATACGTATCCGGTTTGTGACTTAGGCTCATCCGGATCAGTGTCAAAGCTTGCATCGATGTAACCCTTTGCGACAAGCTCTTCATCACCTCCATAAACGAGAAACATTTCCTTAGTCCTCTTCAGGTACTTAAGGATATTCTTGACCGCTGCCCAGTGCTCCATTCCAGGATCACTTTGAAACCTTTCGGCCATACTTATGGCAAGGATGACATCGGGTCTTGTGCACAACATTGCATACATGATAGAGCCTATGGCTGAAGCATAGGGGATGACACTCATCTTTTCTCTATCTTCTGCAGTCACTAGGCATTGAGTCTTACTCAACTTCACACCTTGTAACACAGGCAAGAACCCCTTCTTGGACTGATCCATTTTGAACTTCTTCAAAACTTTATCAAGGTATGTGCTCTGTGAAAGTGCTATTAAGCGTCTCGATCTATCTCTATAGATCTTAATGCCTAATATGAAAGCAGCTTCTCCTAGGTCCTTCATTGAAAAACTCTTGTTCAAATATTCCTTCACGCTTTCCAGCATTTCTATATTGTTTCCAATCAACAATATGTCATCCACATATAATACTAGAAACTCTATAGAGCTCCCACTCACTTTCTTATAAATACAAGCTTCTCCATAAACTTGTATAAACTCAAACGCTTTGATCACCTCATCAAAACGCTTATTCCAACTCCGAGATGCTTGCACCAGCCCATAAATGGATCGCTGGAGTTTGCAAACTTTGTCAGCATTCTTTGGATCGACAAAAGTTCTGGTTGCATCATATACAACTCTTCCTCAAGGAAACCGTTGAGGGACGCTGTTTTGACATCCATCTGCGAAATTTCATAGTCGAAATAAGCAGCTATTGCCAACATGATTCTGACAGACTTAAGCATTGCTACGGGTGAGAAGGTCTCATCGTAGTCAACTCCTTGAACTTGTGAAAAAACCCGTTGCCACAAGTCGAGCTTTATAGACGGTGACATTACCGTCCACGTCTGTCTTCTTCTTAAAGATCCATTTGTTCTGAATGGCCTTTCACCCTTCAGGTAACACTTACAAAGTCCATACTTTGTTTTCATACATGGATCCCATCTCGGATTTCATGGCCTCTAACCATTTCTCGGAATCCGGGCCCATCACTGCTCCTCCATAGCTCGTAGGTTCATTGTTGTCCAACAACATGACCTCCAAGACAGGGTTGCCATACCACTCATGAGTAGTATGTGGCCTTGTCGACCTACGAGGTTCAATAGTAGCTTGATCCGAAGCTTCATGATCATCATCATTAACTTCCTCTTCTACCGTCGTAGTTTCCACAGAAACATCTTTCTGCGCCGCGCTACTTTCTGGTTGAAGTAAAGGTTCAATAACCTCATCAAGCTCTATTTTCCTCCCACTCAATTCTTTCGAGAGAAACTATTCCTCAAGAAATGTTCCATTCTTAGCGACAAACACTTTGCCTTTGGATCTGAGATAAAAGGTATACCTGACTGTCTCTTTTGGGTATCCTATGAAGACGCATTTCTCCGCTTTGGGTTCCAGCTTTTCAGGCTGAAGCTTTTTGACATAAGCATCACATCCCCAAACTTTAAGAAACGACAACTTTGGCTTCTTTCCAAACCATAGTTCATATGGCGTCGTCTCAACGGATTTTGATGGTGCCCTATTTAAAGTGAATGCAGCTGTCTCTAATGCATAACCCCAAAACGATAGTGGCAAATCAGCAAGAGACATCATAGAACGCATCATATCTAATAAGGTTCGATTATGACGTTCGGACACACCATTACGCTGTGGTGTTCCGGGCGGTGTCAACTGTGAAACAATTCCACACCGTCTTAAGTGACTGCCAAACTCATAACTCAAATATTCACCTCCTCGATCAGATCGCAGGAACTTAATCTTCTTGTTACGATGATTCTCAATTTGACTCTAAAATTGCTTAAACTTTTCAAACATTTCAGACTTGTGTTTCATTAAGTAAATATACCCATATCTACTTAAGTCATCAGTAAAGGTGAGAAAATAACGATATCCACCACGCCCTGTAACATTCATTGGACTGCACACATCAATATGTATGATTTCCAATAAGTCACTTGCCCGTTCCATTGTTCCAGAGAACGGCGTTTTAGTCATCTTGCCCATGAGGCATGGTTCACATGTGTCAAGTGATTCAAAATCAAGTGACTCCAAAATTCCATCAACATGGAGCTTCCTCATGCGTTTACACCAATATGACCTAAACGGCAGTGCCACAAGAAAGTGGTACTATCATTATCAACTCTACATCTTTTGGCATCAATGTTATGAACATGTGTGTCATCACTATCAAGATTCAATATGAATAAACCCCTAACATTGGGTGCATGACCATAAAAGATATTACTCATATAAATAGAACAACCTTTATTCTCTGATTTAAATGAGTAACCATCTCACAATAAACAAGATCCAGATATAATCTTCATGCTTAATGCAGGCACTAAATAACAATTATTCAGGTTCATCAGTAATCCCGATGGTAATCGAAGAGGGAGCGTGCCGACGGCGGTCACATCAACCTTGGAACCATTTCCCACGCGCATTGACTTCGTCCTTTGCCAGCCTCCGTTTATTCCGTAGTTCCTGCTTTGAGTTGCAAATGTGAGCATCCGAACCGGTATCAAATACCCATGCACTACTACAAGAGCTAGTAAGGTACACATCAATAACATGTATATCATATATACCTTGTTTGTCGTTGGCCGCCTTCTTGTCAGCCAGGTACTTGGGGTAGTTCCGCTTCCAGTGACCAGTTCCCTTGCAATGAAAGCACTCAGTTTCTGTCATGGGTCCATGCTTGGGATTCTTTACAGGAGCAGCAACTGCTTTGCCATCCTTCTTAGTTTTACCCTTCTTGCCCTTGCCCTTGACCTTGCCATTTTTCTTGAAACTAGTGGTTTTATTGACCATCAACACTTGATGTTCTTTCTGGATTTCAAACTCAGTGACTTTTAGCATCGCAAACAGCTCGACGACTGACTTGTTCATCCCGTGCATGTTATAGTTCATCACAAAGCTCTTGTAACTAGGTGGCAGTGTTGAAGAACTCTGTCAGTGATCGCCTCCGGCGGAAGGGCAATTTCCAACTCCGCTAGACGAGTTGAATACCCAAACATTCTAAGTATATGTTCACTGATAGACCCGTTCTCCTCCATCTTGCAAGCATAGAACTTATCGGAGGTTTCATACCTCTCGATCCGGGCGTTCTTCTGAAAGATAAACTTCAACTCCTGGAACATCTCATATGCTCCATGACGTTCAAAACGTCTTTGAAGTCCCGGTTCTAAGGCATACAATATCGCACACTGAACTATTGAGTAATCTCCAGTACGTGCCTCCCAAGCGTTCTTAACGTCTTCGGAGGTCATGTCTTCTGGTTGGTCACCAAGCGGTGCATCAAGGACATATGATTTCTGGGAAGCCGTGAGGATAATCCTCAGATTACGGGCCCAGTCAACAAAGTTACTTCCATCATGTTTCAACTTAGCTTTCTCTAGGAACGCATTAAAATTCAGGGGTGCTACTGCGCGAGCCATTGATCTACAACATAAATATGCAAAGGTTACTTAGACTATTGTTCAAGATAATGAGTTTAGTTAATCATCCGAGTGTCACATGATTACTAAAACTCCCACTCAAATTCAGATCCCTCAGGTCATCCGAGGGTCACATGATCCAAATTCACCAACTCAAGTCCGATCATCATGTGAGTTGAGGTGGCTTCAATGGTGAACATCATTATGTTGATCATATCTACTATATGACTCATGTTCGACCTTTCGCAATGGTGCACACTCGGGGAGAACACAATTCATCTTGAAATTTAAGTGAGGGATCAACTTATAATGCTACCATCGTCCTAAGCAAAACAAGGTGCATAAAAGGATTAACATCACATGCAATTCATAAGTGACATGATATGGCCATGAACTTGTGCTTTTGATCTCCATCTAGAAAGCACCAGCATGATCTCCATCGTCAACGGCATGCCACCATGATCTTCATCATCTTGATCTCCATCAACGTGTCGCCATCGGGGTTGTCGTGCCCAACATGCTTATACTACTATTGCTACCGTTTAGCGATAAAGTAAAGCATTACATAGCGCTTAATGATTGACACGCAGGTCATACAATAATTAAATACAACCCTATGGCTCCTGCCGGTTGCCGTACTCATCGACATGCAAGTCATGATAATCTATACATCACATGATCATCTCATACATCACATATATCACATCATGTAATTGGCCATATCACATCACAACATACCCTGCAAAAACAAGTTAGACGTCCTCTAATTGTTGTTGCATGTTTTAAGTGGCTGCTACGGGTATCTAGCAAGAACAATTCTCATCTACGCAAAAACCACAACGGTGATACACTAGTTGCTTTTCAACCTTCTCAAGGACCGCCTTTGTCGAACCCGATCCAATTAAAGTGAGAGAAACAGGCACCTGCAAGCCATCTATGCAACAAGTTGCGGTCGAGGGAACCGGTCTCTCGTAAGCGTACGAGTAATGTTGGTCCGGGCCGCTTCATCTCACAATACCGCTGAACCAAAATCCGACCAAGGGAGGAAGCAATCTAAGCATCAACGCCCACAAACCTTTTGTTTTCGAATCGAGATCTCATCTACACATAGACCTAGCTCATGATGCCATGGTTGGGGAACGTTGCATGGGAAACAAAATTTTTCCTACGCACACGCAGATCTATCCATGGTGATGAGCATCTACGAGAGGGAGAGTGGATCTACGTACCCTTGTAGATCGCTAAGCGGGAAGCGTTAAGAAACGCGGTTGGTGTAGTCGAACGTCTTCGTGATCCAAATCGCCGTGCGTCCCGCGATCCAATCACGATCCGTCCTGTGATCCAATCACGATCCGTCCCGCGATCCAATCAGGATCTGTCCCACGAACTTGATCATGATCCTTCCGATCTAGCGCCGAACGGATGGCACCTCCGCGTTCAGCACACGTATAGCTTGATGACGATCTCCGCCGTCTTGATCCAGCAAGAAGGAGAGGAGAGGTAGAAGAGTTCTCCGGCAGCATGACAGTGCTCCGACGATAGTGGTGGAGCAATTCCGGCAGGGCTTCGCCTAAGCACTGCAGAAATCCGATCTAGAGGAGAAACTATGCACTGGAGGAACGGGTAGCACGTGGCTAAAAAACTAGTGCAAAACCCTAAAACCCACCAATATATATAGGAGGAGAGGAGGAGAGCCTTGGCGCAAGGGCCAAGGCTCCTATGGTTCGGCCGAACCTACTAGGAGAGGAGAACTCCTCCTCCAATCCTAGTAGGATTAGGATTGCTCCTTTTTTGCCTTTTTTCCACCTTTTCCTATTGGGTTTTCTTCTCCAGCCACATGGGCCTTGTGTGGGAGTTTCCACCAGCCCACTAAGGGCTGATATTCACTCTGCCACAGCCCATGAAGCCTCTTGGGTCGAAATACCCCTCCCGGAGGCCTCCCGGTACACTACCGGCACTCTCGGTACACTACCGATGAGCCCAAAACTTTTTCGGCGACCAAAGCAGGACTTCCTATATATGAATCTTTACCTCCGGACCATTCCGGAGCTCCTCGTGACGTCCGGGATCTCATCCGGGACTCCGAACAACCTTCGTTCACCACCATACATTACTCTATACTACCGAAACGTCACCAAACCTTAAGTGTGCAGACCCTGCGGGTTCGAGAACTATGTAGACATAACCAAGACACCTCTACGGTCAATAACCAATAGCGGGACCTGGATGTCCATATTGGTTCCTATGTATTCTACGAAGATCTTTATCGGTCGAACCTCTATGTCAAGGATTCAGTTAATCCCGTATGATGTTCCCTTTGTTCTTCGGTATGTTACTTGCCCGAGATTTGATCGTCGGTATCTCCATACCTAGTTCAACCTCGTTACCGGCAAGTCTCTTTACTCGTTCCGTAATACAAGATCCTGCGACTAACACTTAGTCACATTGCTTACAAGGCTTATTGTGATGTTGTATTACCGAGTGGGCCCTGAGATACCTCTCCGTCACACGGAGTAACAAATCCCAGTCTTGATCCATGCCAACTCAACAGACACCCTCGGAGATACCTGTAGAGCACCTTTATAGTCACCCAATTACGTTGCGACATTTGAGACACACAAGGCACTCCTCCGGTATCCGTGAGTTGCATGATCTCATGGTCATAGGAACATATACTTGACATGCAGAAAACAGTAACAATAAACTGACACGATCATATGCTACATTTGTAGTTTGGGTCTTGTCCATCACATCATTCTCCTAATGATGTGATCCTGTTATCAAATGACATCACATGTCAATGGCTAGGAAACCTTGACCATCTTTGATCAACGAGCTAGTTCACTAGAGGCATACTAGGGACAGAGTGTTGTCTATTAACCCACACATGTAATGTGTTTCCAATCAATACAATTATAGCATGGATAATAAACGATTATCATGAACAAGGAAATATAATAATAAACACTTTATTTATTGCCTCTAGGGCATATTTCCAACACAATAGACTAAGAAGATTGTGACTGATGAGATGGGGACACTACGGGAATCAGGAATTTTGCCGTCAGGCACAACCAGACAACAAAGGCCCGTATACAGACGACAAAGATTTTTCTGTCAGCTTGTAGATGGCAAAGCTTGATGGCATAGTGTGAATGTGCAAAGAGGTACTTTGCCGTCAGCTCTCCTTCGGGAAGACGGCAAAGACTTTGCTGTCAGCGAAAATGGATTGCCGTCATCTGATACAAGCCAGACGGCAAAAAAATAGCCTAACAAAAGTGCCCACTAACGGATGACGTCAACTCTTTGACATCAGCACAACGGCAATGCCTCTTTGCCGTCAACGGGACTACAACACAGACGACAATTTTTTTAACCTTTTTTAATAAGAAAACATGAGCGCACAGTCCAGTTTTATTTTTTATAATAAGAATATGAGCGAACAGTCAAGTACAGAGACCAAAGATTCTCGAAGGCGTAGACAAAATCATCACTTGCGTTTATGCATTTTACTAGTTTGACATCATTCACTATTCTCACAATCAACTATGAAGAAAAAATCAGATTTACATAGGGCTTGCAAGTTCACCCCGAAGCTTGCATGGCCACACTTCTAGCACCATAGGTAGAGGATGACACGACCAGTGGTGAACGGTGGAGCGAGGCATCAATGGGGAGGAGGCTTGCGACATGCGGCTGCTTCTGGTCTGACGACGGCCCGATGGGGACAAGGCCTTCCGATCACGATGGTGAACGGGCCGGCCGCGTCGGTGGCGACAGAGAAAGCGGTCGGTCGTGCCGGTGGCATGAGGCGTCGATGCGGAGGAGGCCTGAGGCCAGCACGGTCAGCAGTGGCCGGTGGCGCCGGGGGTGATGGGGATGAGGGGCTGGCCGCGCCGGGACGACGAGGGAGGGGCGTCCATGCTAGGACCCTGAGGGAGGGGACGGCCGCACCGGGACGACGAGGGAGGCACAACCGCACAGGGACGACGAGGGGAGGGGCCAGCCGCACCAGAGGCGACGAGGGAGGGGCCATCCACGCTGGAGGCAATGAGGTAGGGGCCAGCCACATCGGAGGCGACGAGGGGCGGGGCTAGCCGCATCGGAGTGAATGGACGGGGTGGTCACGCGGGGGCGGTAGTTGGGGCCGTGGTGGGATGGCTGATAACCCACAAGTGTAGGGGATCAATTTTGGCCTTTCTCGATAAGTAAGAGTGTCGAACCCAACGAGGAGCTAAAGGTAGAACAAATATTCCCTCAAGTTCTATCGACCACCGATACAACTCTACGCACGCTTAACATTCACTTTACCTAGAACAAGTATGAAACTTGAAGTACTTTGTAGGTGTAGCGGGATAGGTTTACAAGATAATAAAGAGCACACAAATAAAATCTAGGGGCTGATAAGATAAAGAAACAAAAGTCCACAAGTTTAGACAGATTAGAGGCTCTCGGGATTAGAGGTAGCAACATCACCCTTGTAACCGAGAGATCTCCTTCATCATCAATACCAGACAAGCAGGACATAGGCTTTTACCTCCGTCGGAGGGGCCGAACCTGGGTAAATTCCATGTCTCTCGATTCTGATCAACCCCTTCAAGCTGTCACACAGTTGCGTCTTCGCCCCGAACCTAAGTCTGGTCACCCGAACATCTGCCGTGACAAATCAACGACACTGCGCTTGGAGGCATAACACGAGTCTACAAGAATAAAGTTGGGTAGTAGACATCAAGCTGCTAGTCCTGGTCATGCAAGTGGTGGGGAAAAGACATGACTTGAGTCTCTCTTGACCACTCGTGTTGTGTTGATATTTGGTGCGGGCTTTTGGTTAGGCCAACTCCACAAATGATCCCTCTTGATTTATTTAATTTGTTAAGGTCAAAACAGACAGATTGGGTCGTCCAAGGTGCGGGAGCATACCCAAAATTTTCCGCACAGGAATACACCCGAAATTTTATGATAACCTACATTAGTGTTGAGTGAATGTCTTATTTTTAGAGCAAAATGGACATTAAAGAGTGCAACGTGAGTTTATTGCACCCATACCACCACAAGCATCTGTGCGCCAAATATTCTCCCAGGAGATTGAAGGGGGGAGAGGTTGTTGGCTGCCCGATCTAGGGCTTCGCAGTGTGTCTGTTCTCATCCAAACTGAACATATTTTTGGGCAGGCTTTGCGGTCAAACAAATACTGGACGGATGCGCATGTGTTGGCTCATCGTCCGCCTCCGGGCCCTCTTGTCTCCCCCCAATGACTCCCCACTGACCCTAATTAATGCGCACGGGTGCACCATGCACAAGCCTGCTAGTTAGTTGCACAGTCCCTGCACCACTCATCCTTTTTAATGTGCATGATGTGGACCGAATAGTCCACTTCTCGTCCACACACTCCCCACTACATCCTCAAGACCCGATACATTCTCACTGAAACCTTAGCTTCGCCAATCTCTTCACCCTCGCTTGTGTCGACTACCCTTGCGCCTACGTGGAAGTGGAACACCGACAATAAGGGGAAGCACGACCACTGATACGTCTCCAACCTATCTATAATTTTTGCTTCTTACATGTTGTTATATTATCAATCTTGGATTTTTAAAATCATTTTTTGGGACTGAACTATTGACATAGTGCCAAAGTACTAGTAGTTGTTTTTGCCTATTTTTTACTTAACAGAAAATCAGTACCAAATGGAGTCCAAACGCTGCGGGGATTTTTGTGTTTTTTTTCTAGACCAGAAGGAAGCAGATGGGACAAACAACACCAGAAGAGGGGGCCCAGGGTGGACACCCTCCACCAGGGGGCGCCAAGGGCCCCTGGCGCTTCCTGGTAGAGGGTGGGAACCTCGAGCACCCCATCAACCGACTATCGAGCCTATAAATTCGCAGAAAATCCAAAAACCCTAGGGGAGTCGACGAAATAGAATTCCAGCCGCCGCAAGTTCCAGAACCTCGAGATCCAATCGAACACCATCATGGAGGGGTTCATCTTCTTCATAGGTGCCTCTCCGATCATGCCTGAGTAGTCCACCATAGACCTACGGGTCCGTAGGCAATAGCTAGATTGCTTTATCTCTCTCTATGTTTCTCAATAAAATGGTCTCTTGGAGATCTATTTGATGTAATGACTTTTGCGGTGTGTTTGTTGGGATTCGATGAATTTTGAGTTCATGATTAGTTTCTATCCAACAATATGATTTAAGTCTTCTTTGATCTCTTATTTGCATGATTACTTATAGCCTCGTATTTCTTCTTTGAATCTTTGGTTTAGTTAGGCCAACTAGATTGATTTTTCTTGCCATAGGAAGCAATCTCATCTACCAGGTTCCTAATCACAAATCTCACCTCCTTGCAATTTACATTATTTGCCATTTACCTCTCATTTTCCTCTCCCCCACTTCATAAATTTTCCGTTTTATCCGCCTTCTTTTTCCTGTTTGCCTTTTTCTTCTCAGATCTCTTGTTTGCTATCTTTGCTTGAGTTGCCATGTGCCTTCTATTTGCTTGCATCTTGGCTAAAAATCTATTTATATGGATCCCCATCCACTAGCTGATCTTTTCAAAAGGCCAAATTATGATGAACCAATTGCTAGTGAGTTGGGTGCACTTGATTATCTCTATGAAGTTTTGTTTCGAAAATCATGAATTTGAAATTTTTGATGAAGTATAGAAAGAAGAAATTTATAAGGTGATTCATGATAGCTCCTTGATTGAAAAGCATGATTGCAACGATGACACTATGTTAGTCCATCTAGTGCCCCTTAGTGATTTTGGTGTATTGAAGACTTATAGGTTAAGGAACTAATGTGTTTGTGAGTGTACACAGGCTCTATAAGTCGATGAGGAGTTTTATATATCCGGAGATTACCGACCCCTAAAAATGTTTGTCTTCAACTTAAGACTTTGGTGAGGACTTTGGTGAAGACTTTGATATTCCCTAAAGACTTTGAAGTTGAAGAAGTCGGTGTGACCTTGAAGATATGAACGAGGACTATGAAGCGTGAAGACTTTGTTTTCGTAGTTTCATTTCCTCTCTTTGAGTCATAGGAAACACCGTACTGTTAAAGGGGGCCGAGGTAATACTAAGGAAAATTTTCAATTGATGCTCAACTCAAAATCCTCAACCTATCCAATCCTTCAAGTGAATCCTTTGGAAATCTCTTGCAACTCAGTCAAGTTCTTTAGTGACAGAGCCGAAGTTCTTCTGGTCTTTGATGAAATTGATCTGACTGAGGAGTTAGGATTTCGCCAGTGCGAATTGCCTACAAGTGAGGAACATGATATATCTGAGGACTTTGATAGTTTGAAATTCTGACCGTTACTGTGCTTAGCGCCAGCTGTCCCCAATCATAACATCCACATAACGGTCATATCATTTGGGGCATTTATGTCTTATCATGTCAGGTTGCACCCTGGCTATAAATAGCCACCCCCACAACCACTAGTTGGTTGGCTGCTCCGAGAGAGAACTGACACTTGTCATTTGAGAGCAACCCATCCTCCGAGGACTTGGAGACAAAATCATCAGTGAGGAAAAACCCACAACCAAACCACCAAACCCAAAGTGATTGAGCATCACTAAAGAAATTCCTGTGTGGAACCGACGCTTGTTACCTTTGAGGAGTGTGCATCCTCCAGACGGTTAGGCGTCATGGTCTAGTGTATCCTGCAGTTAATTGAGGATAACGAAGTGACCTTGGTCTAGAGCATCCAGCAGTAAATTGTGGATCGCTGAGTGACCAGTTTGTGAGGGTTTTGGAAGTCTACCCTGAAGACTTACCATGAGTGTTGGGCGAGGACTATGTGACCTTAGCTCAAGGAGAATACGGGAAGGACTGTGTGTTCTCTGGTTTAAATACCAGGCCGCTCCAAACCAGGCGTACGACTGTCACAGCAGTTGGAACTGGGTCATCAAACCATTGTCTTCATCGAGCTACCTGGTTCTATTTCCTCAACCCCTCTATTCCTCGTATACTTGTTGATGAAATCGATCGTTACTATTTGAAGAATTTGACTGAAATCTTTCACAATTTCCTCACCTCAAGTGATGAATTTGTAAAAATCGCCTATTCACCCCCCTCTAGTCGATATAACGCAATTTCAATTGGTATCAGAGCAGGTACTCTCTCTCCCTCTGTGTGATTTTGGTTTAATCACATGGAGTTCTAGTTGTGTCAACTACAGGTATGATCAAGGTTTCCGTGGGGTGTCCTACCTTCGATGGGACAGACTACCCCTACTGGAAGAACAAGATGCGTATGCACCTTGTAGCTATTGACAATGATCTCTGGTACGTTGTGGAAAATGGTGTGCCCTCTGTCACTCCCATTGTTACTGCTGCCGATGTGAAGAAATTCAAGCAACTCGACCCTCAAGCGAAGAATATCATTTGTGGCCATCTGAGCAAAGGTCAGTATGGCAGAGTGAGTGCTTTGGAGACTGCTAAGATTATCTGGGATAGGCTGTCCAAAGTCAACGAAGGTGTTTCCACTCAACGTGACTCTTGTGTTGATGTTCTTCGGAATCTCTTCAACCGCTTCAAGAGACTTGACAATGAAAATGTTCAGCAAACTTTTGATCGCCTCACTAATATCTCCAATGAGCTTCAAGCACGCAGTGCCACTGATATCACTAACCATGAAGTTGTGAAGAAACTGCTAAGATCTCTCGATTCCTCATTCGATACTCTGGCTTTGATGATTCGAGAACGTGGAGACTACAAATCACTTGATCCTGCTGATATTCTTGAGAGACTCAATACTCATGAATTCCAACAAGCTGAAAAGAGAGACCTCTACGGGCCGAGCTATGGAAGATCTCGTGCTCTGAAGGCAAAAGCAATTTCCTCATCTGAACAAGATTCTGACAGCAGCCTTGGTGATCCCGAAGAACCGAGTCAGGAGCTAGCAATGCTTGTGAGGAAATTCCATAAGTTCTCAAGGAGAGGTGGATTTGGTAGGACATCGAAGAATGGTTTGAGGAATCAGATTCCTCAGATGACTACAAGAAAGGAACCTGTCACCATTGTAAGAAACCAGGTCACTTCATCTCTGACTATCCTCTCTAGGAAAAAGACTCAAAGAAGAAGAAGAAGTACAAGGATGACAGTTCTGATGACTCGAAGAAAAAAAATAAGTCTTCAAAGTCCTCATCTGCCAAATCCTCATCTTCAAAGTCCTCAAAGCACAAGAAGAATGGTTCCAGAAAGGCTCGAGCATTCATTGGCAAGGAAATGTATTCTGAGGAAGAATCTGAAGAATATGAAGAAGAAGAAGAATCTGAGGAGGACTCGGAATCTGGTGTTGTAAGCCTTGCTCTTGCCACTGCTTTCGTCAGCAAGTCCATCTTCAACGATGAAGAAAATGCCTACTCCAACGACTCTGACGTCAGCAATGAGGACTATGCTCCCACCTATTGCTTCATGGCAAAAGGCTCAAAGGTACAATAACATCATTCCTCATCCAAATCAAGTGAAGGTGAATCTGATGAATATGTGAAACCTAGCTACGCTAAACTTGTCAAACTTGCCACTAAGCAACAAAGTGCACTTGAAAAGCTTCAGAAAATACTAGACAAAAGCGATGATCTGTTGAACTATGAAGTGGATCGGACTCAAACTCTGTTTGACGATCTCAAAAGTCTTCAGACAAAGTACGATAACCTTCAAAGTCATCATAACGACCTCTTAGCTGATCATGAGAAGCTTTCTTATGAATTTCTTCAAAGAAAGCAAGATCTTGAGAAACTGAGGGTGTCACATGAGGATCTCCGAAGGGAAAAACGATTCCTTACTGGCTCAACAGATCAGTACCGCTCAGGAAGAATTTGTTCCACCTTGTTTGAAATGCATCGAATGTGAAACTGCTAATTATCCACCTGAATGTTCAAATGCTTCTATTACTGCAAATTCTTCAACTATTCCGATGGTCTCAAATTCCTCATCTGAGGATACCACAAGTATCACTGACGACAATGCACGATTGAAGGAATTGTATGTGACAGGCATGTACAAAAGTCTCAAAGGGCATCAAACCCTTTGTGATGTCCTCAAAAAGCAGATTCTGAATAGGAACCCTAGGAAAGAGGGTATTGCCTTTGTGAGGAAACTCAACGCTAATGGATCCTACTAGACACCTGAGCAGTATCCCAAAACCTCATGGGTTGCTGCGAAAGGACCTCCTGTAGATCCATCCACTTTATCTGGCTTTACGTGTGAAATTTCATATTCCTTTGATGAGTCAATTGACTCCAACTTTAAATTCTTCGAAAATCAGAAAGGTGAAGTATTTGCTAGATTTGTTGGAACTAACTGCAGGAACGGTTCACCTATGAAGAAAATCTGGGCTCCCAAGAGCTACCTACAAGATCTTCAAGTGAATGTCCTCACGACACCACTCATGAAGAATATGAACCCCAGATCAAATTCCTCATATGGACCAAAGTCCTCACTTGGACCAAATTCCTCAAATGGTCAAAAATATCATTCTCGCGCTAATGCTTCTGTTTCGCATGGAAAATCTAAGAGTTATGAATATGTGCATTATTCTTCAAATCATTATGTTCATAAGTCCTCGAAGAATTTCTCTGCTTATTCATTTGAGTACTCTAACCCTCGCCCTATGAAGCGAAGCACACTTGCTTCAATGCCTCCCTTATCATATGGTGCTCGCATAATGATGAACTCTTTGCCACCACTCCAGATGTGGGTGGTGAAGAAATTGAACTAATTTCTTATGCAGGGTTAGGTCTCCAGATGAAATTGAACATCTGATGAATTTGCTGGAGACCTGAGGAAATGCTTGAAAGGACGCAAGCTAACCATGAGGAAATGAATTCTTCATTTCTCACGTCCTCACACTACTTGCTTACTATCTTGTGTGATGAAATTCTGTCTGATGAAATTGATGTCATATTCTTCACTTTGAAGCATATGAGTTCGTAAGTGGTACTAATTCATATGTAGGATGATACTCAAAAAGCTACCGAGTGGGTCCTCGATAGTGGATGCACAAACCACATGACTGGTGACAAGAATCTACTGATGAATTTGCGACTCGCTCCATCTCCTCTGAAGCATATCACCTACGCAAACAAAGGAAAAAGCAAGGTATTGGGACTTAGTAAGGTTGCGATCTCAAAGGACCGAACCATGGATAAGGTGATGCTTGTCGAATCCCTTGGGTTCAACCTTATGTCTGTCTCAATGCTTTGTGATCTTGATATGATTGTCGTATTTGGAAAATATCACTGTGTTGTCATCATGGAATCTGACTATTCCAAGGTCTTCGAAGGCTTTAGGAGAGGAGACTTGTATATTGTTGATTTCTCTACAGGTCCTCAGCCTGCCACATGCTTACTGGCAAAGTCTTCAGAAGGCTGGTTGTGGCATCAACGACTTGGACATGAGGGTATGAGGAACTTGCACATACTCGTGAAGAAAAAGCACGTCATTGGCATCGAGGATGTCAAATTCCTCAAGGACCACCTCTGCGGTGCATGTGAATCTGGAAAGATGACCAGATCCAAGCATCCCTCAAAGACAATCATGACCACGACTCAACCCTTTGAATTGCTTCACATGGATCTCTTTGGCCCCACTCATTACTCCACACTAACAAATTCTTCAAGTTTATATGGCTTTGTCATTGTTGATGATTACTCAAGATACACTTGGGTACATATTATTCTGTACAAGACTGAAGTACATGATGTCTTCAGACGATTTGCTTCAAGGGCCTCCACCAACTTCGGCGTCAAGATCAAGCATATTTGTAGTGATAATGGGACTGAGTTCAAGAACACTAATCTTGATGAATATCTTGATGAACTTGGTATTACTCATGAGTTATTTGCCCCTTATACTCCTCTATAGAATGGTGTCGTGGAGCGCAAGAATAGGACTCTAGTTGAGATGGCTCACACCATGCTTGATGAATACAAGACTCCTCGTCGCTTCTGGCCTGAGGCAATTGATACTGCATGCCACATCATCAATAGGGTACATCTTCACAAATTCTTCAAGAAGACTTCATATGAACTTATGACTGGCAAGAAACCCAATCTAAGTTATCTCAAAGTCTTCGGTGCAAAATGTTGGATCAGAGATCCTCACCACAGTTCTAAATTTGCATCGAAAGCACATGAAGGTTTTATGCTTGGTTACGGAAAGGACTCGCACACCTACAGAGTCTTCAACACCTACCATCACAAGGTTGTTGAAACTGTAGATGTGCGGTTCGATGAAACTGATGGCTCGTAAAGAGAGCATGTGCCTTCTGTGTTAGATGAACAGTCTCCTGAGGAATCCATTAAGCTGAAGGCAACTGAAGATATCATACCCACTGAGGAATTAATTCCAACGAATGAAGACTTTCATGCTGATACACCTGAAGAAAATGGTGCTGAAGGAAGTCCTCAGCCACGTCAACCTGCTCATCCAAGAGTTGCAAATGAAGTGCAGATTGACAAAATCATCAATGACAATAATGCACCAGGTCCCCTCACTCGCTCAAAAGCTTCACATTTAACTAACTTTTGTGGGAACTTTGCCTTTGTATCTATCATAGAGCCCACCAAAGTTGATGAAGCATTCAAGGAGCCTGAGTGGATTCAAGCTATGCAAGAGGAATTGCATCAGTTCAAGCTTAACAACGTGGGGGAACTTGTCAAGCGGCCAGAGCCTCGCAAGCATAACATCATAGGTACCAAGTGGATCTACCGCAACAAGCAAGATTAAAATGGCCTTGTGGTGAGGAATAAGGCTCGTCTTATAGCTCAAGGCTACACACAGGTTGAAGGAATTGACTTTGATGAAACATTTGCACCTATTGCTAGACTTGAAGCTATTCGCATATTGCTTGCTTATGCTAACCATCATAATATCATCTTATATCAAATGGATGTGAAAAGTGCATTCCTCAATGGTACTCTTGAGGAAGAAGTATATGTTTCTCAACCCCCAGGTTTTGAAGACCCTAAGCATCCTGACAAAGTCTTCAGACTCAACAAGGCCCTCTATGGCCTCAAGCAGGCTCCTCGGGCGTGGTATGACACTCTGAAGGAATTCCTCATGAAGAAAGGCTTCAAACCCGGTTCACCCGACCCTACTCTCTTCACAAAATCCTATGACAATGAACTATTCATATGCCAAATATACGTAAAGGATATTATCTTTGGCTGTACTAACAAACGTTACGGTGATGAATTTGCCTATATGATGAGTGAATAATATCAAATGTCTATGATGGGAGAGTTGAAATTCTTCTTAGGTCTTCAAATTCGTTAGCAAGACAACGACATCTTCATCTCACAAGAGAAATACCTCAAAGATGTTCTGAGGAAATTCGACATGCAAGATTGCAAAGGCATCAAAACTCCAATGCCTTCAAAAGGCCACCTCTACACTAACGAAAATGGTTAAGATTTCGATCGGAAGGTATATCGCTCCATGATTGGTTCATTATTGTATCTATGTGCATCTAGGCCTGATATTATGCTGAGTGTTTGCATGTGTGCCCGATTCCAAGCAACATCGAAGGAATCACACCATAAGGCTGTGAAACATATTCTTCGATACTTAGTTCACACACCAACACTTGGATTATGGTATCCCAAGGGCTCAAATCTTCACCTCGTCGGATACTCTGATGCTGACTATGCTGGAGATCGTATGGATCGCAAGTCAACCTCAGGCACATATCATTTCCTCGGACGATATTTAGTCTATTGGTCCTCGAAGAAGCAGAACTGCGTCTCACTCTCTACTGCTGAAGCTGAGTACATTGCTGCTGGCTCATGTTGTGCTCAGTTACTATGGATGAAGCAAACCCTCAAGGACTATGACATCAAGTTGATGAATGTGCCTCTCTACTGCGACAACGAGAGTGTCATCAAGATTGCTTACAACCCAGTTCAACACTCCAAGACCAAGCACATCCAGATTTGTCATCACTTTCTTCGAGATCATGTACTCAAGGGCGACATCTCCACCGACCACATCCCCACTGAAGAACAATTGGCCGATATCTTCACAATACCCTTGGATGAAAAGAGATTTTGCAAGTTGCGGTGTGAGCTAAATATCTTAGAATCTTCGAATGTTCTTTGAAAAAGGACACACATCCTAGCACTTATGCAAAATTAATGAAGAATTTGATTCTTAGAACCCTACGACAATTGTACGCGGTGTCTGAAATCATCATTCTTATATGGTGGGTCACGCCACCAACCAAACTTGAATTATTCAAAATTGAGTTTTTCGTCATTTTGCAAATTCTTCAAATTATCAAATTCCTCAAATTTGCAAATTCCTCAAATTTTCAAATTCCTCGCCTTTTCAAATTCTTCAAACTTTGAAACTCATGTTCTTCATTGACTATATATATATATACATATATTTGAGTTTTCAATGTCCTCAACAGCATTCACTTATTGCTAATTCTTCAAATTGATTTTCATCTAAGTGAATGTGATTGGCCCCCTTCCTCCTCTATGCTGAACTCAACCCAGTCTATTGACAAATTATTCATATGTGTTCTACTTTGAAACTCGTTCAAAGTCTTCACTATGTCCTTGACAACTAAAGAAGTTGCGAACGAAAACTTTGAAATTTTCACTATCAAATTTTTCAGTGGTTCCCGCTCAAACGGTTCCGATTCCCGCGACTGGATAACCCATGATTCCCCACTAACGCCACTTCTGAGTACATGGGTGACACCTATCGCGTGGAGAGCAAGGGTCAGGGGCAATCCTGTCCAAAATCTTCGGGCGGATTGGTTTTCACTTCCACTATAAATACCCCCTCCCCTTCAATTGTGCTCGGTCACCCCTCATCTCTACTCTCTCCCGAGCTCCAACCTAGCGCTGCCGCTAAAGTCATCGACGCCGGTGTGGAAGAGCTTCACTGCCTCGACCTCATCGTCGCCGTACTCGCATTGGCCGCAGAAGTCTTCATCCCGCCGCCACTGTAGCTGTCTCCCTCTGCCAAGCTAGGGCGTGGGAGATCTGAACTAACGAACTTCCCAATCTCATCTCTCAGTTCCTCGTGTTCTTCACCAGGGTAAATAAAATTTATTTTTACCGCCCTTGTTTGATCTTCAAATGCTCTTCATATTCCTCAAAAGGTGTTTATTCTTCTTGTATCTTATTCTAAAGCACCTTACGTCTTTATATACTTGATGATTTTCCCTAAGTAATGATTTTCTTCAAGATTCCTCAATTGTGTGAAATTTGCACAACTCTAGAATCTAAGACAAAGAACACTTAGTGAAATTCCTCAAGACACCCATGGTCAAATTCCTCACACCTATTTTTATTTAAAAATTTCTGAGAACACATATGACCTCTTCAAATTCCTCGTACCTATACTCTGTTCACAGGTACAACATGTCCGCTAATGAATCACTAGGTTCTCATCAACTTAACTCATTTGCAGTGTTCCTTGAGGAAAAACTATGTACTTCTTCAGAGTCCTCAAGAGTTCAAATTCCTCAGGTGAAGAAAATGGCTGACGGAAAGAAACCTCAAAAAGGTGGAAAGAAGCCAGATGTGCACGCTGCTTTTGAGATTCCAAATGACTTGTATGAGGAATACTGCACACCCGATGAAGAAACTCATGGCAAAGAAATGACCAAGCAGAGAAAAATCCGTCTGCAGAAAATTGAGAGGAGATGGGAAAGGGAATGGATGGAATATCGTTATGTAACTCCTAAATACATGATGAAATTAGCTGTGAAACCTCCTTGCAACAGGCCTCCCCTGGCTCAAAATCAAATTGCTGATCCCACTAGCCTCAAGATTGGTGAGGACTTTCCTCATATGTGGGAGAAGTAGCAAGCCAAGCTGGCGAGGAAAGCCAAAGAGGCAGTCAAGAAATTCAATGAAGATTCTGCTGCTGCTGCTGCCTCTGCCGGAGCCTCTGCAAGTGCTCCTAAGAAATCAATGATGAAGAAAGCTGCTATGAAAACAAGTTCTTCAACATCAAAACCATCACAGCAGATTCCTCAAGTCCAAAGGCCACAACCTACAAAGGCCTCAGATGCTGGTACTGTTGCTGCTCATTCCTCAGCTACAGCTGTAAAGTCCTCAACCCCAGTGCATCTAGCATCATGTAAGAGGACTCAAGGATTCTCAAAAGTTCCAAAGATCTCGGCAAGCCCCTCTACTACATCAAAGTCTTCAACTAGCCCTACAGTGTTGAAGCTGAAGAAAACTGCTGGATGAGGTCAAAGACCAAGTCCTCACTCAAGAAAGGTCGAGGTAACCATACCCTCAGGATCTGAGGATGATGATGATGATGGAGCTGATGATGAAGAATTGGAAGAATCATCAAGCAAAGTCAACAGAGGGCTGCTATAGCCAAGGGCAGCTCTGTTCCTCTCATGCTGGATCCCAAGATGATCCTCAACTTCATCGATATATGGCATGAAGATCCAAACACCCCACTTTCTTCACTAAATCTGCCTCTTGGTGTGGATCATGTCCTCACCCACTTCATCTTTGAAGAAAAATGGATGAGAGAACAAGCTCTGAGAGCTAAGATGAACAAGGCTCAGAAAGAAAAGTTTCTGAGAGACAATGTGATGAACTTGACCCCAAATCAACTCGTCATAGTTCAGTATGAAATTCGCACACTCTCTAAGGATCAAGAAAGGTATGATGTTGAATGGAAGGGCACCAAGATGAGATTCGCCAGGGCTGCTCAAGCTGCTGTGAAGGATCACAACACAAGGGTTGCAGCTCGATCGCAACCACAAAATCCTGAGGTTGCTGATGAAATAGCTCAGCCTGATGAAACTGCTCAGCCTGCTGAAACTGCTCAGCCCGCTGTGTCTGCTGATGAGAATGGTTCTGCACCAGAAGCAATAGCCAGTGCTGCTGAGGAAACTTAGACCACTGATGACCATGCCAGGACAATCACCACTGTTGTGCCTGAAGAAACTGAAAGGCCAGCTGACGTGTTTGCTGCGCCTAAAGAACCTGAACCCACCAGGGCGACTGCATTAGTTGTGCCTGAAGAAGCTAAAGCTACAGAAGAGAAGACTCTTAAGAGAAAAGCATCAGATAAAGAATCCTCAGTTGTGAAGAAGTTGAAGACTATGCCAAGTTCTTCAACTGGACCCATTGATGCTACGCCACTCTCATCTGCACCTGCTTATGAACTTGTACCATTTGGGGTTGACTATGTCATCTCAGATGAAGAAGATGAAGATCATTCTTCTGCTTCGACAGAGCAGATTGATGAAAAATTGAAGTTGAAGACAATGCTTCAACTCCAATGGTATCATCGCCCCAGCCTCTGTTCACTGCTGAAGAGGCTAGTGTTGAAGCAATTGATGAGGACATAGACATTGGCAACACAACTCCTGTCATCAACGATAAATACTGGGAATTAGCACACCCAAATTCACCAATGACTACTCCTCTGACACAGATTCCTCAGTCGCCTGCTCCGACTGAAGAAATACATGAAGAATCTACTAATATGACAACCCAAGTCACTGAAGAAATTCAAGCTGCAACAGTTGATGATCTTGCTGTTGCACCCGCAACTAAGGAACCAACCCTCTAAATTGTTTAGTCTGAAGAAGTTCCTCCCATGCCAAAGGAGATCAAGGGCCGCTTCAAGCCAAATCTTCAACCGAAGCCAAGAATGCCATTCAAAGGCTCAGCACGCCCCAAATTCCTCAAGAGAAATTTCTTCAATGAGCGCATGTTCTTCACAGGTCCAAATCCTTATGACTTTGCAAGGGCTGGTCGTAACAGATTCTAGATGACAACTCAGCTCAACTATTATGCATCAGTTCTGTTCGAGAAGAAGAAAGTCTTTGAGCACCACCAAATTCCTCATGCTGACATGGAAACACTTCCATCATTCACACCTGTGCTCCAAGTTCTTCACGATGCAGGGATTCTTCCTTTCTGCGTCGACATCTGCGACTAGAATGAGGAACTCATCCTTCAGTTCTATGCCACACTGCATATCAGTGGAAATGCTTCAAACATCAACTCCTGGGTTTTGGACTGGATGATAGGATCAACTCACTTCACCGCTCAAGCTTCTGAATTGCTTCAGTGTGTACCAGTTCCAATTCCCTCAGATGAAGCTCGCAGACTGTTTGATGAGCCTACACTTCTGAATCAGCTGATGCAAGTGCCGATGAAGACATTGCCTCCTGGAAAGCCTCAATGGAAAACCTTTCTTGTAAAGGATCTGCTATATGTGCTCAGGACGGTCTACCGCATACTCACAAATACTCTATGTCCTCAGAAGGGCCATGATTCAGATGAAGAAGAAGTGGAAGGAGTCATGAAGAATATGCTCTTCAACATCATTCATGGGATTCCCATCAACTTCCACGATTTCTTCATGAGGACATTGGCCAATGCTGCTTTAGCACCATTGGAACAGAAGCCTTATGCGCCTTGGATCATGAAATTCATCAGGGCAAAGTCCTCAGTTCCCTTCAAGGCTGATTTCTAGAACTACTTTGGCTTCCTGCCTCCAATTGAAGTCATCAAGAGCACAATTAACTCAGTGGAAGCAAAAGGTAAGGCTATCATTGATGAAGGCACTCGTCCATTGGATGGACAGTTTCGCAAAGCTGCTTCCTTCTCCACCAATGATGACACTACAACTCAGGACTCCCAAGCAAAGGCCTAAGCTCAAAAACCTCAAGAGTTTGCCCCGCGTGTGATGACCGATCGTGAACTTCTAATAAGTCTTCATCAAAAGGTCGATCACAATCACAAGTGGGTGAAGCATCAACTTGGCTACACTGTGCAAAACATGACTGTGACTCAGAACTTTGTGAAGAGAAATCACTACTATGCACATGAAACCCTCAAGCGCACTTGGGCTGTCCTGTCTCACCTCACAACTCTAGAAGAACTGAACAAGCTAAACTTTGAGGAACATCATGACTGGGCTCGTCGACCACAAAAGAAATTCAAGAAAGTTCAAGTTCCTCTGATGGTCGCAAGTTCATATTCTTCATCTCGAGAGCACTATGAGGATGAAGACACTGACGACACTGCAGCAGGCCTTGCATCAACAAATGACCCCGACAACGCTAGCGCTCCCTCCTCACCAACACGATGAAATTTTCAAGGGGTGTTAGTCCTCACTTTCTCGTCCCTTTTGGTCTTCGATGACAAAGGGGGAGAAAATTTGAGTTAGTCTTCAAGCAGGTCTCTATATATGGGCTGTTTTTTTTAAGTTACAACTCTCGCTCTTCTGAAGCTTTTGTTGATTGAGTTGTATACTTAAGTCCGATGGTGGTCTGACATTTTTGAACTGCTTTCCACATGCCTATTTCCTCAAGTACCTTAATGCATGCATGCTAAATTTCGTCAGACACCATTTTTCATCATGCAATTCAAATTCTTCATATCATATGTCAAATGCGTGTATGAATTACAAGATATAGGGGGAGTTCTCCACATTTTAACCAGCCATGTGCATTTGCAGTCCAAAGCAAATTCCTAAAATATGCACATCTTCATGGGGAGTTCTTCTATATCTTGCAATCAAATTCCTCAAACTCAGTAATTACACTTCATATTATTATCCCCGTTGAAAACTTAACCTATTTGTCATCAATCACCAAAAAGGGGGAGATTGTTAGTGCATCTAGTGCCCCTTAGTGATTTTGGTGTATTGAAGACTTATAGGTTAAGGAACTAATGTGTTTGTGAGTGTACACAGGCTCTATATGTCGATGAGGAGTTTGATAGATCCGGAGATTACCGACCCCTAAAAATGTATGTCTTCAACTGAAGACTTTGGTGAAGACTTTGATATTCCCTGAAGACTTTGAAGTTGAAGAAGTCGGTGTGACCTTGAAGATATGAACGAGGACTATGAAGCGTGAAGACTTTGTTTTCGTACTTTCATTTCCTCTCTTTGAGTCATAGGAAACACCGTACTGTTAAAGGGGGGCGAGGTAATACTAAGGAAAATTTCCAACTGATGGTCAACTCAAAATCCTCAACCTATCCAATCCTTCAAGTGAATCCTTTGGAAATCTCTTGCAGCTTAGTCAAGTTCTTCAGTGACCGAGACGAATTTCTTCTGGTCTCTGATGAAATTGATCTAACTGAGGAGTTAGGATTTTGGCAATGCAAATTGCCTACAAGTGAGGAGCATGATATGGCTGAGGACTTTCATAGTTCGAAATTCCGACCGTTGCTGTGCTTAGCGCCAGCTGTCCCCAATCATAACATCCATATAACGGTCATATCATTGGGGGCATTTATGTCTTATCATGTCAGGTTGCACCCTGGCTATAAATAGCCACCCCCACAACCACTAGTAGGTTGGCTGCTCCAAGAGAGAAATGACACTTGTCATTTGAGAGCAACCCATCCTCCAAGGACTTCGAGAGAAAATCATCAGTGAGGAAAAACCCACAACCAAACCACCAAACCCAAAGTTATTGAGCATGACTGAAGAAATTCCTATGTGGAACCGACGCTTGTTACCTTTGAGGACTGTGCATCCTCTAGACGGTTAGCCATCATGGTCTAGTGTATCCCACAGTCAATTGAGGATCACAAAGTGACCTTGGTCTAGAGCATGCAACAGTAAATTGTGGTTCGCCGGGTGACCAGTTTGTGAGGGTTTTGGAAGTCTACCCTGAAGACTTACCACGAGTGTTGGGCGAGGACTGTGTGACCTTAGCTCAAGGAGAATACGGTAAGGACTGTGTGTCCTAGGACCGTGTGTTCTCTGGTTTAAATACCAGGCTGCTCCAAACCAGATGTACGACTATCACAGTAGTTGGAACTGGGTCATCAAACCATTGTCTTCATCGAGCTACCTGGTTCTATTTCCTCAACCCCTCTATTCCTCGTATACTTGTTGATGAAATCGATCGTTACTATTTGAAGAATTTGACTGAAATCTTTCACAATTTCCTCACCTCAAATTCTTCAACCTACCTTGTTCATCACTACTTATCTTGTATCACGCTACCTGTAACTTGTGCATATTCATTTCATCATCATGACTATGCTGTTGCCATGTTCCTCATGCACTTGAGTACTTATTCTGCTGCTAGTTATTCATCACATTTCAAATTCCTCAAAGTTGAAATTCCTCAAGTGATGAATTTGTAAAAATCACCTATTCACCCCCCTCTAGTTGATATAACGCACTTTCACACTATAAATTCTATTAATGTAAATCATGCTAATGATATGCCAAACTATGTGTCGGTGCACTGAAGTTTGGGTCCTTTAGTACCCCTTACTTGTGCACGGTCAGTTGTAGCCACTCCAGTGTCAAGGCCCGCAAGGCGATTGCAGAATGCGAGCACAAAGAAGTCAAGAAGGCATTCAAGTCAACAGATCGAAGACCGAAGGCTAGGACCCCGGCAAGATCTTGTCGGGATGGCTGCTGAGCCCCAGCAAGAACCGCACCCAGCAAGGCCTCGCCATCGTGCCAGTGCAGAGACCAGGTGTCATCCCACCTGGGTACGTGTCAAGGCGCCAGGGATGGAGGAGGCTAAGCGGTGCGGATGGGCCGGGTTCCTGTCCCATCCCGTAGAAGGTTAGGGATGCCTGACAGAGCATTAATGCTGACGGTGTAAGACAAACGCATTTAATGCTCCGTCAGGTGTCCCTGACCTTCTACGGGACGAAACAGGAGCCCGTCCCATCGGCACCGCTTAGCCTCCTCCATCTCTGGCGCCTCGACACGTACCCAGGTGGGATGAGACCTGGTCTCTGCGCTGGCAGGATGGCGAGGCTTCGCCGGGTGCGCTTCTTGCCTGGGCTCAGTAGCCATCCCGTCAAGATCTTGTTGGGGTCCCAGCCTTCGGTCTTCGGTCTGTTGACTTGAATGCCTTCTTGACTTCTTTTACTCACATTCAACAGTCGCCTAGCGGGCCTTGCCGCTGGTGTGGCTACAACTGCCCATGCAAAAGTAAGGGGTACTAAAGGACCCAAACTTCAGTGCACTGACAGGAGTCGCCGGGCCTGGGCCACACACGGTGCAAGGCATTGTTGGGCTAGGCCCACACAGTGCACGAGCACGCGTGGAAGGAATCCGCGGTTGTAATCATTCTGCTTACTACGCCTCCCCACGACGCACATTGAATGCGGGACGTGAGGGGCGTGTGTGACATGGCCATTACAGCAGCGCATCCGCGAAGCATTTCTATATTAATCTAGTAAAGAGGCTGCCCCGTGCCTTTCCCATAAAAAGGAAACCGCAAAGGCACTGCTCATTTACCTCTTGTCTTTTCCAATCTGAGAACCGCCGTCGCCCTCCTCCTCAAGCCCGAAACAGAGCTTCTCCATTCATCCATGCCTCCATGCCCTCTACGTCCTTAGCCTCCGCCTCCATAGACACCATGCCGCCCAAGGCCAGCAAGGGCAAGGATGTGGGAACCGCCATCTCAGAGAACAGGCTGATGAAGATGCAGAAGTAGCACACTGTCTTTCCGCCGGTGCTTGACGCGGGCGCTTCGAGGGAGCGATTCCAGAACATGTGGGCGACGGAGACGAAAGCGCATCCTGCCACTCGCGTAGAGTCCAGGTTCTTCTAGGAGTGGCCCAGATAAATATCACTTCTTTGCCGATTATTTGTATTACGGGCTCTGCCCCCTTTGTCGGTTTTCTTCAACGACATCATGCTCACCTATGGCTTCCAACCCTTGGATTTTACTACGAATGCTGTGACATGCATGTCAGTTTTCGCTCACCTTTGCGAAAACTTTGCCAGAGTAATTCCTAGCACCGCCCTTTTCTGCCATTACTTCACTCCTCGCATCCAACAAGGCGAAGCCCTTTCTGGGTCCATCACTTGGATTCCATGGACAGGAACCAAGGAGGTTTACCCAGACAGGGCCTACCGCGAGAAGTGGGAGGAGTGGCAGGGAAAATTGTGATGGATTCGGGAGGAGAACTTTCAGCCTTTCTGCTTGCCGTGACAAACCAAGATGGTGCACAGCAATGACTGGAGTGCCCTCGACCCTGAGGATGGGAAACTCACGGTCGCGACTACCAGGATCCACCGCCTTAGAACTACCGGTCTCACAGCAGAGATGATAGGTGCTGATTTTCTTCGCCGGTGCATCGCCCCTCTGCAGAACAAGGGGAGGCCAGCTTGGGAATTCTGGAACACGACAAACATCATGAGGCTGCGCCCCAGGCTGAACAACGATATGACATTTATGCAACACGCAACTCTCGGCCAGAAACCGTTCAGGGGTAGCATGGTACGTATGCTGCCGGCAAGCATAATCCCTATGTGCAACAACTCTGCCCTAGGTTCAATCATCGCCATGATGCCGGCATCTGACACTCACATCCTTGAAGCGAGCTGGATTGAACCATCCGAAGAACAGGTGCAACAATTCTTTGATAATCTGACGGAGAGGGCCATCCGCGAAGACGAGGGCCTCATCCGCACCACCACTGAGGAAGAAATGGCATACATTGCCAGCAGGGTAGAGGAAGCAAAACTTGCCGCGAAGGCTAGCAGCACCGGCTTCTGGGAAGAGAAAACCAGTAGAGGAGAAATGCTGCCGGACGAGAATCTTGCCGGGAAGGGCACGACTGCTGAGGAGCAGGGCGACACATCTGCTGGGGGTCGTCCTGCTGAGGACATGGCCGAGGAGGAATTGCTCGAGGAGGCCCCAACTCTTGAGCCAAAGAAGAGGCGCGTTCTTCGGAGCGCTGCTTCTAGGATTCCGGTCTGCCAAGCTTCTTGAAGTAGTGCAGCTCCCGACAAGGGGGCGGATGGCAAGGACATGTAGCGTCAAGAAGCTCATCAGCAACTTGCGCCTGTCATGGCCAAGCGACCCAGGAGCACCCCTCCACCTCCCTCCACGGGCACCATGGCAGAAGTTGCCTTCGACCTCTCTGCCCTTAGCTCGAGAGAGGAGGATGAGGAGTAAGGATCCTGTCGCATCTTTTGCCTTTCAAATTTTTGGTTTCACATAACTCATTCGCTTTGCTTTGGCTTGTCTCCATAGGGATGCAGAAACATTGGCTCAAAGGGTAGCTAAGAGGGCCAAGACCTCAATGGGTGAGGAGCCACCGGCAAGCACCTCAGGTGCGCTAGAGACGACCACTGTTAACTTGAAGGATAGCCCGCGACGCAGCCCTCGTCTCAGCCCCTGGCGCAGCCCCCACCATGAGTCCATTACTCACTTCCCGCTGGCAAGTGCCGGGGTGTGCATCTTTGCTGCTGACATCACCAGACATGCATGGGGAGAGCAGCAACAAGGAGAACCATCAGAGGCCGTCCCTGATATGCCCCCTCCATCATCTACTCCGCCAAGACATGGATCTTCGGCAAGGACATCCTCTAGTGCACTTTATCGCGACGAGGAAGAGCCGTCAAGCACGGGCACCGGCAGGTCTACGCTGGCAACCGATGTTGGCGCATGTAATTGTTACTATGTTCTTCTTTTTTTGTCTTCTTAAACTTCCACCTCAATCTCGTTTGGTTTGTTTTCTTGGCCTTTAGACATTCCCTTATCGGAGCGCATGGATGTTGACACCATCATCGAGGAGACCATCAGGGATGCTGCTGCCGAGGCCAACAAGATTGGTGCTGAGGAAGCCGCCAAGAGTGCCGCTGCCAAAGCCATCGAAGTCGCCAAGAATGCTGCCGACGAGGCCGCCAGCGCCGAGGCTGCCAAAGCTGCACAGTAGGAGGCCGCCAAGAAGTCTGCCGAGAAGGCCGGCAAGAAGGTGAGTGACCGTACTGACGACATTCCTCACGCAGGAGCGCAAGGCGCTACGCTGGCCACGGAGCCCCCAGCTGCCAGGGAGGTGGTTGTCGAGGACCAGCCGCCTATGTCCGAAGCCCCTTCTCAATCAGGTACCTTAGGGTTGGCGATAACTTGTTCGTTAGCATCCCTGGCACGGCAAGCACTGGGATGCCATCTGAAGGGGAAGTTTTTGACGAGGAGATCATTACTATTGCTGCGCTCGAGATTGTTGATGAACCAAGTGCCAGCAACAGCAAATCCCAAGAAGAGCAACTCCTCCAAACCATGGGCGAAACCTTCCGAAAGCTTCAAGCGCTTCATCGCGCTCGAAAGGAGAAACTGGACTCCAGGGCAGCAGTTATGGAAGCAACTGAAGCGGACTTTCAGAAGCGCGTCGAGGAAACGCATGCTTGGTTCACCCAAGATTTCCAGGAGCTGAAGTCTGGTCAAGAGCAACTGAGCCAAGGCTGGAGCCAACACTTCTTGAAGCAGTCCGACATCGAGCAAGCGCAGGAGGAGGCTAAGCAACATGCTGCTGCCAAAGAAGCTCGCTTGATGGAGCCCCATATCGGGCTCGATGCCCAAGAGGACAACCTCATCGCTCGCGATAAGGCGCTTGCCGACAAGCTTCACAGCAAGGGAGTGGAGATCGAAGGGCTTGTCACGCGGCAGACCCATGAGCTGGAGCAGAAGCACAGGGAGACATTTGAAGCCCTGACTGCAGATCACGTCGGTAAGTTGAAGGAGGCCATCGATGCTGCGAGAGCCATAGAGGCCGCCAAGAACTTGATAGAGGGGAAGGTGAAGAAGCTAGAGGCAGATCTTGAGGATCACGGCAAGAAGATCTCGTCACTCGACACTGAAAGAGACAAAGCCCTCCACAGCCTGATGGAGATGCAGGTCACCATATCCGACAAGACCAAACAACTCTCTTCAGCCAGTGAATCCATTGATGATTTGAAAGTGAAGCTAGCTACGCTGAGTGAAAAGGCTCTGATCAAGGATCTCCAAGATGAGAAGGAGATGGTCAAGAGTGCCATTGCCGTCCACAACGACTATGTGTAGGGAATACAAGTCTGGACTGAGAAGCTAGTTGACGTCACAAAGAAACTTGCCACACAACTGTCCACCATGGGCTGGAAGGCTTCAGGCACTCTTCTAATGACAGAGTGTCCACGAGCGCCAAGCTGTCCATGTTCTTCGACTACATGCTTGAATCCCTGGAGAAGCTTCACTCCGACTGAACATCCTATCTGGCAAGCGAATCACGCAAACTCTACCAGGCCGTTCTTCGCAAGGTGCTCATCAAGGTGGCGCACAAGAACCCCGACATCAACCTCTTCAACGTCTCCGCCTGCCTACCAAGGGATGCGGACGTCAAAGCACTTCAAGAACTTGTCGCGCCCATCGTCGATAGGGTAAGCCAAGACAAGCGGGTTGAAGGCAATCGCCGGGATTAGCTGCCTTACTTCTCGCCGCCATCCATGCTAAGAACAGTTTATCTTATGTTAGAATCACGACAAGATTGATGTATCATAACTTGCTATGCTTTGAACAAATGCTATGCTATACACCTTGCTTAATTTCTTTCTGTATGGATTCACCTTACGCTTCATTGGAGACTTGCCGGCGTGCGCACCCTTGCGGCGAGCGCTAGGTGTGGTACTTTAGCAACCTTCTGGCGGGGCCGCTACCAGCAAGTGACCCTGGTGTTTTTAGTGCAGCCACCTAGACTGTTGAGCAGACTCGAAAAAGAGTAAGGGTGCAACCAATCGCAACAAGGTTCCTTCGCATGCAGGTTTCCCATACAAAAGTTGAAACCGTTCAAGGAGAATAAAAAAACAAAAATATTTGTTTTCAAGTTTCTGCAACTTAGATTTTCATTGCCGTACTCCTTCCGACAACATGTTTTCCTTGAACATCGCCCATCGGTATCCATACCACCATTCCCCCCTCCAAAGCTACACACGAGGTAACCTTCTGTCCTTTGAGAAAAAGAAAGGAGAGAAAATAGGGATATGGAACCTTGGCGGTCCCTTAGCTCTTGCCGGGAGTAAGCACAATACAATATCTCGGACAAACATGTACATAAGTAAACATGACAATCAACAAGATTTGCAGAAAACTTAGCATTATTCAACTATGCACAGGGTCTACGCCTGGCTTTGTACAAAGGATTACATGCTTTGGTGGACTTGTACAAAAGGTGCTTGCCGGGAGACCCGACAACTGCGCCTCATGGGTATAACTTACGAAGATGTTCGATATTCTAGGAGTTGCTCACTAGGATGCCATCTTCGGTCTCTAGGTGGACCGCGCCAGGCTTGGTGACTCGCACTACCCGATAAGGGCCTTCCCACTTCTGTGCCAACTTGTTGGAATTCTTGGCGGACTGAACACGCCGAAGAACAAGGTTGCCTTCCTCAAGACTTCGGGCATGAACCTTGCGGCTATGATACCAGCGCAAAGCTTGCTGGTAGCATGCAACTCGCACATCAGGTTGAAGACGATCTTCCTCAAGGAGCGTAGCATCATCTTGCCGCAACTGCTCTTGATCAAGCTCATCATAAGCGAGCACTCAAGGTGACCCGTATATGAGTTTCGTGGGGAGAACTGCTTCCGCCCCATATAATAGGGGGAAGGGTGTCTGATACGTCTCCAACGTATCTATAATTTTGACCATTCCATGCTATTATATTATCTGTTTTGGATGTTTTATATCCATTAATATGCTATTTTATATTATTTTTGGGACTAACCTATTAATCTAGAGCCTAGTGCCAGTTTCTGTTTTTCCTTGTTTTTGATATTTGTAGATAAGGAATAAAACCTTCAGAAGAAAATTTTCTGGAACGAAAGGAAATTATGAGACTTGAGAACCAAGGCAGAGGAGCCACCGTGGGGCCACAAGCCCTAGGGCCGCGTCTAGGGGGTAGGGCGCGCCAGGCAGGCTTGTGGGCCCACGACAGCTCCCCTAACCCTAATATTCGGCCTATAAATTCCCAAATATTCCATCATTATCAGAACAAGCCATGAAAACACTTTTCCGCCGCCAGAAGCCTCCGTTCCTGAGAGATCAAATCTTGGAGCCTTTTCTGGTAATCTACCGGAGGGGGATTCGATCATGGAGGGCATCTACATCAACTCCATTGCCCCTCCGATGATGCGTGAGTAGTTCACGACAGACTTTTGGGTCCATAGCTAGTAGCTATATGGCTTCTTATCCCTCTTTTCTCTTCAATACCATGTTCTTTATGATCTTCATGGAGATCTATCCGATGTAATACTCTTTTGCGGTGTGTTTGTCGAGATCCGATGAATTGTGGGATTATGTTCAGATTATCCATGAATATTACTTGGGTCTTTTCAAAATTCTTATATGCATAATTTCATATCTTTGAAAGTCTCTTCGAGTTATTGGTTTGGTTTTGCCAACTAGATTGGTAATTCTTTCAATGGGAGAAGTGCTTAGTTTTGGGTTCAATCTTGCGGTGTCCTCACCCAGTGAAAAAGTAGGGGTAGCGAGGCACGTATTGTATTGTTGCCATCAAGGATAACAAGATGGGGTTTTCATCATATTGCTTGAGTTTATCCCTCTACATCATTTCATCTTACCTAATGCGTTACTCTGTTCTTCACGAACTTAATACTCTAGATGCAGGCAGGAGTCGGTCGATGTGTGAAGTAATAGTAGTAGATGCAGAATCATTTCGGTCTACTTGACACGGACGTGATGCCTATATGCATAATCATTGCATTGGATATCATCATAATTATTCGCTTTTCTATCAATTGCTCGACAGTAATTTGGTCACCTACCGTAATACTTGCTATCATGAGAGAAGCCTCTAGTGAAACCTATGGCCCCCGGGTCTATTTTCCATCTTATACTTTCAAATCTAAAACCAAAAATACCAAAAATACTTTGTTGCATTACTTTTACCTATTGTTTTACTTTCTGTTTAAGCAATATATCTCTATCAGATCTCATCCTTGCAAGTAACCTTAAAGGGATTGACAACCCCTTTATAGCGTTGGGTGCAAGAGTTTGATTCTTTGTGTAGGTACACCTATTGGGGACTTTCTTGTATCTCCTACTGGATTGATACCTTGGTTCTCAACAACTCAGGGAAATACTTATATACTTTGCTGCATCAACCATTCCCCTTCACGGAAACCAACACATGTTCGAGAAGTAGCAAGAAGGATTTCTGGCGCTGTTGCCGGGGAGATCTACATCAAGCCTACCAAGTACCTATCTCAAACTCATCTCTTGCATTCACTTTATTTGAAATTTGCCTCTCGTTTTCCTCTCCCCCACTTCTAAAACGATTTTCAAAAAATACCAAAAAGATTTGCCTTTTTATTCGCCCTTTTCCGTTCGTCTTTTCGTTTGCTTTATGCTTGCTTGTGTGCTTTATTGCTTGCTTTGTCACGATGACTCAAGAGAATACCAAGTTGTGTGACATTTCCAATACTAATAATAATGAATTTATTAGTACTCCGATTGCTCCCGCCACTATTGCGGAATATGACCACACACGTGTGTTCGATTTTAGACGCTAGCGAACCCAAACAAGATAAAACGACCGTCCATTTGGAGTTGGCCTTAGGTTCGACATGGCCTCTCCAACTTTCGAGGGAACATCTTGGGAGCAACTAATTAGCGAGCACTCATTCAGAAGCCTTCTAGCGATCACTCCCACGTGCCGCCACTGCCACTTGGCGCGTTCTCAGCCTCCGCCACGTGTCGCGTTCTGATCGTTTCCTTCAGATTTTATTTTTTTATTTTTCCGCACGTGTTTTCTGCTTTTTAGACTGTTTTTTGAGATTTTTTTGGTGTTCCATTTTTTCACAGGTCTTCTTTTAGAATTTGGACAAAAAAGTTCAATTTTTTTTGCTTGAAAAAACGTGTTCTCTGTTTATTTTTCTAAGAGAGACATGGTTTTTCTTCCGCGGGAGGCAAGGTTTTTCTTTTGCTGTGTCTCATGAAAAGGAGAAAAAAACGTGTTTTCTGTTTTTCGGCGAGAGACACGGTTTTGCTTCCACGAGAGGCATGGTTTTGCTTTCGCGAGAGGTACGGTCATGCTTCTCGGAAAGGGAAAAAACATGTTTTTTTCTTATCGCGAGAGGCACAGTTTTGCTTCCGCGAGAGATATGCACGGTCGTGCCTCTTCGAAAGGGAAAAAATGCATTCTCTATTTTTTTCGCGAGAGGCACGGTTTTGTCTTCGCGAGAGCCATGCCGGTGTCTCTCGGAAAGAAAAAAAACACGTTTTATCTGAGGCAAGGTTTTTTCGTCCAGTTTTTTCATGAAAAAGAAAGTTCGTCCAAGTATGTCAACACGGGATCTAGATTTGAAGATCTCGACGCGAGGAACCCAACAATGAAAACGGTTCGAGAGTTGGACACACGGTTTAAGAGATAAAACATTTTGAAAATACGGATCTATGAAAAAAAAGATAACTATCAGGTTACGACAAGTGACACACATACGGTGCACCAGTTGTCGCAACCTGAGAAGGTGGTAGTGATCTTTGAAATGTGTACTCGCTAACTAGTGATCTCAAAACATCTCCATGTAAAATAAAAGCCTTTCATGATTAACAATTGATGGCCCGATCCCCTCTTTTGTTTTGACACGCATCATGTAACAACGACAGTGGCAGGCGGACTCGTCAATAATATAAGGACGTTTTCGGTGTTCCATGATGAACGGATGCTAAACATGTCATGTAAAAAAAATGACATAACAATTAAGAAAAAAAAAGCATTTAGATAATAATAAAAAACAATACCATACCATGAACCTAGGCAAACCATTCAAATAAAATAACCTATGCAAACCGGCATCCAGCTCTAAACGCATATGCATGCCTGTTGAACGGCCGGGGTGCTTATTTATTATAGTATTTTTCATCTAACGTACGTAGCAGTCGAACTCTACTTGTGGGCAGGCAGGCGGCCACGAGGCCCCGAACTGGGTTGTCCGATTTAACAACCTCCCCCCGACTTGCCCGATAAGCTCCGTGAAACATTGCATCACGCTGTCCCATGGCCCATCCACATTGTACTGCCAACAACAGTATGTGAGATACTCCCTTCTTTTCTTACTTTACATATAGGATTTGGTCAAATTAACTTCGTAAACTTTGACAAACTTTATAAAGTAAAGTATCAATATTGATAATATGAAGTTAATATTACTACATGCATCATGATATTAATTTTCATAATATATATGTTTAGTATTGTAGATGTTAATATCTTTGAATATAGATTTGGTCAAACTTTACATCGTTTGACTTTAACCAAATCATATATGCAGCAAATGGAGGGAGTATCTATATCGTATTCTCCGACCAGAATCCATTCTTGTCCCCATGGTCAGGACTAATTAGTAGAGGTAACTCGTGTCGATATCCTACTGGCTAGTGGTAGACAAAGTTATGTTTTCCATGATTTCTTTTTTTGTGCAAAATGTTTTCCTTGCTTGGCGTTGCGATTAGCAGAGGAGACTGATCAGACAGCCCTAAAGTATAAGATTATTGGCAAATCAACCTAACAAATATGGCGACTACTGTGCTGTGGAAACATGCTTAGGGCATCTTCAATCCGCAAATTCTCTACCGCATTCTCTAGGGATGTTTCCGGTCCGTAGACATAGATGCAAGAGTCGGCAGATTTAAGCAACCGGGTGTAATTTATGTAAAAAGACGTTTTTTCATATAAATCGAACGAAGTTCATTACATTTTTGACATTTTTCATGTGAACCAGACAAAATTCATTACATTTTAGTCATCTTTTAACTACACCTAATCCAAATGATCGACAATTCCGTTCCCCATGTCTGATGATGAACCCCGAGAATCGAAGCTCGGGCTCTTGCCTTCGCCTTCTCCCGTTACATCTCCACACTTGATAACCCACAAGTGTAGGGGATCGTTTGTAGCCTTTTTCGATAAATAAGAGTGTCGAACCCAACGAGGAGCTAAAGTTAAAATAAATATTCCCTCAAATTCTATGACCACCGACACAACTCTATGCTCACTTTAACATTTGCTTTACCTAAAACAAGTATGAAACAATTTTGTAGGTGATAGGATTGTTTGCACTAATAAAATTAGAAGTACTTTGCGAGAATAAACTACGAGTAAATTGCAAGATAATAAAAGTTAGTTGTTCAGTAGAAAGCTTTTGTCAAACATGAAGGTTATTTGTCCCTAGGCGATTGATAACTAGACCGGTAATCATTATTGGAATTTTATATGAGGGAGAGGCATGAGCTAACATACTTTCTGTACTTGGATCATATGCACTTATGATTGGAACTCTAGCAACCACCTGCAACTACCAAAGATCATTATGGTAAAACCCAACCATAGCATTAAGTATCAAGTACTTTTTACTCCCATACACAACAACCCACCTACTTGGGTCTGTACTTCTGTCACTCACGTCACCCACCATAAGCAAATCATGAACATATTGCAACACCCTACAACGGGGATCCTTCACGTTTACGTGACACGGAGGGCACCATAGGACAACATCAAAATAAAACATACAACTTATACCAATCACGATCATCAATTAGCCCATATGACAAAACAGATTTAATCAAACATCATAGGATAGACACATATCATTAGGAAGTAAAATATGGAGTTGAGCATCATGTTTAAGTAGAGATTATAATGGGGAAGAGAGGTGTTACACCGCTGCATAGAGGGGGAGAGAGTTGGTGTTGACGACGGCGAAGTTATTGATGTAGATTGCCGTCATGATGATTGCCCCGACGGCATTCCGGCGCCACCGGGAGAGAGGGGAAGAGAGCCCCTCCTTATTCTTATTCCTTGGCTTCCCCCTTAGATGGGAGGAGAGTTCCCCCTCTGGTCCATGGCCTCCATGGCGTCGGAGGGGCAGGAGCCCTTCCGATATTGGATCTCCCTCTCTGTTCTCTTCTGTTCACGTTCCTGTTTTCTGGCGGAAAACTGTTTCGTTTATTCCTGGAGATCCATAAGTCTGATTGCGCTGAGATTTTAACATAATTTTTTCGGATATAAGACTCCTTGCCCCCAAAGTAGAGCTCCAACCGCCTTACGAGGTGACCACAACCCACCACCACGTGCATGCGCCCTAGGGCATGCCCTGATGTCTTGTGGTGGTTGTGGGCCTCCTATTGCGTTGATTCCACGTCCCAAAAATAAAAAATATTCCAAAATAATTCTGCATAAATTTTTATCGCGTTTGGACTTTGTTTGATATGGAATTTCGACGAAACAAAAAACATGCAAAAGCAGGAATTGACACCGGGCACTGGATCAATATGTTAGTCCAATAAATCATATAAAATGTTGCCAAAAATATGTGAAACTTGTATAATATTGGCATGAAAAAATCAAAAATTATAGATACGACGGAGACGTATCAGCATCCCCAAGCTTAATTCCTCCTCGTCTTCGAGTAGGTAAATGATAAAAATATTTTTTTTTGATGTGAAATGCTACCTAGCATAATCTTGATCGTATATCTAATCATGGCATGCATATTAAGACATGAGTGATTCAAAGCAATAGTCTATAGTTTGACATAAAGACATTAATACTTAGGCATCCAACAAAAACTCATGTCTTCTAAAATGTCAAGGCTAAAGAATGCTATCCATGCAAAATCATATAGCCTTGTCATGCTCTGTCTTCTTAACACAAAGTATAAATCATGTACTACCCCGATGTCAGCCAAGCAATTGGTTCATACTTTTTAATGCGCTTCAGCATTTTCAACTCTCACGCACATGAGTGCAAGCCATGGATATATCACTATGGGTGGAATAGAATGCGGTGGTAGACATTAATATAGAGAAGTCAAAAAGGAAGATTATCTCAGATTGAAATGGCTAATCAACAGGCTATGGAGATGCCCATCAATTGATATCAATGCGAGGAGTAGGGATTGGCATGCAACGGATGCGCTAAGAGCTATAAGTGTATCAAAGCTCAAACTAAAACTAAGTGGGTGTGCATCTAACTCCGTAATGAGAAATTCCCACTAGCATATGGAAGTGACAACATATGATACTCTCTATATGAATAACATGGTGCTACTTTGAAGCAAAAGTGCGGAATTAGCATGCCCCTTCTCTCTTTGTCTCTAATTTTTTTCTTTTTTTCTTCTCCCTTTCTTCTCCCTTCTTTTTTTTTATTTTTATATTTGTCCGGAGCCTCATCCCGACTTGTGGGGGAATCATAGTTTCCATCGTTCTTTCCTCACTAGGACATGCTCTAATAATGAATAATGATGATCATCACACTTCTATTTACTTACAACTCGATAGTAGAACAAAGTATGACTCTATATGAATGCCTCTGGCAGTGCACTAGGATGTGCAATGATCTAGCATAGCAAAGATATCAAAAAACGGAAGAAGCGATGGAAACATCATGCTAGCTATCTTACGATCATGTAAAGCAATATGACAATGAATTCTCAAGTCATCAAAATGGAAGTGGTGGAAGTTGCATGGCAACATATTTCGGAATGACTATGGAAATGCCATAATAGGTAGGTATGGTGGCTGTTTTTGAGGAAGGATATATGGTGGGTGTAATGCACCGGCGAAAGTTGCGTGGTACTAGAGAGGCTAGCAAAGATGGAAGGGTGAGAGTGCATATAATCCATGGACTCACATTTGTCATAAAGAACTCACATACTTATTGCAAAAATTTATTAGCCCTCGAAGCAATGTATTACTACGCATGCTACTAGGGGGGGGGAGGTTGGTAGGAGTTAACCATCGCGCGCCCCCGACCTTCACACAAACATAGACAATCAAGGATAAATTGTGCTCCAACTTCCCGGCATAACGGGAGACTATACGTGCATGCTTCGGGAATCACAAACCTTAACACCAATATCTTACTAAACATGATCATCCACTAGTACCTCCCACATATTATCTTATGGTGGGCTCTCTTCTATAGCAAAACTATTGTAAGGAATCAAACATATCATATTCCGTGATCCATAAGTTTTATGTAGGATTTTATGACTAACCATGCAAATGACCAATTCCCGTTGACTCTCTAAATAGATATAAGTGAAGCAAGAGAGTTTAATTCTTTCTACAAAAGATCATGCTCTAATAAATATAAGTGAAACAAAAGAGCATTCTACAAATAACTGTTTTCTATGTGAAGAGAAATAGGCAATCCAAACTTCAAATGATATAAGTGAAGCACATGAAGCATTCTACAAAGCCATACTGAAAAATATATAAGTGAAGTGCAATGCGCATTCTATAAATCAACCATGGACTATATCATACCAGCATGGTGCATAAAAGAAAAGTGAAAACTAAACACAAAAGACGCTCCAAGAATTATGTTGGAAATATGCCCTAGAGGCAGTAAGAAGTTAGTTATTATCATATTTCCTTGTTCATGATAATCATTTATTATCCATGCTATAATTGTATTGATTGGAAACTCAAATACATGTGTGGATACATAGAGAACAAAGTGTCCCTAGTAAGCCTCTACTAGACTAGCTCGTTGATCAAAGATGGTCAAGGTTTTCTGACCATAGACATGAGTTGTCATTTCATAACAGGAGCACATCATTAGGAGAATGATGTGATGGACAAGACAAAACCGTAAGCATAGCATATGATCGTGTCAGTTATTGCTACTGCTTTATCCATGTCAAATATTTGTTCCTACGACCATGAGATCACACAACTCCCTGACACTGGAGGAATGCCTTGTGTATTAAACATCACAATGTAACTGGGTGTCTATAAAGGTGCTCTACATGTATCTCCTGTTGGGGAACATTGCACGAGAAACAAAAATTTCCTACGCACACGCAAGATCTATCCATGGTGATGAGCATCTACGAGAGGGAGAGTGGATCTACGTACCCTTGTAGATCGCTAAGCAGGAAGCGTTAAGAAACGAGGTTGATGTAGTCGAACGTCTTCGCGATCCAAATCGCTGAGCATGCCGCGATCCAATCACGATCCGTCCTAATCTAGCACCGAACAGATGGCACCTCCGAATTCAGCACACGTACGGATTGATGACGATATCCGCATTCTCGATCCAGCAAGAGGGAGAGGAGAGGTAGACGAGTTCTCCGGCAGCGTGATGGTGCTGCGGCGATGGTGGTGGAGTAATCTCAGCAGGGCTTCGCCTAAGCACAGCTGAAACCGATCTAGAGGAGAAACTATGGACTAGAGGGTAGGGATGCACGTGGCTGAAAATCTAGTGCAAAAACCCTAAAACCTCTAGTATATATAGGAGGAGAGGAGGAGGAGGCTGGCACAAGGGCCATCCCCTCTTTGGTTCGGCCGAAGTGGAGAGGAGGAGTCCTCCTCCTCCACTCCTAGTAGGATTAGGACTCCTTCCTTATTTCCACCTTTTTGCCTTTTTTCCACCTTTTCCACTTTGGAATTTCTTCCCAGCCGCATGGGCCTTCTGTGGGACTTTGGCCAGCCCACTAAGGGCTGGTATTTATCCTCCCACAGCCCATGTAGCCTCTTGGGTCAAAATACACCTCCTGATGGTCACCTGGTACCCTCCCGGCACTCCCGATACACTACCGATGAGCCCGGAACTTTTCCGGCGACCAAAACAGGACTTCCTATATATCAATCTGTTGGGAAACGTTGCATGGGAAACAAAAAGTTTCCTACGCACACGCAAGATCTATCCATGGTGATGAGCATCTACGAGAGGGAGAGTGGATCTACATACCCTTGTAGATCGCTAAGCGGGAAGCGTTAAGAAACGCGGTTGGTGTAGTCGAACGTCTTCGCGATCCAAATCGCCGAGCGTCCCGCGATCTCATCACGATCCGTCCCGCGATCCAATCACGATCCGTCCTGCGAACTCATCACGATCCGTCCCGTGATCTCATCATGATCTGTCCCGTGATCTCGTCACGATCCTCTCGCAATCTTGATCACGGTACTTCCGATCTAGCGCCGAACGGACGACACCTCCGCGTTCAGCACACGTACAGCTTGATAACGATATTCGCCTTCCTATATGAATCTTTACCTCCGGACCATTCCGGATCTCCTCGTGATGTCTAGGATCTCATCCGGGACTCCGAACAAACTTCGGTCACCACCATACATAACTCTGTACTACCAAAACGTCACCAAACCTTAAGTGTGCAGACCCTGCGGGTTCGAGAACTATGTAGACATGACCGAGACACCTCTACGGTCAATAACCAACGGGGGACCTGGATGTCCACATTGGTTCCTACATATTCTACAAAGATCTTTATCGGTCGAACCTCTATGTCAAGGATTCAGTTAATCCCGTATGATGTTCCCTTTGTTCTTCGGTATGTTACTTGCCCGAGATTCGATCGTCGGTATCTCCATACCTAGTTCGACCTCGTTATTGGCAAGTCTCTTTACTCATGCCGTAATACAAGATCCTGTGGCTAACATTTAGTCACATTGCTTGCAAGGCTTGTTGTGATGTTGTATTACCGAGTGGGCCCTGAGATACCTCTCCGTCAAACGGAGTAACAAATTCCAGTCTTGATCCATGCCAACCCAACAAACACCCTCGGAGATACCTGCAGAGCACCTTTACAGTCACCCAGTTACGTTGTGACGTTTGATACACACAAGGCACTCCTCCGATGTCTGTGAGTTGCATGATCTCATGGTCATAGGAACATATACTTGACATGCAGAAATCAGTAGCAATAAACTGACACGATCATATGCTATGTTTGTAGTTTGGGTCTTGTCCATCACATCATTCTCCTAATGATGTGATCCCGTTATCAAATGACATCTCATGTCCATGGCTGGGAAACCTTAACCATATTTTGATCAACGAGCTAGTCTACTAGAGGCATACTAGGGACATGGTGTTGTCTATGTATCCACACATGTATCTGAGTCTCCGATCAATACAATTATAGCATGGATAATAAACGATTATCATGAACAAGGAAATATGATAATAACTAATTTATTATTGCCTCTAGGGCATATTTCCAACAGTCTCCCACTTGCACTAGAGTCAATAATCTAGTTCACATCACTATGTGATTCGCATTGTTATGAATCTAACACCCAATGAGTTCTGGGGCTCGATCATGCTTTGCATGTGAGAGAGGTCTTATAGTCAACGGGTCTGCGACATTCAGATCCGTATGTACTTTGCAAATCTCTATGTCAAACTGTAAACACTGCTACCATGCTCCACTTGGTACTATTCCAAATGGCTGCTCCACTATATGTATCCAGATTGCTACTACGAGTTATCCGGATTGGTGTTAAAGCTTGCATCGACGTAACTCTTTACGATGAACTCTTTATCACCTTCATAATAGAAAAACATCTCCTTAGTCTTTTAGTTACTAAGGATAATCTTGGCCACTGTCCAGTGATCCACTCCTGGATCACTCTTGTACCCCTTGACGGACTCATGGCAAGGCACACATAGGTGCGGTACACAGCATGGCATACTATACAGAGCCTGTGGCTAAGGCATAGGTGACGACATTCGTCCTTTCTCTTTCTTCTGCCGTGGTCGAGATTTGAGTCTCACTCAACTTCACACCTTACAAAGCAGGCGAGAACACTTCTCTCTGACTTAATCCATTTTGAACTCTTTCAAAATCTTGTCAAGGTATGCACTTATTGAAAGTCTCATCAAGCATCTTGATCTATCTCTATAGATCTTGATGCTCAACAATTAGGTAGATTTATTCAGGTCTTCCTTTTAAAAGCTCCTTTCAAACAACCGTTTGTGCTTTCCAGAAATTCTACATTATTTCCGATCTACAATATGTCATCCACATATACTTATCAGAAATTCTATAGTGCTCGCACTCACTTTATTGCAAATACAAGTTTCTCGTAAACTTTGTATAGACTCAAAAACTTTGATCACCTCATCAAAGTGTATATTCCAACTCCGAGATGCTTGCTTCAGTTCATAGAAGAATCACTGAAACTTGCACACCTTTTAGCATCCTTAGGACTGACAAAACCTTCTGGTTGTATCACATACAACCTTTCCTCAAATAAACCGTTAAGGAAACGACCCATCTGCCAGATTTCATAATTGAAAAATACAGCAACTGCTAACATAATTCCAACACACTTTAGCATCGCTACGAGTGAGAAAGTCTCACCGCAGTCAACTCCTTGAACCTGTTGTAAACTTCTTTGCAACAAGTTGAGCCTTACAAATGGTGACATTTACCATGAGTGTCTGTCTTCATTTTAAACATCCATTTGTACTCAACGACCTGCCATCCAACGAGCAAGTCCACCAAAGTCTACACTTGGTTTTCATACATGGATCCTTTCTCGGATTTCATGGCCTCTAACCATTTGTCGGAATCCGTGCCCATCATCGCTTCTCCACAGCTTGTAGGTTCATCGTTGTCCAACAACATGACCTCCAAGACAGGGTTGTCGTACCGCTCAGGAGCAGTACACATCCTTGTCGACCTACGAGGTTCGATAGTAACTTGATCCGAAGCTTCATGATCATCATCATTAACTTCCTCTTCAACTAACATAGGCTTCACAGAAACAAATTCCTACGCTGCGCTACTTTCTGGTTGAACAAAGGTTCAACAACCTCATCAAGTTCTATCTTCCTCCCACTCAATTCTTTCGAGAGAAACACTTTCTCGAGAAAGGACCCAGTATTAGCAACAAACACTTTATGCTTGGATCTGAGATAGAAGGTTTACCCAATTGTCTTTAGGGTATTCTATGAAGATGCATTTGTTCGCTTTGGGTTCGAGCTCATTAGGTGAAAACCTTTTTCACATAAGTGTTGCAGCCCCAAACATTAAGAAATGACAGCTTAGGTTTCTATCAAACCATAATTCACACGGTGTCATCTCAATGGATTTAGATGGTGGCCAATCTAAAGTGAATGTAGTTGTCTCTTATGCATAACCCCAAAATTATAGTAACAAAATGACAAGAGACATCACAGCATGCACCATATCCAATAGAGCACGACTATGACGTTCGGACACACCATCACTCTGTGGTGTTCCAGGTGGCGTGAGTTGTGAAACAATTCTCACATTGTCTAAAGTTGTATGCCAAACTCGTAACTCAGATATTCACCTCCATGATCATATCGCAAACATTTTTATCTTCTTGTCACGATGATCTTAAAACTTCACTCTGAATTTTCTAGAACCTTTCAAACGATTCAGACTTGTGTTTCATTAAGTAAATATACACTATATCTACTCAAATCATCAGTGAAGGTAAGAAAATAACGATATCCACCGCACGCTACAAGACTCATTGGATTGCATAGATCAACATGTATCATTTCCAATAAATCACTTGCCGCTTCATCAAAATAGAAAACGGGGTCCTTAGTCATCTTGACCAAAAGGCATGGTTCACATGTCTCAATCGATTCGAAATCGAATGAGTCCAAAGATCCATCAGCATGGAGTTTCTTCATGCGCTTTATACCAATATGACATTTAGCGGCTGTGCCACAAGTATGTGGTATTATCATTATTAACTTTGTATCCTTTTGGAATCAATGTTATGAACATGTGTATTACTATGATCAAGTTTCAACAAACCATTCTTACTGGGTGCATGACCATTGAAGGTATTATTCATGCAAATAGAATAGCCATTATTCTCTAACTTAAATGAATAACCGTGTTGCAATGAACATGATCTAATCACGTTCATGCTCAACGCAAAAACACCAAATAACATTTATTTAGGTTCGTCACTAATCTTGAAGGTAGAGAGAGCATGCGATGTTGATCACATCAACCTTGGAAATATATCCAACACACATCGTCACCTCACACTTAGCTAGTATCCTCTCATGCAAATAGAATAGCCATTATTCTCTAACTTAAATGAATAACCGTGTTGCAATGAACATGATCTAATCACGTTCATGCTTAACGCAAAAACACCAAATAACATTTATTTAGGTTCGTCACTAATCTTGAAGGTAGAGAGAGCAAGCGATGTTGATCACATCAACCTTGGAAATATATCCAACACACATTGTCACCTCACACTTAGCTAGTATCCGTTTATTCCGTAGCTTTTACTTCGAGTTACTAACATTTAGCAACCGAACCGGTATCCAATACCCAGGTGCTACTAAGAGTACTAGCAAGGTACACATCAATAACACGTATATCAAATATACTTCTGTCGACTTTGCCAGCCTTCTTATCTACCAAGTATCTAGGGTTGTTCCGCTTCAGCGACCATTCTCCTCATAATCGAAGCACTTAGTCTCAGATTTAGGTTAGACTTTGGGTTGCTTCACTGGAGCTGCAACTGACTTGCTATCCATGAAGTTTCCCTCCTTGCTCTTGCCCTTCTCGAAACTAGCGGTTTTGACTAACCATCAACACTTTGACGCTCCTTCTCGATTTCTAACTTCGCGGTGTCAAACATCGCGAATAGCTCAGGGATCATTATTTCTATCCCTGGCGTTTTATAGTTCATCACCAAGTTCTAGTAGCTTGTGTGATAGTGACTTGGAGAACTATATCAATCACTATCTTATCTGGAAGATCATCTCCCACTCGATTCAAGCGATTGTAGCACCTAGACAATCTGAGCACATGCTCAACGATTGAGCTATTCTCTTTCATATTACAGGCAAAGAATCTTGTTGGAGATCTCATATCTCGCAACACGGGCACGAGCCTGAGGTCCTCATTTCAGGTCTTAGAACATCTCATATGTTCCATGACATTCAAAATGTTTCGGAGCCTCAATTCTAAGCTGTAATGCATGACGCACTAAACTATCAAGTAGTTATCAGAACGTGCCTGTCAGATGTTCACAACATCTACAAACAACGCTAGAGGGGTTGGCGCACCGAGCGATACATTAAGGACATAAGCCTTCTGTGCAGCAATGAGGACAATCCTCAGATCACGCAGCCAGTCCACAATATTGCTACCATCATTTTTCAACTCTATTTCTCTAGGAACATATAAAATTCAAGGGAGCTACAGCGTGAGCTAGTAATCTACAACACAGTTTTGCAAAGACACTACTGACTATGTTCATGATAATGAGTTCAATTAATCATATTACTTAAAAACTCTCACTCAAATTGACATCCCTCCGGTCATGCGAGTGATAAATGATCCAACATCACCAACTCAAGTCCAATCATCACGTGAGTTGAGGTGGTTACAATGGTGAACATCATCATGTTGATCATATCTACTATATGACTCATGTTTGACCTTTCGGTCTCTTGTGTTCCGAGGCCGTGTCTGTATATGCTAGGCTCGTCAAGTTTAACCCGAGTGTTCTGCATGTACAACATTGGCTTGCACCCGTTGTATGTGAACGTAGAGTCTATCACACCCAATCATCACGTGGTGTCTCAACACGATGAACTTTTGCAACGGTGCACACTCGGGGAGAACATAATTCATCTCGAAATTTAAGTGAGGGATCACCTTATAATGCTACCGTCGTCCTAAGCAAAACAAGGTGCATAAGAGGATTAACATCACATGCAAATCATAAGTGACATGATATGGCCATGAACTTGTGCTTTTGATCTCCATCATGAAAGCACCGGCATGATCTCCATCGTCACCGGCATGACACCATGATCTCCATCAACGTGTCGCCATCGGGGTTGTCGCGCCCACCATGCTTCTACTACTATTGCTACCGTTTAGCGATAAAGTAAAGCATTACATAGCGCCTAATGATTGACACGCAGGTCATACAATAATTAAATATAACCCTATGGCTCCTGCCGGTTGCCATACTCATCGACATGCAAGTCGTGAAATTCTATACATCACATGATCATCTCATACATCACATATATCACATCATGTAATTGTCCATATCACATCACAACATACCCTGCAAAAACAAGTTAGACGTCCTCTAATTGTTGTTGCATGTTTTACGTGGCTGCTACGGGTTTCTAGCAAGAACGATTCTCACCTACGCATAAACCACAACGGTGATACATAACTTGCTTTTCAACCTTCTCAAGGACCGCCTTTGTCGAATCCGATCCAACTAAAGTGAGAGAAACTGCCACCCGCAAGCCATCTAGGCAACAAGTTGCGTCAAGGGAACCGATCTCTCGTAAGCGTACGAGTAATGTTGGTCCGGGCTGCTTCATCTCACAATACCGCTGAACTAAAATCTGACCAAGGGAGGAAGCAATCTAAGCATCAACGCCCACAAACTCTTTGTGTTCTACTCGAGATCTCATCTACACATAGACCTAGCTCTGATACCACTGTTGGGGAACGTTGCATGGGAAACAAAAAAAATTCATATGCACACGCAAGATCTATACATGGTGATGAGCATCTATGAGAGGGAGAGTGGATCTACATACCCTTGTAGATCGCTAAGCGGGAAGCGTTAAGAAATGCGGTTGGTGTAGTCGAACGTCTTCACGATCCAAATCGCCGAGCGTCCCGCGATCTCATCACGATCCGTCCCGCGATCCAATCATGATCCGTCCCGCGAGCTCATCACGATCCATCCCATGATCTCATCACGATCCGTCCCGCGATCTCGTCACGATCCGTCTCGCAATCTTGATCACGGTCCTTTCGATCTAGCGCCGAACGGACGACACCTCCGCGTTCAGCACACGTATAGCTTGATGACGATCTCCGCCTTCTTGATCTAGCAAGAGTGAGCGGAGAGGTAGAAGAGTTCTCCAGCAGAGTGACGGCGCTGCAGCGATGGTGGTGGAGCTATTCCGGCAGGGCTTCGCCTAAGCACTGCAGAAAACCGATCTAGAGGAGAAACTATGCACTAGAGGAATGGGTAGCACGTGGCTGAAAATTCTGTGCCAAAACCCTAAAACCCTCTAGTATATATAGGAGGAGAGGAGGAGGAGTCTTGGCTGCTAAAAAGCCAGCCCTTGGGTCGACCAAAGTGGGGAGGAGAGGAGGACTCCTCCTCCAATCCTAGTAGGACTAGGATTCCTCCTTTTTTTTGGCCTTTTTCCACCTTTTTCCCTTTGGGCTTTTTCTCCCAGCTGCATGGGCCTTGTGTGGGACTTCCACCAGCCCAAAAAATGCTGGTATTTACTCTCTCACAGCCCATGAAGCCTCTTGGGTCGAAATACCCCTCTCGGTGGTCTCCCGGTACACTACCGGCACTCCCGGTACATTACCGATTAGCCCGAAACTTTTCTGGCGACCAAAATGGGACTTCCTATATATCAATCTTTACCTCCGGACCATTTCGGAGCTCCTCGTGACGTCCGGGATCTCATACGGGACTCCGAACAACCTTCAGTCACCACCATACATAACTCTATACTACCGAAACGTCAGCGAACCTTAAGTGTGCAGACCCTGCGGGTTCGAGAACTATGTAGACATGATCGAGACACCTCTACGGTCAATAACCAATAGCGGGCCCTAGATGACAATATTGTTTCCTACATATTATACGAAGATCTTTATCGGTCGAACCTCTATGTCAAGGATTCAGTCAATCCCGTATAACGTTCCCTTTGTTCTTCGGTATGTTACTTGCCCGAGATTCGATCGTCGGTATCTCCATACCTAGTTCAACCTCGTTACCGGCAAGTCTCTTTACTCGTTCCGTAATACAAGATCCTGTGGCTAACATTTAGTCACATTGCTTGCAAGGCTTGTTGTGATGTTGTATTACCGAGTGGGCCCTGAGATACCTCTCCGTCAAACGGAGTAACAAATTCCAGTCTTGATCCATGCCAACCCAACAGACACCCTCGAAGCTACCTGTAGAGCACCTTTACAGTCACCTAGTTACGTTGCGACGTTTGATACACACAAGGCACTCCTCCGATGTCTGTGAGTTGCATGATCTCATGGTCATAGGAACATATACTTGACATGCAGAAAACAGTAGCAATAAACTAACACGATCCTATGCTACGTTTGTAGTTTGGGTCTTGTCCATCACATCATTCTCCTAATGATGTGATCCCGTTATCAAATGACATCTCATGTCCATGGCTAGGAAACCTTAACCATATTTTGATCAACGAGCTAGTCTACTAGAGGCATACTAGGGACATGGTGTTGTCTATGTATCCACACATGTATCTGAGTCTCCGATCAATACAATTATAGCATGGATAATAAACGATTATCATGAACAAGGAAATATGATAATAACTAATTTATTATTGCCTCTAGGGCATATTTCCACCACAATCTTTACATCCGGACCGTTTCAGAGCTCGTAATGATGTCCGGGATCTCATCCGGTACTCCGAAAAACCTTTGGTCACCACCATATATAATTCTATACTAGCGAAACGTCACCAAACCTTAAGTGTGCAGACCCTTCGGGTTCGAGAACTATGTAGACATGACTGAGACACCTCTACGGTCAATAACCAATAGCGGGACCTGGATGCCCATATTGGTTCCTACATATTCTACGAAGATCTTTATCGGTCGAACCTCTATGTCAAGGATTCAGTTAATCCCGTAAGATGTTCCCTTCGTTCTTTGGTATGTTACTTTCCCAAGATTCGATCATCGGTATCTCCATACCTAGTTCAACCTCATTACCGGAAAGTCTTTTTACTTGTTCAGTAATACAAGATCTCATGACTAACACTTAGTCACATTGCTTGCAAGGCTTATTGTGATGTTGTATTACCGAGTGGGCCCTGAGATACCTCTCCATCACCCGAAGTAACAAATCCCAGTCTTGATCCATACCAACCCAACAAACACCCTCGGGGATACCTGTAGAGCACCTTTATAGTCACCCAGTTACGTTGCGACGTTTGATACACACAAGGCACTCCTCCGGTGTCCGTGAGTTGCATGATCTCATGGTCATAGGAACATATACTTGACATGCAGAAAACTATAGCAATAAACTGACACGATCATATGCTACGTTTATAGTTTGGGTCTTGTCCATCTCATCATTCTCCTAATGATGTGATCCCATTATCAAATGACATCTTATGTCAATGGATAGGAAACCTTGACCATCTTGGATCAATGAGCTAGTTTACTAGAGGCATACTAGGGACAAAGTGTTGTCTATTTATCCACACATGCATGTGTTTCCAATCAATACAGTTATAGCATGGATAATAAACGTTTATCATGAACAAGGAAATATAATAAATACTTTATTTATTGCCTCTAGGGCATATTTCCAACAGTCTCCCACTTGCACTAGAGTCAATAATCTAGTCCACATCACCATGTGATTTACATTGTAATGAATCAAACACCCATGCAGTTCTAGTGTTGATCATGTTTAGCCCTTGGAAGAGGTTTAGTCAACGGGTCTACAACATTTAGATCCCTGTGCACTTTGCAAATATGTATGTCCTTCTCCTCGATGTAATCGCGGATGGAATTGAAGCGTCGCTTTATGTGTCTGGTTCTCTTGTGAAACCTTGGTTCCTTGGCCAGAGCAATGGCACCAGTGTTGTCACAGAACAGTCATTGGATTCAGTGCATTGGGCACTACTCCAAGATCTATCATGAACTGCTTCATCCAGAAACCTTCCTTCGCCGCCGATGAGGCTGCGATGTACTCCACTTCGCATGTAGAAAGAGCTACCACACCTTGCTTGGAACTGCACCAGCTTACCGCTCCCCCGTTGAGAATAAATACGTATCCGGTTTGCGACTTAGAGTCATCCGGATCAGTGTCAAAGCTTGCATCAACATAACCCTTTACGACAAGCTCTTCATCACCTCCATAAACGAGAAACATTTCCTTAGTCCTTTTTAGGTACTTAAGGATATTCTTGACCGCCGTCCAGTACTCCATTCTAGGATCTCTTTGAAACCTTCCGGCCATACTTATGGCAAGGCTGACATCGGGTCTTGTGCACAACATTGCATACATGATAGAGCCTATGGCTGAAGCATAGGGGATGACACTCATCTTCTCTCTATCTTCTGCAGTCACTGGGCATTGAGTCTACTCAACTTCACACCTTGTAATACAGGCAAGAACCCCTTCTTGGAATGATCCATTTGAACTTCTTCAAAACTTTATCAAGGTATGTGTTTCGTGAAAGTGCTATCAAGCGTCTTGATCTATCTCTATAGATCTTAATGCCTAATATGAAAGCAGCTTCTCCTAGGTCCTTCATTGAAAAACTCTTGTTCAAATATTCCTTCACGGTTTCCAGCATTTCTATATTGTTTCCAATCAGCAATATGTCATCCACATATAATATTAGAAACGCTATAGAGCTCCCACTCACTTTCTTGTAAATACAAGTTCCTCCATAAACTTGTGTAAACCCAAATGCTTTGATCACCTCATCAAAACGCTTATTCCAACTCCGAGATGCTTGCACCAGTCCATAAATGGATCACTGGAGTTTGCAAACTTTATCAGCATTCTCTGGATCGACAAAACCTTCTGGTTGCATCATATACAACTCTTCCTCAAGGAAACCGTTGAGTAACGCTGTTTTGACATCCATCTGCCAAATTTCATAGTCGAAATATGCAGCTATTGCTAACATGATTCTGATGGACTTAAGCATCGCTACGAGTGAGAAGGTGTCATCGTTGTCAACTCCTTGAACTTGTGAAAAACCCTTTGCCACAAGTCGAGCTTTATAGACGGTGACATTACCGTCCGTGTCCGTCTTCTTCTTAAAGATCCATTTGTTCTGAATGGCCTTTCGCCCTTCAGGTAATACTTCCAAAGTCCATAATTTGTTTCCATACATGGATCCCATCTCGGATTTCATGGCCTCTAACCATTTCTCGGAATCCGGGCCCATCATCGCTCCTCCATAGCTCGTAGGTTCATTGTTGTCCAACAACATGACCTCCAAGGCAGGGTTGCCATACCACTCAGGAACAGTACGCGCCCTTGTGGACCTACGAGGTTCAATAGTAACTTGACCCAAAGCTTCATGATCATGATCACTAACTTCCTCTTCAATGTTTGTATGTTCCATAGAAACATCTTTCTGCACTGTGCTGCTTTTTGGTTGAAGTAAAGGTTCAATAACCTCATCAAGCTCTATTTCCCTCCCACTCAATTCTTTCGAGAGAAACTCTTTCTCAAGAAATGTTCTGTTCTTAGCGACAAACACTTTGCCTTCGGATCTGAGATAGAAGGTATACCCAACTGTCTCTTTCGGGTATCCTATGAAGACGCATTTCTCCGCTTTGGGTTCTAACTTTTTAGGCTGAAGCTTTTTGACATAAGCATCACATCCCGAAACTTTAAGAAATGACAACTTTGGCCACTTGCCAAACCACAGTTCATATGGTGTCGTCTCAACGGATTTCGATGGTGCCCTATTTAAAGTGAATGCAATTTTCTCTAATGCATAACCCCAAAACGATAGTTGCAAATCGGCAAGGGACATCATAGAATGCACCATATCTAATAAGGTTCGATTACGACGTTCGGACACACCATTACGCTGTGGTGTTCCAGGCGGTGTCAACTATGAAACAATTCCACACTATCTTAAGTGACTGCCAAACTCATAACTGAGATATTCGCCTCCTCGATCAGATCGTAGGAATTTAATCTTCTTGTTATGATGATACTCAACTTCACTCTGAAATTGCTTGAACTTTTCAAATGTTTCAGACTTATGTTTCATTAAGTAAATATACCCATATCTTCTTAAGTCATCAGTGAAGGTGAGAAAATAACGGTATCCACCGCGTGCTGCAACATTCATTGGACCGCACACATCAGTATGTATGATTTCCAACAAGTCACTTGCCCGTTCCATTGTTCCAGAGAACGGCGTTTTAGTCATCTTGCCCATGAGGCATGGTTCACATGTGTCAAGTGATTCAACATCAAGTGACTCCAAAAGTCCATCAACATGGAGCTTCCTCATGCGTTTTACACCAATATGACCCAAACGGCAGTGCTACAAGAAAATGGCACTATCATTATCAACTCTACACCTTTTGGCCTCAATGTTATGAACATGTGTATCATCACTATCAAGATTTAATATGAGTAACTGTCTCTCAATAAACAAGATCCAGATATAATGTTTATGCTTAACGCATGCACTAAATAACAATTATTCAGGTTCATCACTAATCCCGATGGTAATCAAAGAGAGAGCGTGCCGACGGTGATCACATCAACCTTGGAACCATTTCCCACGCGCATCGTCACTTCGTCCTTAGCCTGCCTCCATCTATTCTGTAGGTCCTGCTTTGAGTTGCAAATGTGAGAAACTGAACCAGTATCAAATACCCAGGCACTACAACGGGAGCTAGTAAGGTACACATCAATAACATGTATATCATATATACCTTGTTTGTTGTTGGCCGCCTTCTTGTCAGCCAGGTACTTGGGGCAGTTCTGCTTCCAGTGACCAGTTCCCTTGCAATGAAAGCACTCAGTTTTTGGCTTGGGTGCAGCCTTGGGTTTCTTTACAGGAGGAGCAACTGCTTTGCCATCCTTCTTGGATTTACCGTTCTTGACCTTCCCCTTGCCATTCTTCTTGAAACTAGTGGTTTTAGTGACCATCAACACTTGATGTTCTTTCTGTATTTTAGACTCAGCGACTTTCAACATCACAAATAGCTCGGCGGCTGATTTGTTAATCCCATGCATGTTATAGTTCATCACAAAGCTCTTGTAGCTAGGTGGCAGTGATTGAAGAACTCTGTCAGTGATCACCTCTAGCGGAAGGGCAATTCCCAACTACGCTATACGAGTTGAATACCCAGACATTCTGAGTATATGTTCACTGATAGACCCGTTCTCCTCCATTTTGCAAGCATAGAACTTATCGGAGGTCTCATACCTCTCAATCCAGGCATTCTTTTGAAAGATAAACTTCAACTCCTGGAACATCTCATATGCTCCATGACGATCAAAACGTCTTTGAACTCCCGGTTCTAAGCCATACAATATCGCACACTGAACTATTGAGTAATTTCCAGAATGTGCCTCCCAAGCATTCTTAACATCTTCGGATGACATGTCTTCGGGTTGGTCACCAAGCGGTGCATCAAGGACATATGATTTCTAGGAAGCCGTGAAGATAATCCTCAGATTACGGGCCCATTCAACAAAGTTACTTCCATCATCTTTCAACTTAGCTTTCTCTAGGAACGCGTTAAAATTCAAGGGTGCTACTGCGGGAGCCATTAATCTACAACATCGATATGCAAAGGTTACTTAGACTATTGTTCAAGATAATGAGTTTAGTTAATCAAATTACTAAAGCTCCCACTCAAATTGACATCCCTCAAGTCATCTGAGTGTCACATGATCCAAATTCACCAACTCAAGTCCGATCATCATGTGAGTTGAGGTGGTTTCAATGGTGAACATCATCATGTTGATCATATCTACTATATGACTCATGTTCGACCTTTCGGTCTCTTGTGTTCCGAGGCCATGTCTGTACATGCTAGGCTCATCAAGTTTAACCCAAGTGTTCTGCATGTGCAACACTGGCTTGCACCCGTTGTATGTGAATGTAGAGTCTATCAAACCCGATCATCACGTGGTGTCTCGACACGACAAACTTTCGCAACGGTGCACACTTGGGGAGAACACAATTCATCTTGAAATTTAAGTGAGGGATCACCTTATAATGCTACCATCGTCCTAAGAAAAACAAGGTGCATAAAAGGATTAACATCACATGCAAATCATAAGTGACATGATATGGCCATGAACTTGTGCTTTTGATCTCCATCTTGAAAGCACCGACATGATCTCCATCATCACCGCCACGACACCATGATCTCCATCATCTTGATCTCCATCAACGTGTCGCCATTGGGGTTGTCACGCCCACCATGCTTGTACTACTATTGCTACCGTTTAGTGATAAAGTAAAGCATTACATAGTGCTTAATGATTGACACACAGGTCATACAATAATTAAAGACAACCCTATGGCTCCTGCCGTTTGCCATACTCATCGACATGCAAGTCGTGATATTCTATACAACACATGATCATCTCATACATCACATATATCTCATCATGTAATTGGCCATATCACATCACAACATACCCTGTAAAAACAAGTTAGACGTCTTGTATTTGTTGTTGCATGTTTTACGTGGCTGCTACGGGTATCTAGCAAGAACAATTCTTACCTACGCATAAACCACAACGGTGATACATAAGTTGCTTTTCAACCTTCTCAAGGACTGCCTTAGTCGAATACGATCCAACTAAAGTAGGAGAAACAAACACCCGCCAGCCATCTTTGTGCAACGAAGTTACACGTCAATCAATGGAACCTGTCTCTCGTAAGCGTACGAGTAAGGTTGGTCCGGGCCGCTTCATCCCACAATACCGCTGAACCAAAACACGACCAAGGGAGGGAGCAATATAAGCATCAATGCCCACAAACCCTTTGTGTTCTACTCGAGATCTCATCTACACATAGACCTAGCTTACGATGCCACTGTTGGGGAACGTTGCGTGGGAAACAAAGATCTATCCATGGTGATGAGCATCTACGAGAGGTCGAGTGGATCTACGTACCCTTGTAGATCGCTAAGAGGGAAGCGTTAAGAAACACGGTTGATGTAGTCGAACGTCTTCATGATCCAAATCGCCGAGCATCCCGTGATCCAATCACGATCCGTCCCGATCTAGCACCGAACGGACAATACCTCCGCGTTCAACACATGTATGGTTTGATGACGATCTCCGCCTTCTTGATCCAGCAAGAGGGAACGGAGAGGTAGACGAGTTCTCCAGCAGCGTGACGGTGCTGTGCAGATGGTGGTGGAGTAATCTCAGCAGGGCTTCGCCTAAGCACAAGTGAAACCGATCTAGAGGAGAAACTACGGACTAGAGGGTAGGGTTACACATGGTTGAAAATCTAGTGCAAAACCCCTAAAACCTCTAGTATATATAGGAGGAGAAGAGGAGGAGGCTTGGAAATAGGGCAAGCCCCTCGTTGGTTTGGCCGAAGTGGAGAGGAGGAGGTCTCCTCCTCCTCTCCTAGTAGGATTAGGACTCCTTCCTTATTTCCACCTTTTTGCCTTTTTTTCCACCTTTTCCACTTTGGAATTTCTTCCCAGCTGCATGGGCCTTGAGTGGGACTTTGGCCAGACCACTAAGGGCTGGTATTTATCCTCCTACATCACATTTAGCCTCTTGGGTCGAAATACACCTCACAATGGTCACCTGATACCCTCCCGGCACTCCCGGTACACTACCGATGAGCCCAGAACTTTTCCGGCGACCAAAACAGGACTTCCTATATATCGATCTTTACCTCCGGACCATTCCGGAGCTCCTCGTGACATCCGGGATATCATCTAGGACTCCGAACAACCTTCGTTCACCACCATATAAAATTCTATACTATCGAAACATCACCGAACCTTAAGTGTGCAGACCCTACGGGTTCGAGCACTATGTAGACATGACCGAGACATCTCTACAGTCAATAACCAATAGCGGGACCTGGATGCCCATATTGGTTCCTACATATTCTACGAAGATAAATATCTTCGTAGAATATGTAGAATATGTAGGAGCCAATATGTAGGAGCCAATATGGGCATCCAGGTCCCGCTATTGGTTATTGATCGTAGAGGTATCTCGGTCATGTCTGCATAGTTTTCGAACCCGCAGGGTCTGCACACGTTTGGTGAAGATATAGTGTTGATGAGTTATATATGTTGGAGACCGAAAGTTTTTCGGAGTCCTGGATGAGATCCGGACGTCACGAGGAGCTCCAGAATGGTCCAAAGGTAAATATTTATATATGGGAAGTCATATTGTTGCTACCGAAAAAGTTTCGGTTTTTTTGGTATTGTATCGAGAAGCTTCTAGAAGGTTTCGGGAACTTCTGGAGGATTCCGAATGTCCACCAAGGGTTCCACCATGCCCCATGGGTTTTCATGGGATGAGGAGAGACACCATGGCCTTATTGGGCCAATCGCACAAGTCCCTCAAGGCCCATGCAGTTGGGAAAGGTGGAAAGTCCACCTTTGTATGGAAGGGAAGGAGGGGGACTAGGATTCCACCTCCCCCCCTTGGCTTCGCCCTAGGGCTTCGAGGGGCTGTTCCCCACGCCTCTCCACCTATATATAGAGGGGAGGGGGTGCCCCAAGAGGACACACGAAGCCCTTGGCGCCCCTCTCTCTCTCTTCCTAGATCGTTTTCTCCTCCGTTCGCGGTTTCGGTAGCGGTAGGCGTAGCCCTACCGGGATAGCACCACCACCACGTCCACCACGCCATCGTGTTGCCAGAGAACTCATCTACTACTCCACCCTCGCTCGCTGGATTGAGTAGATGGAGACGTCATCGAGTTGTACGTGTGCTGAACGCGGAGGTGACTTTCTGCTCAGCACTAGATCGAGACGGATCGTGATTGGATCGCAGGACGAATCGTGATTGGATTGCGAAGATGTTCGACTACATCAACCGCCTTTATTAATGCTTCCGCTTAGCGATCTATAAGGGTATGTAGACACACTCCCGCTCTCTAGCTATGCATCTCGATGGATAGATCTTGCGTGTGCATAGAATTTTTTTTGTTTCCCATGGAACGTTCCCCAACAGTGGCATCATGAGCTAGGTCTATGCGTAGATGATATGCATGACTAGAACACAAAGGAGTTTGTGGGTGTTGATATACAGATTGCTTCCTCCCTTAGTCTTTTCTTGATTCAACGGTATTGTGGGATGAAGCGCCTCAGACCAACTTTACTCGTCCACGGACGAGAGACCGGTTCCATCGACTGACATGTGACTTTGTTGCATAAAGATGCCTAGCGGGTGTCTGTCTCTCCCACTCTAGTTGGATTGGATTCGACTAAGGCGGTCCTTGTAGAACGTTGAATAGTAATTTGTGTATCACCGTTGTGGTTTTGCGTAGGTAAGAATCGTTCTTGCTAGATACCCATGACAGGCACGTAAAACATGCAACAACAAGTAGAGGACGTCTAACTTGTTTTTGCAGGGTATGTTGTGATATGATATGGCAAAGACATGGTAAGATATATGTGATGTATGAGACGATCATGTTTTGTATATATCATCACGACTTGCATGTCATTCAGTACGGCAACTAGCAGGAGCCATAGGGTTGTCTTTAATTATTGTATGACCTGCGTGTCAATCATTAAGTTGAAAGATGATGGTACCAATTATGCGGAATGGGTCCGTAAACTGAGGATTATCCTCATTGCGACACAGAAGGCTTATGTCCTTGATGCACTGCTCGATGCGCCACCCCCTCTAGCGTCGTCTGTGGATGTTGTGAACATCTCATAGCCACATTGTGATGACTAGTTGATAGTTCAGTGTGTCATGCATTACGGCTTAGAATTGAGGCTCCAAAGCCGTTTTGAGCATCACGGAAATTATGAGATGTTCCAATAGCTGGAATTGAGATTTCAGGCTCATGCCCGTGTTGAGAGGTATAAGACCTCCAACAATATTCTTTGCCTGCAAGATGAAGGAGAATAACTCAATCAGTGAGCATGTACTCAGATTGTCTGGGTGCTGCAAATCGCTTTAATCGAGTGCGAGTTGATCTTCTATATAAGATAGTGATTAACATAGTTCTCCAAGTCACTGCCACCAAGCTACTAGAGCTTCGTGATGAACTATAACATGCCAGGGATGGATGATCCCATGAGTTAGTCGTGATGTTCGACACCACGAATGTAGAAATCAAGAAGGAGCATAAAATGTTGATGGTTAGTAAAACCACTAGTTTCGAGAAGGGCAAGGGCAAGAAGGGAAACTTCATAAATGGCAAGCCAGTTGCTGCTCGAGTGAAGAAACCCAAAGTTGAACCCAAACCCAAGACTAAGTGCTTTTATTATGAGGAGAACAGTCACTCGAGCGGAACTGCCCTAGATGCTTGGTAAATAAGAAGGCTGGCAACGTCAACAGAAGTATATTTGATATACGTGTTATTGATGTGTACCTTACTAGTACTCCTAGTAGCACTTGGGTATTAGATACCCGTTCAGTTGCTAAATGTTGGTAACTCGAAATAAAAGTTGTGGAAACAAAGGAGACTAGCTAAGGGTGAGGTGACGATGTGTGTTGGAAGTGTTTCCAAGGTTGATGTGATCATTGTCGCACTCTCTCTACCTTCAGGATTAGTGATGAACCTAAATTTGGTGTTTGCATTGACGATGAACAAGATTAGATTGTGTTTATTGCAATATGACTATTCTTTTAAGTTAGAGAATAATGGTTATTCTATTTACATGAATAATACCTTCAATGGTCATGTACCCAATGTGAATGGTTTATTGAATCTCGATCGTAGTGCTACCCATGTTCATAATATTGATGCCAAAAAATGCAAAGTTAATAATGACAGTACCACATACTTGTGGCACTACTGCTAAGGTCATATTTGTGTAAAGAGCATGAAGAAACTCCATGCTGGTGGATCTTTTGACCCACTCGATTTCGAATCGGTTGAGACATGCGCATCGTGCCTCATGGGAAAGTTGACTAAGACCCTGTTTTATGATATAATGGAGCGAGCAAGTGACTTATTGGAAAGGATACATGTTGATGTATGCGGTCCAATGAGTGTTGAAGTGTGTGGTGGATATCATTATTTTCTTGCCTTCACTGATGATTTGAGTGGATATGGCTATATTTGCTTAATGAAACACAAGTCTGAAATATTTAAAAAGTTCAAGCAGTTTCAGAGTGAAGTTGAAAATCACCATGACAAGAATATAAAATGTCTACGATATGATCGTGGATGTAAATATCTTAGTTACGAGTTTGGTATGCAACATAAGACAAATGTGGAAGTTGTTTCACAACTTATGCTGCGTGGAACACTAATAACCCGCAAGTATAGGGGATGAATTGTAGCTTTTCTTGATAACTAAGAGTGTCGAACCCAATGAGGAGCTAAAGATAGAACAAATATTCCCTCAAGTTGTATCGACCACCGATACAACTCTACGCACGCTTAACGTTCGCTTTACGTAGAACAAGTATGAAACTAGGAGTACTTTGTAGGTGTGATAGGATAGGTTTGCAAGATAATAAAGAGCACGTAAATAAAATCTAGGGGCTGCTAAGATAATGTAACAATTAAGTTACTTTAACGAGTGTGTAAAAGTGGTGGTAGGAGTTGCAGAATTGTCCCCAGGCAATCGATAACTAGACCGGTAATCATTATTGCAATTTTATATGAGGGAGAGGCATAAGCTAACATACTTTATCTACTTGGATCATATGTACTTATTATTGGAACTGTATCAAGCATACGCAACTACTAAAGATTATTAAGGTAAAACCCAACCATAGCATTATATGGTATCGTCAAGTCCTCTTTACTCCCATATGCAACAACCCACCTACTCGGGTTTATGCTTCTGTCACCGAAGACACCCACCATAGGAAAATCATGAACACATTGCAACACCCTACAACGAGTATCCCTCATGCTTGTGCGACACGGAGAGAACCATAGGACAACACCAATAATAAAAAATGAAACTCAAACCAATCATGATCATCAATTAACCCATATGACAAATGGATCTACTCAAACATCATAGGATAGACATACATCATTGAGAAAAATAATATAGCGTTGAGCACCATGTTTAAGTAGAGATTACAAAGGTAGAAGGGGTGTTACACTGTTACATAGAGGGGGAGAGAGTTGGTGACGACGGCGGCGAAGTTCTTGGTGTAGATCGCCGTCACGATGATGGTCCCGGTGGCGTTTCGATGCCACCGGGAGAGAGGGGGAGAGAGCCCCCCTCCTTATTATTCCTTGGCCTCCCCCCTACATGGGAGGAGGGTTTCCCCTATGGTCCATGGACTCCATGGTGGCAGAAAGGCGGGATCCCCTCCCAGATTGGATCTCTCTCTGTGTTTCCTTCTATTTCTGCGTTCCCAGATTCTAGCCTTTCACCATTTCTTAAATATCTAGAGATCCGTAAGTCTGATCGGTCTGAAATTTTGAGGGGATTTTTTATTATACAAATATCTTCCTTGTGGCAAAAGGAGAGCTCCAACCGCCCTAAGGGGTGACCACAAGGGCCCAGGGTGCGGCTAGGGGGTAGGCCTCGCCCCCTAGCTTGTGCCCCCCTCGGGCATCATCTCGCGTTGATTCCTTTTCCCAAAAATCACATATATTCCAAAAAAATCTCCCTAAGTTTTTGTCGCGTTTGGACTTTGTCTGATATGGACTTTCTACGAAACAAAAACATGCAACAAACATGAACTGGCACTGCGCACTGGATCAATATGTTAGTCCCAAAAATAGTATAAAAAGTTGCCAAAAGTATATGAAAGTTGTAGAATATTGGCATGAAACAATCAAAAATTATAGATACGACGGAGACGTATCAACATCCCCAAGCTTAATTCCTGCTCGTCCTTGAGTAGGTAAATGATTAAAAAGATAATTTTTGATGTGGAATTCTACGTAGCATAATTTTGATCGTATAATCTAATTATGGCATAAATATTAAGACACGAGTGATTCAAAGCAATACTCTATCATTTGACATTAAGACTATAATACTTCAAGCATACTAATAAAGCAATTGTATCTCTTCAAAATATAATTGCAAAAGAAAGTTATCCCTACAATATCATATAGTCTGGCTATGCTCCATCTTCCCCCACACAAAGTATTCATATCACACACAACCCTGATGACAAGTCAAGTAATTGCTTCACACCTTTTATGTTCTCAAACTTTTTCAACTCTCACGCAATACATGAGTGTGAGCCATGGATATAGCACTATAGGTGGAATAGAATTTGTGGAGGTTGTGAAGAAAAAGGAGAAGATAGTCTCACATCAACTAGGCGTATCAACGGGCTATGGAGATGCCCCTTAATAGATATTAATGTTAGTGAGTAGGGATAGCCATGCAACAGATGCACTAGAGCTATAAGTGTATGAAAGCTCAAAAAGAAACTAAGTGGGTGTGCATCCAACTTGCTTGCTCATGAAGGCCTAGGGCAATTTGAGGAAGCCAATCATTGGAATATACAAGCCAAGTTAAATAATGAAAAATTCCCACTAGTATATGAAAGTGACAAAATAGGAGACTCTCTATCATGAAGATCGTGGTGCTACTTTCAAGCACAAGTGTGGAAAAAGGATAGTAGGATTGTCCCTTTTCTCTTTTCTCTCTCTTTTTTTGGTAGGCATCTAAGGCCTCTTTTTTTTATTTGGGCTTCGCTCGCCTCTTTTTTTTATAAAGTCCGGAGTCACATCCCAACTTGTGAGGGAATTATGGCTTCCATCATACTTTCCTCACATTGGACAATGCTCTAATAATGATGGTCATCACACTTTTATTTACTTACAACTCAAGAATTACAACTCGATATCTAGAACAAAATATGACTCTATATGAATGCCTCTGGTAGTGTATCGGGATATGAAATGATCTAGCATAGAAAATGAGATCAAAAAACGGACAAGCCATGGAAACATCATGCTAGCTATCTTACGATCATGCAAAGCAATATGAAAATGATGGTGCGTGTCATAATAAACGGAACGGTGGAAGTTGCATGGCAATATATCTTGGAATCGCAATGGAAATGCCATAATAGGTAGGTATGGTGGCTGTTTTGAGGTAGGACATACGGTGGGTTTAAAGCCTCGGTGAAAGTTGCGTGATACTAGAAAGCTAGCAAAGGTGGAAGGGTGAGAGTGCATATAATCCATGGACTCACATTAGTCATAAAGAACTCACATACTTATTGCAAAAGTCTATTAGTCATCGAAGCAAAGTATTAGATGCATGCTCCTAGGGAATAGGTTGGTAGGAGTTAACGATCCCGCGCTCCCGACCCTCACACAAAGGTTGACAATCAATAAACAAATCATGCTCCAACTTCCTTACATAACGGTTCACCATATGTGCATGCTACGGGAATCACAGACCTTTACACAAGTATTTCTACCAATCCACGATTACTCACTAGCATGACTATAATATCACCATCTTTATATCACAACTATTGCAAGGAATCAACACATCATATTCAGTGATCTACAAGTTCTATGTAGGGTTTTATGACTAACCATGTGAATGACCAACTCCTGTTAAATCTCTAAATAGATAGAAGTGAAGCATGAGAGTTTAATCCTTTGTAAAAAATATATGCCCACGCACTAACAAATATAAATGAAGCAAAAGAGCGTTCAACAAATGGCGGTTTTCTATGTGTATATAAACAGGCAATCAGAACTTCAAATGATATAAGTGAAGCACATGAAGCATTCTATAAAGCCAAACTCAAAAGATATAAGTGAGATGCAAAGCGCCTTCTATAAATCAACCAAGGACTTTCTCATACCAGCATGGTGTATTACTAAAATAAAAATAAAAAACACACGACGCTCCAAGATTTGCGCATATCATTTGACGAATAAAAATATAGCTCCAAGTAAAATTACCGATGGTTGTTAGAAGAAAGAGGGGATGCCTTCCGAGGCATCCCCATGATTAGTTTCTTGGGAGTACTTGAATATTACCTTGGGGTGCCTCGGGCATCCCCAAGCTTAGTCTCTTTCCACTTCCTTTTCCTTCATCCATCATGATCTCACCCAAAACTTGAAAACTTCAATCACACAAAACATAACAAAACCCTCATGAGATACGTTAGTAATAAAACAAATCACCAAAACCACCGATACAATCGATAGTTTCATCAAAACGAGCAAAGCAATGCATCAAAAACAGAATCTGTCAAAAACAGGACAGTCTGTAGTAATCTGAACATTCACCATACTTTTGTAACTCTAAAAATTCTGAAACATTAGGAAAATATATAAAAAATCATAGCAGTATTGTGTAAAAATTTCAGAAACTTTTGACATTCCAGTAATAAATGTAAATTCACGCACTATAGCCAAAGTTTCTGTTTTTGCACCACACACACCAAACAAGCAATCTAATCATCCTAAAGGCAGATGTTGGCACATTATTTTTATAATACAATGGATTTGTACAAGGGGATAATTATTTTTTTGAAAAGTTTCTGTAATCAAGATTCACAAAATTTCCATGGGCATGAACAAAGTTCAAGGCTAGCCCGCACTTCAACGTTGCTCGTCTTTCTCACATTCACTTTTATTTTTGAAAAAGTTTAAGTTACCCACTTTATTTTTTTGTTTTTAAACTATATAAAAGCACACAACAGAATAAAACAATTGTCTAAAACTTTTGGGTTGTCTCCCTGGTAGCGCTTTCTTTAAAGCCATTAAGCTAGGCATAAAGTTCTCAAGTAATGGATCCACCCGGATCCCAAGGTATATCAAAGCCGATTTGAATTAACAATGATTTGTAATTCGGTAGTGAGCACAAAGTAATATATATCATGCAACAACGAATTCTAACTCTCTTCCTATGTATCGGCATGTCATAAAGAACAATTCATGCACACAAAGTGAAGGCCGATACCAAGCATAAGGAGTTTCTTGCAATTCTATTGTGTTGGAAAGACAGAGTGGTGGGGATGTAGTTCCTTTCTCATAATAATAGCAAGTAGGGGCAGCAAGCACATGCATATTATATTTATCAAAATCATCATGTGCAATAATAGAACACAACCCATCAATATGGTCCTTAATAAGCGCAAACTTGTCCGATATAGTATAGTTGGGAGAATTAAAAAAATAATAGGACTATCATGCATAGGCGCAATAGCAACAATTTCATTCCTAACATAAGGAACTATAGCAAGTTCATCTCCATAAGCATAATTCGTATTGGCATCATGGCCACAAGTATAGCAAGCATGAAGTTCATCAAAAAGGGATGTTTCAAATGAATCCAAGGGATCATAGCAATCAACATAGCATTCATCCTTCGGTAAGCACGAAGGGAAATTAAACAATGTATGAGTTGAAGAGTTACTCTCATTACAAGGTGGGCCCGGGTAGATTATCCACTCTTTCTCCTTTTGTTCTTTGCTCTCCCCGTCATCTTTTTCATCTAATGACCTCAGACTGTCATCAATTTCTTCTTCCATAGATTCCTACAAAATATTAGCCTCTTCTTGGATAGCGGAGACTTTCTCAATAAATTGATCAATCTGGCATATTCATAATTGGCATAAGAATAACAAAGCATAGCCAAATTTTGGGATCGGTAAACAACATCATTATAATCTTCATACTTTTCAAACAAAGCTTCAATTTCATAAGCACCCTTAAAGGCAACCAACTCTTCTATTTGTTCCACATCATAGTAATCATATATACCATTAGCATAAGAAGCCAAGGTTTCATTATCATTAAATTTACATGAAAAGGGAAGGTGTTTAGCCTTCATCCTAGAGCAACAAGTAATATCATATCTCAAGCATATATTCAAAGCATACCGTTTGAACATATAAATTTGATCCCATAATAGTTTCCCTTTTTGAGTCAAGCGATAATCCCTAAAGTATTAACGTTGATCCAACGTGTATCCCATTATATAATTGAATGGAGTTTTGTCAGGATTATTAAAGTAGTGCATAATATCTTTCACATAACGAGCATCAAGGGTTTTAGGAGGTTCCCCATCTCCATGAGTAGCAAGTACACCTAATTTTTTTGGTATTTCGTGTTCCATATCAATAACTAAAGATAGAGAACAACTTAGAAAAACAAAAAAAATCTACTTAGTGATAAAGCAAACAAGCACACATGAGAATATTCACCCCACGCTATTGCTCCCCGGCAACGGCGCCAGAAAAAGGTCTTGATAACCTACAATTATAGGGGATCAATTTTATCCTTGCTCGATAAGTAAGAGTGTCAAACCCAACAAGGAGCTAACGGTAGAACAAATATTCCCTCAAGTTCTATTAACCACCGATACAACTCTACGCACGCTTAACGTTTGCTTTACCTAGAACAAGTATGAAACTAGAAGTACTTTGTAGGTGTGATAGGATAGGTTTGCAAGATAATAAAGAGCATATAATAAAATCTAAGGGCTGCTAATATAAAGTAACAATTAAGTTAGTTTAACGAGTGTGGAAAAGTGGTGGTAGGAGTTGCGGAATTGTCCCTAGGCAATCGATAACTAGACCGATAATCATTATTGCAATTTTATATGAGGGAGAGGCATAAGCTAACATACTTTCTCTACTTGGATCATATGCACTTATAATTGGAACTCTAGCAAGCATCCGCAACTACTAAAGATCATTAAGGTAAAACCCAACCATAGCATTATAAGGTATCAAGTCGTCTTTACTCCCATATGCAACAACCCACCTACTCGGGTTTATGCTTCTGTCACTCAAGCAACCCACCATAGGGAAATCATGAACACATTGCAACACCCTACAACAAGGATCCCTCACGCTTGCGTGACGCGGAGAGTACCATAGGACAACACCAATAATAGAACATGCAACTCAAACCAATCATGATCATCAATCAATACATAGGACAAAACGGAACTACTCAAACATCATAGGATAGCCATACATCATTGGGAAATAATATATAGCGTTGAGCACCATTATTAAGTAGAGATTACAGTAGGGAGAAGGGGTGTTACACCGCTGCATACAAGGGGAGAGAGAGTTGGTGACGACGACGGCGAAGTTGTTGGTGTAGTTTGCCGTCACAATGATGGTCCCGGCGGCGTTCCGATTTCACCGGGAGAGAGGGGGAGAGACCCCTTCCTTCTTATTCTTCCTTGGCCTCCCCCTACATGGGAGGAGGGTTTCTCTCTGGTCCATGGCCTCCATGGCAGCGGAGGGGTGGGAGCCCCTGCGAGATTGGATCTCTCTCTCTGTTTCATTCTGTTTTTGCGTTCCCAGATTCTGGCCTTTCACCGTTTTAAATATTCGGAGATCCTTAACTTTGACCGGGATAAAAATTTTAGGTGATTTTTTATTATAAAATTATATTCCTTGCGACAAAAGGAGATCTCCAACCGCCACAAGGGGCCAGGGCGCGGCCAGGGGGGTTGGCCGCGCCCTCTGGCTTGTGGCCCTCTTGGGCATCGTCTAGCATTGATTCTTTTCCCCAAAATAACATATATTCCAAAAAAATCTCCTTAAGTTTTTATTGCGTTTGGACTTCGTTTGATATGGATTTTCTGCAAAATAAAAAACATGCAACAAATAGGAACTGGCACTGGGCACTGGATCCATATGTTAGTCCCAAAAATAGTATAAAAAGTTGCCAAAAGTATATGAAAGTTGTAGAAAATTGGCATGAAACAATCAAAAATTATAGATACAGCGGAGACGTATGAAACACCATAGTGTGATGGTGTGTCTGTACGTCATAGTCGTGCTCTATTGGATATGGTGCATACTATGATGTGTCTTACTGATTTTCCACTATCGTCTTGGGGTTATGCATTATAGATAATCACATTCACTTTAAATAGGACACCATCTAAATCCGTTGAGATGAAAACATTTGGCAGAAACCTAAGCTGTCATTTCTTAGAGTTTCGGAATGCGATGCTTATGTGAAAATATTTCAACATGATAAGCTCGAACCCAAAGCGAACAAATGCATCTTCATGGAATACCCTAAGTAAACACTTGGGAATACCTTCTATGTCAGATACAAGGATAAAGTGTTTGGTGCCAAAAAATGGGTCTTTTCTCAAGAAAGAGGTTCTCTCGAAAGAATTGAGTGGGAGGAAATTGGAACTTGATGAGTTTATTGAGCCGTCACTTTAGTTGGATGGTAGCATGACGCAGAAAGATGTTTTTGTTGTGCCAACGCCAAATGAAGAGGAAGCTAATGATGATGATCATGAAACTTCAGATCAAGTTCCTACCAAACCTCGAAGGATGACAAGGATACATACTGCCCCTGAGTAGTGCGGTGATCCTATCATGTAAATCATGTTGTTAGACAACACTGAGCCTACGAACTATGAAGAAGCGATGGTGGGCCAGGATTCCAAAAAATGTCTAGGAGCCATGAAATCCGAGGTTGGATAAATGTATGAAAACCAAGTATGGACTTTGGTATACTTGCCCATTGTATGGCAGGTCGTTAAGTACAAATGGATCTTTAAGAGGAAGACTGACGGTGTTGGTAAATGTTAGCATTGATAAAGCTCGACTTGTCGCAAAGATGTTTCCGACAAGTTCAAGGATTTAATTACGATGAGACTATCTCATCCGTAGCGATGCTAAAGTCTGTTGGAATTATGTTACTAGTTGCTGCATTTTTCGATTATGAAAGCTGGCAGATGGATGTCAAAACAAAGTTTCCTTAACGGTTTCCATGAGGAAAGGTTGTATGTGATACAACCAGAAGATTTTGTCGGTCCTAAGGATGTTAAAAGGAGTGCAAGCTCCAGCAATCTTTCTATGGGCTAGAGAAAGCATCTCGGAGTTGGAATATGCACTTTGACGAGGTGATCAATGCTTTTGGGTTTATACAAAGTTAATGAGAAATTTGTATTTACAAGAAAGTGAGAGGGAGCACTATAGAATTTCCGATATGTATATGTGGTTGACATATTGTTGATTGGAAATAATGTAGAATTTTGGGAAAGCATAATGGGTTGTTTGAAAAATGGTTTTCAAAGGAAGACCCGGATAAAGCTACTTAAATATTGGGCATCTAGATCTATAGAGATAGATCAAGACACTTGATAAGACTTTCAATGAGTACATACCTTGACAAGATTTTGAAAGAGTTCAAAATGGATCAGTCAAAGAAGGAGTTCTTGCCTGATTTGTAAGGTGTGAAGTTGAGTAAGACTCAAAACTCAACCGTGGTAGAAGAAAGAGAAAGCATGAAGGTCGTATCCTGTGCCTTATCCATATGATCTATACTGTACGCTATGCTATGTACCACATGTGATGTGTGCCTTGCCATTAGTCTCGCAAGGGGGACAAGAGTGATCCAGGAGTGGATCACTGGTCAGCAGTCAAAATTATCCTTAGTAACTAGAGGACTAAGGAAATGTTTCTCGATTATGTAGGTGACAAAGAGTTCGTCGTAAAGGGTTACGTCGATGCAATCTTTGACACCAATCCAGATGACTTTGAGTAGCAAACCGAATACGTATAGTGGAGCAGCCATTAGTAATAGCTCCAAGTGTAGCGTGGTAGCAGCATCTACAGTATAGAGAGTTGCAAAGAGTACACGAATCTGAATGTTAGAGACCCGTTGACTAAAACCTCTCCCACAAGCAAAACATGATCAAACCCCAAAACTCATTGGGTGTTCATCACATAGTGATGTGAGTGTTAATCACATGGTCATGTGAACTAGATTATTGACTCTAGTGCAAGTGGAGACTATTTGAAATATGCCCTAGAGGAAATAATAAGTTAGTTATTATCATATTTCCTTGTTCCTGATAATCGTATATTATCATGCTATAATTGTATTGAATGGAAACTCAAATACATGTGTGGATACATAGAGAACAAAATGTCCCTAGTAAGCCTCTACTAGACTAGCTTGTTGATCAAACATGGTCAAGGTTTCCTGACCATAAACATGAATTGTTATTTTATAACGGGAGCACATCATTAGGAGAATGATGTGATGGACAAGACCCAACTGTAAGCATATCATATGATCATCTCAGTTTATTGCTACTGCTTTATCCATGTCAAGTATCCGTTCCTACGACCATGAGATCAGACAACTCCCTCACACCAGAAGAATGCCTTATGTGTATAAAATGTCACAACATAATTGGGCGACTATAAAGGTGCTCGATAGGTATCTCCAAGGGTGTCTGTTGGGTTGGCGTGGATCAAGACTGGGATTTGTCACTTTGTATGATGGAGAGGTATCTCTGGGCCCACTCGGTAATACAACATCATAAGAAGCTTTTAAGCAATGTGACTAAGGAATTAGTCACGGGATCTTGTATTACGGAACAAGCAAAGAGACTTGCCGATAATGAGATTGAACTAGGTATGGACATACCGACAATCGAATCTCGGGAAAGTAACATACTCATGGGCAAAGGGGACTTCATAGGTCATTGATTGAATCCTTGACATTGTGGTTCGACCGATAAACATCTTCGTAGAGGTCTTGCTATTTGTTATTGACCGTAGAGGTGTCTCGGTCATGTCTGCATAGTTTTCGAACCCACAGGGTCTGCACACTTAACGTTCGGTGACGATATAGTGTTCATGAGTTATATATGTTGGTGACCGAAAGTTGTTCGGAGTCCTGGATGAGATCCTGGATGTCACGAGGAGCTCGGAATGGTCTGGAGGTAAAGATTTATATATGTTGGCTACCAGAAAAGTTTCGGGTTTTTCCAGTATTGTATCGGGAGGCTTCTAGAAGGTTCCGGAAAATTCTGGAAGAATATGGAAGTCCACCAAGGGTTCCACCATGCCCCAAGGGTTTTCATGGGCTGAGGAGAGACACCGTGGCCTTATTGGGCCAAGCACACAAGTCCCTCAAGGCCCATGAATTTGGGAAAGGTGGAAAGTCCACCTTTGTATGGAAGGGAAGGAGGGGGACTAGGATTCCACCGCCTCCCCCTGGCTGTGCCCTAGGGCTTGGAAGGGCTTACCTCCACGCCCCTCCACCTATATATAGAGGGGAGCGGGCGCCCCAAGAAGACACACGAAGCCCTTGGCGTCCCTCTCTCTCTCCCTAGATCGTTTTCTCCTCTGTTCACGGTTTCGGTAGCGCTAGGCGTAGCCGTACCGGGATAGCACCACCACCGCCGCCACCATGCCGTCATGTTGTCGGAAAACTCATTTACTACTCCGGCCTCGCTCGCTGGATCAAGGAGGCGGAGACTTCATCGAGTTGTACGTGTGCTGAGCGCAGAGGTGCCGTCCGTTCGGCACTAGATCGAGACAAGTCGTCATTGGATCGCGGGATGGATCATGATTGGATCACGAAGACATTCGACTACATCAACCGCGTTTATTAATGCTTCCGCTTAGCGATCTACAAGGGTATGTAGACACACTTCCCCTCTCATAGCTATGCATCTCCATGGATAGATATTGCGTGTGCGTAGGAATTTTTTGTTTCCCATTCAACGTTCCCCAACAATATACACATATCACATGACGAACCAAAAGGTAAAACATATTGATACTTGTTGAAGAAAGATGGGATGCCTTCCGAGGCATCCCCAAGCTTAGACGCTTGAGTATCCTTGGATATTTACTTGGGGTTTCTTGGTAATCCCCAAGCTTGAACTCTTGCCTCTCCTCATTCTCCTCATATCGAGAACTCATTGATCTTTGAACACTTCATCGACACAAAACTTAACAGAAAACTGGTGAGATCCGTTAGTATAATAAAGCGAATTACTACTTTAAGTACAGTTGCAAACCCATTCATATTTTATATTTGCATTATCCCTAGTGTATTATAACTTTTTCATGGCCTATACCACCAATAAAATTGATAGTTTCATAAAAAAAGTAAAACAATGCATCAAAAATAATATATCTTAAACAGGACAATCTATAGTAATCTGAACTTTGACCATACTTATGTAACTCCAAACATTCTTAAAAATTAGTAATAAATAAACATTTTGTATATCAATAATGTGTAAAAGTTTTAGAAACTTTTGAGGTTCTAGTAAAAAATGTAAATTCACGCACTATAGCCAAAAATCTGTTTTTGGTGATACAATGTAATCATCCTAAAGGCAAATCTTGGCACATTATTTTTATAATACAATGTATTTGTACAAGGGGATAATTATTATTTTTTGAAAAGTTTATGTGATTCAAAATTCACAAAGTTTCCTTGGGCATGAACAAAGGTCAAGGAATTCCCCCACTTTCACCATGTTCGTCTCTCTCACTTTCACTTTTCTTTTTGTGAAGTTTTAGGTTGCCCTCAATATATTTTTTAAAACTTTATAAAAGCACTCAAAATAATAAATTGACTCTCTAAAACTTTCGGTTAGTCTCCCTCGTAGCGCCTTCTTTAAAGCTATTAAGCTAGGCATAAAGTGCTCAAGTAATGGATCGACCCGGATCCAAAGGTATATAAAAGCCAATTTTAATTAACAATGATCTGTAATTTAGTAGTGAGCACAAAGCAACATATATCATGGAATGAATAAGTTTAACTCTCTCTATATGCATCAGATGTCGTAAAATAATAATTCGTGCACATCAAGTAAAGGCCAATGCATAGTATAAACAGTTTCCTACAATTTTATCGTATTGGAAACATAAAGAGGTGGAGATGTAGTTCCTCTCTCATAATAATTTTAAGTAGTAGCAGAAATCACATGCATATTATATTCATCAAAATCATCATGTGTAGTTGGGAGAAATCAAAAAGATAATAGGACTATCATGTGTGGGCGAAATAGCAACAATTTTATTCTTAACATAAGGAACTATAGCAAGTTCATCTCCATAAGCATAATTCATATTGGCATCTTAGCCACAGGCATAGGAAGCATCAAGTTGATCAAAAAGGGATATTTCAAAAGAATCCATGGGATCATAGCAATTATCATAACTTTCATCCTTCGGTAAGAATGATGGTAAATTAAATAATGTATGAGTTGAAGAGTTACTCTCATTAGAAGGTGGGCACGGGTAGCTAATCCGCTCTTCCTCCTTTTGTTCTTCGCTCTCCTCCTCACCTTTACATCTAATGAGCTCACAATTTCAACAACTTCCTCTTCCATAGATTCCTACAAAATATCAGTTTCTTCTTGGACAGTGGAGGAGTCCTCAGTATATCAACATAAACATTGGAAGAATAGATTTCATAGCAGTATTTAAGTATGGCAAAAATTTCAGAGTTGTAAAGAGCAGTATCATATTTTTCAATCAAAGAAGCAATTTCATAGGAACCTTTAAAAGCAACAAATTCTTCAATTTGTTCAATATCATAGTAATTATAAATACCCTTGGCATAAGAAGATACGATTTCATTATCCTTAAACTCACATTGAAAGAAAAGGTGTTTCTTAGGGTCTTCGGTGTTGGAAATATGCCCTAGAGGCAATAAATAAAGTGTTTATTATTATATTTCCTTGTTCATGATAATCGTTTATTATCCATGCTATAATTGTATTGATTGGAAACACATTACATGTGTGGGTTAATAGACAACACTCTGTCCCTAGTATGCCTCTAGTGAACGAGCTCGTTGATCAAAGATGATCAAGATTTCCTAGCCATTGACATGTGATGTCATTTGATAACGGGATCACATCATTAGGACAATGATGTGATGGACAAGACCCAAACTACCAACGTAGCATATGATCGTGTCAGTTTATTGCTACTGTTTTCTGCATCTCAAGTATATGTTTCTATGACGATGAGATCATGCAACTCACGGACATCGGAGGAGTGCCTTGTGTGTATGAAACGTTGCAATGTAACTGGGTGACTATAAAGGTGCTCTACACGTATCTCCGAGGGTGTCTGTTGAGTTGGCATGGATCAAGACTGGAATTTGTTACTCCGTGTGACGGAGAGGTATCTCAAGGCCCACTCGGTAATACAACATCACAATAATCCTTGCAAGCAATGTGACTAAGTGTTAGTCACGGGATCTTGTATTACGGAACGAGTAAAGAGACTTGCCGGTAATGAGGTTGAACTAGGTATGGAGATACTGACGATCGAATCTCGGGCAAGTAACGTACCGAAGAACAAAGGGAACATCATACGGGATTAACTGAATCCTTGACATAGAGGTTTGACCGATAAAGATCTTCGTAGAATATGTAGGAACCAATATGGACATCCAAGTCCCACTATTGGTTATTGACCATAGAGGTGTCTCGGTCATGTCTACATAGTTCTCGAACCCGCAGGGTCTGCACACTTAAGGTTTGGTGACGTTTCGGTAGTATAGAGTTATGTATGGTGGTGGCCGAAGGTTGTTAGGAGTCCCGGATGAGATCCTGGACATCACGAGGAGCTCCGGAATGGTCCGGAGGTAAATATTCATATATAGGAAGTCTTGTTTTGGTCGCCGGAAAAGTTTCGGGCTCATCGGTAGTGTACTGGGAGTGCCGATAGTGTACCGGGAGGCCTCCGGGAGGGGTATTTCGACCCAAGAGGCTTCATGGGCTGTGGTAGAGTGAATTCAGCCCTTAGTGGGCTGGTGGAAACTCTCACACAAGGCCCATGTTGCTGGAGAAGAAAACCCAATAGGAAAAGGTGAAAAAAAGGCAAAAAGGGAGCAATCCTAGTCCTACTAGGATTGGAGGAGGAGTCCTCCTCTCCTAGTAGGTTCGGCCGAACCATAGGAGCCTTGGCCCTTGCACCAAGACTCTCCTCCTCTCCTCCTATATAGACTGGTGGGTTTTAAGGTTTTGCACTAGTTTTTTCAGCCACGTGCTACCCGTTCCTCTAGTGCATAGTTTCTCCTCTAGGTCGGATTTCTGCAGTGCTTAGGCGAAGCCCTGCAAGATTTGCTCCACCACCATCGCCGGAGCACCGTCACGCTGCCGGAGAACACTTATACCTCTCCGCTCCTTCTTGCTGGATCAAGACGGCGGGGATCGTCATCAAGCTGTACGTGTGCTGAACGCGGAGGTGCCGTCCGTTCGGCGCTAGATCGGAAGGATCATGATCAAGTTCGTGGGACGGATCCTGATTGGATCGTGGGACGGATCGTGATTGGATCGCGGGACGGATCGTGATTGGATCGCAGTACACACAGCGATTTGGATCGCGAAGACGTTCGACTACACCAACTGCGTTTCTTAATGCTTCCCGCTTAGCGATCTACAAGGGTACGTAGATCCACTCTTCCTCTCGTAGATGCTCATCACCATGGATAGATCAGCGTGTGCGTAGGAAATTTTTTGTTTCCCATGCAACGTTCCCCAACAGTGGTATCAGAGCTAGGTCTATGTGTAGATGAGATCTCAAGTAGAACACAAAAGGTTTGTGGGCGTTGATGCTTAGATTGCTTCGTCCCTTGGTCGGATTTTGGTTCAGCGGTATTGTGAGATGAAGCGGCCCGGACCAACATTACTCGTATGCTTACGAGAGACCGGTTCCCTGGATCGCAACTTGTTGCATAGATGTCTTGCGGGTACCGGTTTCTCTCACTTTAGTTGGATCGGATTCGATAAAGGCGGTCCTTGAGAAGGTTGAAAAGCAACTAGTGTATGACCGTTGTGGTTTTTTGCGTAGATGAGAATTGTTCTTGCTAGATACCCGTAGCAGCCACGTAAAACATGCAACAACAATTAGAGGAAATCTAGCTTGTTTTTGCAGGGTATGTTGTGATGTGATATGGCCAATTACATGATGTGATATATGTGATGTATGCGATGATCATGTGATGTATAGATTATCACGACTTGCATGTCAATGAGTACGGCAACAGGCAGGAGTCATAGGGTTGTCTTTAATTATTGTATGACCTGCGTGTCAATCATTAAGCGCTATGTAATGCTTTACTTTATCGCTAAACAGTAGCAATAGTAGTAGAAGCATGTTGGGCGCGACAACCCCGATGGCGACACGTTGATGGAGATCAAGATGATGAAGATCATGGTGTCATGCCGGTGACGATGGAGATCATGCTGGTGCTTTCTGGATGGAGATCAAAAGCACAAGTTCATGGCCATATCATGTCACTTATGAAGTTCATGTGATGTTAATCCTTTTATGCACCTTGTTTTCCCTCACTTATATTTCAAGATGAAATGTGTTCTCCCCGAGTGTGCACCGTTGCAAAAGTTCGTCGTGTTGACACACCACAGGATGATCGGGTGTGATAGACTCTATGTTCACATACAATGGGTGCAAGCCAGTGTTGTATGTGCAGAACACTCGGGTTAAACTTGACGAGCCTAGGATGTACAGACATGGCCTCAAAACACAAGAGACCGAAAGGTTGAACATGAGTCAGATAGTAGATATGATCAACATAATGATGTTCAACACTGAAGCCACCTCAACTCACGTGATGATCGGACATGAGTTGGTGGATTTGGATCATGTGACACTCAGATGACCTGAGGGATGTCAATTTGAGTGGGAGCTTTAGTAGTTTGATTAACTAAACTCATTATCTTGAACAATAGTCTAGGTAACCTTTGCATATTTATGTTGTAGATCAGTGGCTCGCGCAGTAGCACCCCTGAATTTTAATGCGTTCCTAGAGAAAGCTAAGTTGAAAGATGATGGAAGTAACTTTGTTGATTGGGCCCGTAATCTGAGGATTATCCTCACAGTTTCCCAGAAATTATATGTCCTTGATGCACCACTTGGTGACCAACCAAAAGACATGACCTCTGAAGACGTTAAGAACACTTGGGAGGCACGTACTGGAGATTACTCGATAGTTCAGTGTGCGATATTGCATGGCTTAGAACCAGGACTTCAAATACGTTTTGAATGTCATGGAGCATATGAGGTGTTCTAGGAGTTGAAGTTTATCTTTCGGAAGAACGCCCGGATCTAGAGGTATGAAACCTCCAATAAGTTCTATGCTTGCAAGATGGAGGAGAGCAGGTCTATCAGTGAACATATACTCAGAATAGCTGGGTATTCAACTCGTCTAGCGGAGTTGAGAATTGCCCTTCCGCCAGAGGTGATCACTGTCAGAGTTCTTCAATCGCTTCCACCTAGCTACAAGAGCTTTGTGATGAACTATAACATGCACGGGATGAACAAGTCAGTCGCTGAGTCTGAAATCCAGAAAGAACATCAAGTGTTGATGGTCAATAAAACCACTAGTTTCAAGAAAAATGGCAAGGTCAAGGGCAAGGGCAAGAAGGGTAAAACCAAGAAGGATGGCAAAGCAGTTGCTACTCCTGTAAAGAAGCACAAGCATGGACCCAAGCCAGAAACTGAGTGCTTTCATTGCAAGGGAATTGGTCACTGGAAGCGGAACTGCCCCAAGTACCTGGCTGACAAGAAGGCGGCTAACGACAAACAAGGTATATATGATATACATGTTATTGATGTGTACCTTACTAGGTCTCGTAGTAGTGCCTGGGTATTTCATACCGGTTCGGTTGCTCACATTTGCAACTCAAAGCAGGAACTACAGAATAAACGAAGGCTGGCAAAGGACGAAGTGACGATGCGCGTGGGAAATGGTTCCAAGGTTGATGTGATCGCCGTCAGCACGCTCTCTCTACGATTACCATCGGGATGAGTGATGAACCTGAATAATTGTTATTTAGTGCCTACGTTAAGCATGAACATTATATCTGGATCTTGTTTATTGCGAGACAGTTACTCATTTAAATCAGAGAATAAAGGTTGTTCTATTTATATGAGTAATATATTTTATGGTCATGCACCCAATGTTAGGGGTTTATTCATATTGAATGTTGATAGTGATGACACACATGTTCATAACATTGATGTCAAAAGATGTAGAGTTGATAATGATAGTACCATTTTCTTGTGGCACTGCCATTTGGGTCATATTGGTGTAAAACGCAAGAGGAAGCTCCATGTTGATGGACTTTTGGAGTCACTTGGTTTTGAATCACTTGACACATGTGAACCATTCCTCATGGGCAATATGACTAAAACGCCGTTCTCTGGAACAATGGAACGGGCGAGTGACTTATTGGAAATCATACATACTGATGTGTGCGGTCCAATGAATGTTACAACGCGTGGTGGATATCGTTATTTTCTCACCTTCACTGATGACTTAAGTAGATATGGGTATATTTACTTAATGAAACACAAGTCTAAAACTTTTGAAAAGTTCAAGCAATTTCAGAGTGAAGTTGAGAATCATCGTAACAAGAAGATTAAGTTCCTATGATCTGATTGAGGAGGTGAATATCTGAGTTATGAGTTTGGCAGTCACTTAAGACAGTGTGGAATTGTTTCACAGTTGACACCGCCCGGAACACCACAGCGTAATGGTGTGTCCAAACGTCGTAATCGAACCTTATTAGATATGGTGCATTCTATGATGTCTCTTGCTGATTTGCCACAATTGTTTTGGGGTTATGCATTAGAGACAGTTGCATTCACTTTAAATAGGGCACCATCAAAATCCATTGAGACGACGCCATATGAACTATGGTTTGGCAAGAAGCCAATGTTGTCATTTCTTAAAGTTTGGGGATGTGATGCTTATGTCAAAAAGCTTCAGCCTGAAAAGCTGGAACCCAAAGCGGAGAAATGCGTCTTCATAGGATACCCGAAAGAGACAGTCGGGTATACCTTCTATCTCAGATCTGAAGGGAAAGTGTTTGTCGCTAAAAACGGAACATTTCTTGAGAAAGAGTTTCTTGGAAAGAATTGAGTGAGAGGAAGATAGAGCTTGATGAGGTTATTGAACCTTTACTTCAACCAAAAAGTAGCGCAACGCAGAAAGATGTTTCTATGGAAACTACGACGGTAGAAGAGGAAGTTAATGATGATGATCATGAAGCTTCAGATTAAGCTACTATTGAACCTTGTAGGTCGACAAGGGCGCGTAGTACTCCTGGGTGGTACAACAACCCTGTCTTAGAGGTCATGTTGTTGGACAACAATGAACCTACGAGTTATGGAGGAGCAGTGATGGGCACGAGAAATGGTTAGAGGCCATGAAATCCGAGATGGGATCCATGTATGAAAACAAAGTATGGACTTTAGAAGTATTACCTGAAGGGCAAAAGGCCACTCAGAACAAATGGATCTTTAAGAAGAAGACAAACGCGAACGATAATGTCACCGTCTGTAAAGCTCGACTTGTGGCAAAGGTTTTTTCACAAGTTCAAGGAGTTGACTACGATGAGACTTTCTCACCCGTAGCGATGCTTAAGTCTGTCAGAATCATGTTAGCAATACCTACTTATTTCGACTATGAAATTTGGCAGATGAATGTCAAAACGGTGTTCCTCAACGGTTTCCTTGAGGAAGAGTTGTATATGATGCAACCCGAAGGTTTTATCGATCCAGAGAATGCTGACAAAGTTTGCAAACTCCAGCGATCCATTTATGGACTGGTGCAAGCATCTCGGAGTTGGAATAAGCACTTTGATGAGGTGATCAAGGCGTTTGAGTTTATATAAGTTTATGGAGAAGCTTGTATTTACAAGAAAGTGAGTGGGAGCTCTATAGCGTTTCTAGTATTATATGTCGATGATATATTGTTTATTGGAAACAATATAGAAATGCTAGAAAGCGTGAAGGAATATTTGAACAAGAGTTTTTCAATGAAGGACCTAGGAGAAGCTGCTTTCATATTAGGTATTAAGACCTATAGAGATAGATCGAGACGCTTAATAGCACTTTCACAGAGCACATACCTTGATAAAGTTCTGAAGAAGTTCAAAATGGATCAGTCCAAGAAGGGGTTCTTGCCTGTGTTACAAGGTGTGAAGTTGAGTAAGACTCAATGCCTAGTGACTCCAGAAGATAGATAAAAGATGAGTGTCATCCCCTATGCTTCAACCATAGGCTCTATCATGTATGCAATGCTGTGCACAAGACCAGATGTCAGCCTGGCCATAAGTATGGCCAGAAGGTTTCAAACTGATCCTGGAATGGAGCACTAGGTAGCGGTCAAGAATATCCTTAAGTACCTGAAAAGGACTAAGGAAATGTTTCTCGTTTATGGAGGTGATGAAGAGCTCGTCGTGAAGGGTTACGTCGATGCAAGCGTTGACACTGATCCGGATGACTCTTAGTCGCAAACCGGATACATATTTATTCTCAACGGGGGAGCGGTAAGCTGGTGCAGTTCCAAGAAAAGTGTGGTAGCCGATTCTACGTGCGAAGCAGAGTACATCGCAGCCTCGGAGGCGACGAAGGAAGGTGTCTGGATGAAGCAGTTCATGACAGATCTTGGAGTAGTGCCCAGTGCACTGAATCCAATGAACCTGTTATGTGACAACAATGGTGCCATTGCTCTGGCCAAGGAACCAAGGTTTCACAAGAGGACTAGACACATAGAGCGAGGCTTCAACTCCATCCGTGATTACATCGAGGAGAAGGACATAAATGTTTGTAAAGTGCACACGGATCTGAATGTTGCAGACCCGTTGACTAAACCTCTTCCAAGGGCTAAACATGATCAACACCAGAACTGCATGGGTGTTCGATTCATTACAATGTAAATCACATAGTGATATGAGCTAGATTATTGTCTCTAGTGCAAGTGGGAGACTATTGGAAATATGCCCTAGAGGCAATAAATAAAGTGTTTATTATTATATTTCCTTGTTCATGATAATCGTTTATTATCCATGCTATAATTGTATTGATTGGAAACACATTACATGTGTGGGTTAATAGACAACACTCTATCCCTAGTATGCCTCTAGTGAACTAGCTCGTTGATCAAAGATGGTCAAGATTTCCTAGCCATTGACATGTGATGTCGTTTGATAACGGGATCACATCATTAGGAGAATGATGTGATGGACAAGACCCAAACTACCAACATAGCATATGATCGTGTCAGTTTATTGCTACTGTTTTCTGCATCTCAAGTATATGTTTCTATGACGATGAGATCATGCAACTCACGGACATCGGAGGAGTTCCTTGTGTGTATGAAACGTTGCAATGTAACTGGGTGACTATAAAGGTGCTCTACACGTATCTCCGAGGGTGTCTGTTGAGTTGGCATGGATCAAGACTAGAATTTGTTACTCCGTGTGACGGAGAGGTATCTCAAGGCCCACTCGGTAATACAACATCACAATAAGCCTTGCAAGCAATGTGACTAAGTGTTAGTCGCGGAATGGTCCGGAGGTAAAGATTCATATATAGGAAGTCCTGTTTTGGTCGCCGGAAAATTTTCGGGCTCATCGGTAGTGTACCGGGAGTGCCGGTAGTGTACCGAGAGGCCTTCGGGAGGGGTATTTCGACCCAAGAGGCTTGATGGTCTGTGGGAGAGTCAATATCAGACCTTAGTGGGCTGGTGGAAACTCCCACACAAGGCCCATGTGGCTGGAGAAGAAAACCCAATAGGAAAAGGTGGAAAAAAGGCAAAAAAAAGGAGCAATCCTAGTCCTAGTAGGTTCGGCCGAACCATAGGAGCCTTGGCCCTTGCGCCAAGGCTCTCCTCCTCTCCTCCTATATATACTGGTGGGTTTTAGGGTTTTGCACTAGTTTTTTCAGCCACGTGCTACCCGTTCCTCCAGTGCATAGTTTCTCCTCTAGATCGGATTTTTGCAGTGCTTAGGCGAAGCCCTGCCGAAATTGCTCCACCACCATCGCCGGAGCACTGTCACGCTGCCGGAGAACTCTTCTACCTCTCCGCTCCTTCTTGCTGGATCAAGACGGCGGAGATCGTCATCAAGCTGTGCGTGTGCTGAATGCGGAGGTGCCGTCCGTTCGGCGCTACATCGGAAGGATCGTGATCACGTTCTTGGGACGGATCATGATCAAGTTCATGGGACGGATCGTGATTGGATCGCGGGACGGATCATGATTGGATCATGGGATGGATCGTGAGTGGATCGTGGGACGCACGGCGATTTGGATCGCGAAGACTTTCGACTACACCAACCGCGTTTCTTAACGCTTCCCGCTTAGCGATCTACAAGGGTATGTAGATCCACTCTCCCTCTCGTAGATGCTCATCACCGTGGATAGATCTGCGTGTGCGTAGGAAATTTTTTGTTCCCCATGCAACGTTCCCCAACATTCGGAACAACAAATAAAAGCATGTATTTCACATAAATTCAAAGCATAGCAATACAAAATATTAATATGATGGCACAAAAGTTTCCCTTTTTGAGATAAGCAGTGTCACACAAAATAAGCATGCACATTTAATGATTTTCCCTTAACTAAGCTAGTTGGGTTTTCAGCACGAGCACAAATGGATCGAAGATGATCAAAGTAATATTCTGCGGTAGTACGAAACACTAGTGGTTCCTCAACTTTTGGAGCAGCAAGTACGTCTATTTTTCGGGTATTTTGCGTTTCCTACCCATATCTAAAGATAGAAAACAATGTAATAAAAGAAAATAAATATTTCTTAGTGATAAACAAAACAAGCACACATGAGAATATCAACCACTACGTCATTGCTCCCCGACAACGACGCCAGAAAAAGGTCTCGATAACCCACAAGTTAGGGGATCGTTTGTATCCTTTTTCGATAAATAAGAGTGTCGAACCCAACGAGGAGTTAAAGGTAGAACAAATATTCCCTCAAGTTCTATCGACGACCGATACAACTGTGCGCACACTTTAATGTTTGCTTTACCTAGAAGAAGTATGAAACTATTTTGTAGGTGATAGGATAGTTAGCACGAATAAAACTAGAAGTACTTTGCGGGAATAAAACTATGAGTAAATTGCAAGATACTAAAAGTTACTTTTTTAGTAGAAAGCTTTTGTCAATTAAGAAGGTTATTTGTCCCTAGGTAATAGATAACTAGACCAGTAATCATTATTGCAATTTTAAATGAGGGAGAGGCATGAGCTAACATACTTTCCGTACTTGGATTATATGCACTTATGATTGGGACTCTAGAAAGCATCCACAACTACCAAAGATCATTAAGGTAAAACCCAAGAATAGCATTAAGTATCAAGTCCTCTTTACTCCCATACGCAACAACCCACCTACTCGGGTCTATGCTTCTGTCACTCACGCCACCCACCGTAAGCAAATCATGAACATATTACAACACCCTACAGTGGGGATCCCTCACATTTGCACGACATGGAGGGCACCATAGGACAACACGAAAATGAAACATACAACTCACACCAACCACGATCATTAATTAGCCCATAGGACAAAACGGATCTACTCAAACATCATAGGATAGCCACATATCATTGGGAAATAATATATGGAGTTGAGCACCATGTTTAAGTAGAGATTATAGCGGAGAAGAGGGGTGTTATACCGCTGCATAGAGGGGGAGAGAGTTGGTGTTGACGGTGGCGAGGTTGTTGGTGTAGATCGCCATCAGGATGATTGCCCTGACGGCGTTCCGGCACCACCGGGAGAGAGGGGGAGAGAGCCCCCTCCTTATTCTTCTTCATTCGCCTCCCCCTAGATTGGTGGAGAGTTCCCCCTCTGGTCCACGGCCTCCATGGTGGCGGTGGGACAGGAGCCCCTCTAAGATTGGATCTCCCTCTCCGTTCTCTGCTGTTTCGCGTTCCTGTTTCTCGCTGAAAACTGTTTCTTATATTATCGGAGATCTGTAACTCTGATTGCACTGAGAATTTAACACAATTTTTTTTCATATATAAGCGTCCTTGCGCCCGAAGTAAAGCTCCAACCACCTTACGAGGTGACCACAACCCACCACCATGCGCCTGGGCCTCGGGGAGCGACTTGGTGTCTTGTGGTGGCTATGGGTCTCCTTTTGTGTTGATTCCACCTCCCAAAAATAACAAATATTCCATAATAATTCTCCTTAAATTTTCATCACGTTTGGACTTCGTTTGATACGGAATCTCTGCGAAACAAAAAACATGCAACAAACAGGAACTGATAGTGGGCACTAGATCGATATGTTTGTCCAATAAATCATATAAAATGTTGCCAAAAATATGTGAACGTTGTATAATATTTGCATGAAACAATAAAAAATTATAGATACGATGGTGATGTATCAACGCTCTTCATATCTACCTCTGTAGTCTCCGGTACCAAACTGAATGACTAATCAACCAATGATGATCGGCAGGCCACGCTTAGCTTCTACAGGAGGGAAGTAGTGGTAGTCATCTTGGGACCCGAGCGATGGTGACATACCATCCTCTACTCTATCTCGTAGCCGACAGCGCCCGTAGATGTTTCGGCTTCATTGTTGTGGCAACGAGGCACGACGATGCAGACCTGGCAGTGTCCTCCTCATTGTCGCTCTTGCCCTACACCATATGCACTGCCTCGTCGAACTCCAGGTAGGCGGCTTCTAACTCTGCTTAATGCTGGCGGTACCACTAGCGGCCGAGGCAGATCTCGCAGGCAGAGCGGTAAGACTCAAGCAATGCCTGTTGGTCGGGCAACTCCACATTCGGCACAATGGATGTGTCGGCGATGAACATCTCCTCCACGCGCCGGTGCTTCTCGAGGAGCTGGATATTCTAGGCTCGTCAACTTGCACCTGCCGAAAATTAGCACCTCGCTCCTCTTGTTGCATTTTCGTGTAGTGGGCACCAGCCTCCCTGATGATGATGTCGGCATGCACCGACAAGGAGGGTGGTGCCGGCTCGCCCTTGGCTGCGTCCTCCATTTGAACGTCGGCATCCCCTGTCTTCCTATCAGCCGACAACAATGGCCACACCCTCCCTCTTCTGCTCGGACGCGAGGCTTTTCGAGAGGGCTTTGGAGCACGAGGAGGCCATGGAGGGCATGGTGAGGTGAGGGGAAAGTTACCGGAGGAGGATGAATGTGGATGTGGCCAGGGATGGAGTTCATATAGCTGGTAGATGACAATGGGAAGCGGTGGTGTGGGTTTCTCGGCAACCACATGTCAGTAATTAGGGTGACAGATTGACTAGGTGTCATTTGAACGAGAAGCAGTCACGTGCACCATGAAGCGGCGCGGGTGACACTCTCTCGGCCGTGCAGCACTAACCGTTTTGGGTGGGAAGCGTGTACAACCGAGGGAGGGGGTTAAGGGTGGTCGAGGGTAGTTAGCAAAAGACGTGACAGGGGCCGGGCTTCTGCAAAGGGCCTCCTTTTGTATCCGGTTTGCGGAAAAAAATACACGTTCAGACTATTCGACGAACCGATACAGGAATGTGTTGGGTCCTAAAAAAACATTCCATCTTGTTGGAAGGGAGAGAAGGATTTGGTGGAATAGTTGTTGTATTGCTTGAGCCTGATGGACATATATATATGAGTAGATGATCAACTTGGAGTACAAGACAAGCCAGAATAATTCCTAGTCTATCTTTTGTTTCCTAACTAATCACTATACTCAGCATCCCCCTACAGTCGCAACGGTAGCGATGCAGATGGTGAGACTGGAAAAGAATCCGAAGGTAAGCCGCCGGTCATCCCCCCACAGTCGCAATGGACAATGCATCACGGAAGTCCTGGCTAGAGTAGAAACGACGAGGTTGCTCAAGCTAGGCGGTAGCCCTTTGTGCCGATGTCGAGGTAGTTGAGAGCGTAGGGTGATGGAGCCATGGTCGAGGTAGCCGTGCGAAGAATGTCGTGGTCGATGTCGAGTCAGGGTATCCGGTGCTGAGAAAGTCGCCTTGGGCGCAACGAGGCCCCGAGTTAGTCATGAACGCAGTGGTATCGAAGTAGTGGTGCATCGAGAAGAATACGTAGTTGAGACGCATCGCGTCGGGATAGCCAAACCAGGGGATACGTCGTGGACGAAGGCACACGTTAGTGTTGCCAGCACCGGGCATGCATACACGGATGAAGACGAAGTTGACGAAGTACTGCTCCAGTCTTGCCAGACCTCAGGACATGCCATAGACGAAGGCACGCATCGGTGCTGCCAGCACCAGGCATGCGTAGATAGGGACTTGCGCAGAACTTGTATGCCTTGTCAAGGAGGTTAGCAGATACGAAATCGACGAAGGTTGCGGGGCAAATCGGCAGAGGGCCGATGTGTCCCACGGTGGTCGGAGTAGAAGTGGTCGGGGTAGACGACGGCGACATTGGCGATGTGCTGGTGTTGGACGAAGATGAAGGGGTTGGATGGCGGTGCGGCTCGGGTGAGCGAGCTGCAGCGGCGCCAAAGAAGAGCGGCGATGGCGGCCTAACGACGGCGGCGGTGGGTGGTTAGGAGCGCGATGTCAATGCTCGAAGTAGGCCAAGAAGAACCCGACAGCGTGACGAAGACTGGTACAGACGGTGGTGTTCCCGCGCATAGGGACTCAACACGGCGCATGCCACGAAGAAGTCGACGCGCGGGGATGGCGGAGTGAACCGCAGGCTGCGGTGTTATGGCCCGAAGGTGCGATGCAGCGGCAGCAAGCGGTCGGGGCGACAATGGGAAGACCTCAGGGCGGCTGCATGGACCACTTGCCACACTCGCTACGGTCGGTGCAGTCACAGGGACGACCTGGAGCGGACGGCCTCGGGGCGGCATAGACCGTAGGTCATGACGCCACGACCAGAAGGGGTGACGCAGCGGTAGCACACGGGTCGGTGTAGCTGTGGAGAGAACCACGGGGCGGTGGTGATGTGGCCCGAATGGGCGACGTAGGGGCAGCCAAGTGCTCGATCGATGGAGGGGCACGCTTTACTCGGGACAGTCTTTACGCGACCCATGGAGGCACGCACAACCGACGGGCCAGGTCGGCCGCATGGCGCAGATGAGGCGGATCGCGGCATCAGGTTGGTGATCAAGCCGACCTCGCGCGAGGTTGGGGACGCCACTTCATGGAGGCGGGGTGGCGGAGTTCGAGATGAAGCCAATGATGACAGTCGGCGTGAGACGACGTGTGTACGAGACTAATGCGACCAGAGTCGGCAGCCGGCCCAACGCAGCCGGCGTGAGGTAGCTGGCGAGGCCGACGCAGCCGTCAGCTAGCAGCCGGCCTGAGGCAAGCAGCAAGGCCGATGCGGACGGAGCTGACAGAAGGCCCAACGTAACCGACATGCGACCGTATGAGGCGACTACGGAGCGAGTGGTAATGAAGCAGTCCCGGTCGAAGAAGGGCAACGACGGCCGGCGCACGCGAACGGGCGAGGAGACGCGCGGTCGGTGATGCGGAGGGGCCGCCGCTTTGTGTGAGGCCATCGGGTCGGTGTAGGGGCCGGGTCGCGCCGATATCGGAGTAGAGGTGCGGTGGTCTACGGTGGCGGCGGGTGACGCAAACCGATCTAAGATCGGAAAAACAAAAAGAAAAGGCCGATCAATGCGACCAGCGAAAGAGAGAAAACCCGGATCAATAGATCAGGAAAAAGACTCTAGAGCAGCCAGTCAACACGACCAGCGGACGAACCCTAGATAAGGGAGGCGCGACCCCTGGCTGCGGTCATGGAGGCCGACCACCCCAAGGACGGTGCACGAGACGGATTCTCCACACGAACGAACGACCCGTTAGGTTCGAACTGACTTAGGTTGGACCGGGACCGCCTTTGCAATGTTACTTGGTTCAACTTCATTTGTGACCTTTTCTACCAAGGAGCAAGAAAACGTATACGCTTTAGCAAGGGATGAGCGCGAAATCCGTTGCTTGTCCTTTCGGTAGCCTTCTTTCATTTCTGAATTTGCTTACGAGCAGTCCTTTCATCAGTATGAGTTCGTTGACCGCATATGGGCTACGGCGGCTAGGATTGGATTGGTTAGGTTGATATCATGTTGGAAGGGAGAGAAGGATTTGGTGAAATAGTTGTTGTATTGCTTGAGCCTCATGTGCATATATATAGGAGCACATAATCAATTGGAAGTACAAGACAAGTCAGAATAATTACTAGTCTGTCTTTTGTTTTCTAACCAATCACGACACTCAACAAGACCATACGATCAAAGCGTATGCAGACAATTTGAGGTTGAGCCTTGAAGATGGATCGCATCACGTCACCGGGCACTTTGGCTGGTCTAGCTACAACATCCGCAAAAGGAAGAAGATAGATTTCCAAACGTGGACACATCGATCGATCGTTTGGAAACTCATGGATTCATGCCAGAAAAAAACCAAAGACCAAACCGTTCAATCAGATTTTCCACTCTAGCTCCGCGGTGTCATCCACGGCGCCTCCAGAATGTTGCGGTGCATGTGTGTGGGTTGGGTCCGAGGGGCGCATCATCGGCCGGAGAGGCAGATCGAGGCGTGTAGCATGCTACCTGTAGGTAGTAGTAAGTACTATGGTGCATGTACGTGCATGTGGGGCGGGAGTCCTTAATTCGAAGAGATAAAAGACGATAAAGGTGGCGGTCTAGATATCTAGAGCATGGAGAGCTAGCTATCAAAGCAAGTACAATAGGGTGACGTGGGCGGGCTGTAAGACTTAAAATAAAATATTTGTGATGAGTTGGAAGAGAGTACTAGTAGAAAACAGGGCATTGGTTCGGGCCTCCTAATCCCATTAATCCCGGTTCGCTCATGCACTAGGACCAAATGTGGCAACCGTCTCGGTTCGTGAGCCTAGCGGGCCGGCCGGGCCACGTGGGCCATTGGTCCCGGTTCGTCTGGCCCCTTTGGTCCCGGTTCCAGTCACGAACCGGGACCAATGCGCCTTGCTCCTGGCCCACGACCATTAGTCCCGGTTCGTGGATGGAACCGAGACCAAAGGGAGACATATTGTCCCGGTTCCAGCCACGAACCGGGACCAATGCTCTGCCTATATAAACCCTCGCCTGCCGCTAGCAGAGCCGTGGAGTGCTCTGTTTTTCCTGGACAACAATGTTAGAGATTTGTGGTGCTCTAGCTCACCTCCTATGCACATGAGGTGTTCGATGAAATGCTCGAGCCACACTTAAGCTTTCTCCTGTCGAAGCTCCTTGTCCAAGCTCCATTTTCGTCAAGGTTTGTCTAGGTTTGGCGATCCTTCCTGTCCTGTCCCCGTCCTGAAACCGCCGTCGATCGCCCGCGCGTGGTGAGCCTTTTGATCTTATCTTCTTTCTAAAAGAAAATATACTTACTTGTATGATTTTCTTACTTTTATTATTGTTTGTTATTATATAGTGCCATGGTTATGGTATCCGCCCACTTCGGCCCTCGTCTAGTCTATGATTCACATGTGGTATATTATCTTTTATAACTATTTCACACATCTAATGTCTATGACAATTAATTATGCCACCAACTTGACGTAGATGTTTTTATCTACAGGAAGTAGTTGAACCAAAAATGGATACCGACTATGCAATTCTGCTCGGCAAGTTAACTAAAGCTAAAAAAGAAAACGACATTTGAAAGAAAAATTGAAAAGAACTGAAGATGAGAAGATGGGATTGGAGTTGCATGTTGCCGATATCGTCGATGATCATAGGACCAAGATGGCTGCAACGCACTTGAAGCTTGGAAAGATTAGAAAATATGCCATTGATAAAGAGGCTTGGTATCATTATGCTGTTGGATCAATTGTTACCTTAGTTCTGACTATGATCGCATTTGTTGCTGCACTGAAATGTTTTAAATATTTTTAATGTATGGTTTAATTAGATGCTCTGGAGACCTATATATTGGTCAACGAGAACTATGTATCTACTTTGGTTTTAATGTGATGATGAACTTCTATTAATTTGGTCACTTATGTATTCCTGATGTTCTGTAATGGTTTTTGACACACTTAATTGTATATAATGCACGCAGATGAATCGGCAATGGATGTATGGCAACAGACGCACCGACGAGTGCATTAAGGGGGTGCATCATGTTCTCGAAGTGGCCGAGGCAAACAAGAAGAATGGTTTCATATGGTGTCCATGCCCTACATGTGGGAATTTGAAGTCTTACTCTGACCAGAAAATCCTTCACAACCACCAGTTTGTGAAGGGTTTCATGCCACACTATAATGTTTGGACCAAGCATGGAGAAATAAGGGTTATGATAAAAGACGGTGAAGAAGAAGAGGATGATGACAACTATGTGCCCCCTGAATACGGTGATGCTGCAACCGAGGAACCTGACGATCAAGAGGAACCAGACGATGTGCCCGATGATGATCTTCGCCGGGTCATTGTTGATGCAAAGAGACGGTGCGAAAGTGAAAAGGAGAAGCTGAAGTTCGTTTGCATCTTAGAGGATCAGAAAAAAGGGTTGTACCCCAATTGCAAACATGGCAACACAAAGCTCGGTAACACACTGGAATTGCTGCAGTGGAAGGCAGAGAATGGTGTACCTGACAAAGGATTTGAGAAACTACTGAAAATATTGAAGAAGAAGCTTCCAAAGGATAACGAATTTCCCGACAGTACGAATGCAACAAAGAAGGTTGTATGCCCTCTAGGATTGGAGGTGCAGAAGATACATGCATGCCCTAATGAATGCATCCTGTACTGCAGTGAGTACGAGGAACAGAACACATACCCGGTATGCGGTGCATTGCGCTATTAGATCAGACGCGATGACCCTGGTGATGTTGAGGGAGAGCGCCCCAGGAAGAGGGTTGCTGCCAAGGTGATGTGGTACGCTCCTATAATACCATAGTTGAAACGTTTGTTCAAAAACAAAGAGAATGCCGAGAATATGCGATGGCACAGAGAGGACCGTAAGAAAGACGGGAAGTTGAGAGCACCCGCTAATGGGTCGTAGTGGAGAAAAATCGAGAGAAAGTACTGGAAGGAGTTTGCAGGTGATGCAAGAAACGTATGGTTTGGTTTAAGAGCGGATGGCATTAATCCTTTTTCGGGAGCAGAGCAGCAATCACAGCACTTGGCCCGTGACTCTATGTATCTATAACCTTTCTCCTTGGCTGTGCATGAAGCGGAAGTTCATTATGATGTTAGTTCTCATCCAAGGCCCTAAGCAACCCGGCAACGACATTGATGTGTACCTAAGGCCATTACTTGAAGAAATTTTACAACTGTGGAATGGAAACGGTGTACGCGTGTGGGATGAGCACAAACAGGAGGATTTTGACCTGCATGCGTTGCTGTTTGTAACCATCAATGATTGGCCTGCTCTCAGTAACCTTTCAAGACAGATAAACAAGGGATACCACGCATGCACGCACTGTTTAGATGACACCGAAAGTATATACCTGGACAATTGTAGGAAGAATGTATACCTAGGGCATCGTCGATTTCTTCCGACAAACCATCAATGTCGATTGAAAGGCAAGCATTTCAAACGCGAGGCAGATCACCGGAAGAAGCCCGTCATCCGTACTGGTGATCACATACTTGCTATGGTCAATGATTTACAAGTAATATTTGGAAAGGGTACCGACGGACTATATGTTCGGAATGACGCCGAGGGACGCGTACCCATGTGGAAGAAGAAATCTATATTTTGGGACCTACCCTACTGGAAAGACCTAGAGGTCCCCTCTACAATCGACATGATGCACGTGACGAAGAATCTTTGCGTGAACCTTTTAGGTTTCTTGGGCGTGTATGGGAAGACAAAAGATACAACGGAGGCACGGGAGGACCAGCAACGTATTCACGAAAAAGACAGCATGCCTCCAAACCAGTATGAAGGTCCTACCAACTATGCTCTTACCAAAGAAGAGAAGGAAATCTGCTTTGAATGCCTGCTCAGTATGAATGTCCCGTCTGGCTTCTCGTCGAATATAAAGGGAATAATAAATATTGCAGAGAAAAATTTCCAGAACCTAAAGTCTCATGACTGCCACATGATTATGACGCAACTGCTTTCGGTTGCATCGAGGGGGATTCTACCGGAAAACGTTCGATTAGCCATTGTGAAGCTATGTGCATTCCTCAATGCAATCTCTCAGAAGGTGATCGATCCAGAAATCCTACCAAGGTTAAGGAGTGATGTGGCGCAATGTCTTGTTAGTTTTGAGCTGGTGTTCCCACCATCCTTCTTGAATATCATGAAGCAGATCCTAGTTCATCTAGTCGACGAGATTGTCGTTCTGGGCCCTATATTTCTACACAATATGTTCCCCCTTTGAGAGGTTCATGGGAGTCCTAAAGAAATATGTTCATAACCGCGCTAGGCCAGAAGGAAGCATCTCCATGGGCCATCAAACAGAGGATGTCATTGGGTTTTGTGTTGACTTCATTACTGACATTAAGAAGATTGGTCTCCCTCAACCGCGGTTTGAGGGGAGACTGACTGGAAAGGCACGCTAGGAGCGAAGTCAATAATATGTGGGGACGGGCATTCTTGGTCTCAAGCACACTACACAGCTCTACAGAATTCTACCTCAGTGACCCCATATGTGGATGAACACAAGAACATTCTTCGCTCCAAACACCCAGAGCAGTGTTGATGACTGGATTACATGTGAACACATCAAGACTTTCAGTAGTTTGTTGCAAACACGTCTCAGGTGTGACAACAATGTTTCTGATGAGCTGTACTCATTGGCGAGGAGACCATCTTTGACTGTATTGACTTACAAAGGGTATGAGATAAATGGGAATACATTTTACACGATCTCCCAAGATCAAAGGACCACCAACCAAAACAGCGGTGTCCGCTTTGATGCAGCAACGACCAATGGGAAGGTCGACACATATTATGGTTACACAGAGGAGATATGGGAACTTGACTATGGACATGGTTTCAAGGTCCCTTTGTTTCGATGCAAATGGGTCAATCTTACAAGAGGCAGGGTACAGGTAGACCCGCATTATGGAATGACAATAGTGGATCTCAACAATCTTGGGTACACAAACGAACCATTCGTCCTATCCAATGATGTGGCGCAGGTTTTCTATGTTAAGGACCTGTCTACCAAACCGAGAAAAATAAAAGATAAGGAAGCGAATACATCATACGATGAGCCAAAGCGTCACATAGTTCTTTCAGGCGAAAGAGACATCGTGGGATTGGAGGGCAAGACAGACATGTCTAAAGATTATCAAAAGTTTCAGGAAATTCCTCCCTTCAAAGTCAAGGCTGACCCAAGCACCCTATTAAACAATGAAGATTACCATGGTTACGGCACAATAAACAAACGACACAAGCGAAGAAAAAGTGAAGACTTTCTCTCCACAACTATTATGATGATGCCTTTGATCTAGAATATCACTGCAGTTACATGTGAAGAAATGAAATGCCTTTTGTAACAGATGAGTTTCCGTCCGAAAACCTGATACTTCGAAAGAGATTGTCCGTTTTGTATACGAAGTGCATCCAGTTTTTTGCCGTAATCCTCTCAACTTGTTATAACATGTTATGTGGTTGAAATGATGATACCATGCCAACTTTTAACCTTTTCAGAGTTCATTTGAAGTGCTTTTCAATTTCAGGATTATTTAGCTCAAAAAAATCAGTAAGTGCATGACAAATACCAAATGAAGTTAGAAAGGGTGAAAAATTGATGGTGTGGCTTTGAATGGTGCATTTTCAACACACAAAAAGTATGGAGTTCAAATAAGTTCAAAAAAATAAAATCCCTTTGTAATAGATGAGTTTTCGTCCGAAACCGTGATACTTCGAAAGAGATTGTCCATTTTGTAAACGAAATGCATCCAGTTTCTGCCGTAACCCTCTCAACTTTTTAACACATGCTATGTGGGTGAAATGATGATACCATGCCAACTTTCAAACTTTTCATACTTCATTTGAAGTGCTTTTCCATTTACTGTCATTTTAGCTCAAAATAAATGATAAAATGCATGAAAAATAGCAAATGAAGTCAGAAAAGGGTTGAAAGGGACGATGTGGCTTTGAATGGTGCATATTGAATGCAGAAAAAGTCTTGAGTTAGAAATTGTTTCAAAAATTGAAATCCTTTTGTAACAGACGTGTTTTCGTGCGAAACCCTGATACTTCGAAAGAGATTCCCCATTTTGTACATGAAGTGCATCCAGTTTTTGCCGTAACCCTCTCAACTTTTTAGCAAATGCTATGTGGGTGAAATGATGGTACCATGCCAAGTTTTAACCATTTCAGAGTTTATTTGCAGTGCTTTTTAATTTAGGGTCATTTTAGCTCAAAATAAATGCTAAAATGCATGAAAAAAGCAAATGAAGTCAGAAAAGGGTTGAAAAGGGATGATGTGGCTTTCAATGGTGCATATTGAATGCAGAAAAATTCTTGAGTTCAAATATTTATAAAAAAATTGAAATCATTTTGTAAGACACATGTTTTCGTTCGGTAAAAGTTATATAACTAAACTTGATATTATATACAATTCATGCAACTATAATTATCAAAGTTATGTTTGTTAAAAAAATTAATAGAAAAAAGAATATTCATAAAGAATTTTTTGTTAACAACTTTTAATAGGCAAAGAAATAACATAAAAATAGCAAAAGTGAAAATAGATGCGCTTATAGGGAAATTCAACCTAAATTAAAAGTGCTAGTTAGGCGCCTAACTAGCAATTTGAATTTAGGTCGAATTTCCTGTATAAGGGCATCTATTTTCACTATTAGAGGAGCTCGACAGGTCATGCGCATCGGGGCTTATAAACAGGTGCGGTCTCACCTCGACTAGCGAGGTGGGACTAAAAATTTGACACCGCTACGCCAGGCCTTTGGTCCCGGTTGGTGGCAGCAACCGGGGCTAAAGGCCCCCCTTTAGTCTCGGTTGCTACCACCAACCGAGACCAAAGGTCCCTATTTCCCGCCCTTTGGGCTGACGAAAAGGGACCATTGGTCCCGGTTCGTGGCACCAACCTGGACCAATGCCACTCTTTGGTCCCGGTTCGTGGCACCAACCGAGACCAAAGGCCTCCGCTTCCCGCCCTGTGGGCTATAGAAAACAGGGCTTTGGTCCCGGTTGGTGGCATGAACCGGGACCAAAGGGGGCACTGGTCCCAGTTGGTGCCACGAACTAGGACCAGTGCTCCCTGTATATAAGCCCACACTTAGCAGTTTTCGACCATATCGCTCCCCCGAAGGCCAGATCCCACCCACGCCGTCAGGCTGCCCGAATCTCGCACGCTCTCCGTCGCCGTCGCCGCCGCCGGCCGCCATCCCCAACCTCGCTCCGGCCGCCCCGCCCCGCGTCGGCCACCCCGCCCCGCGTCGGCCGCCCCGCCCCGCTCCGTCCACTATTCTTCCCCGCTCCGGCCACAATCCCCCTTCCCTATACGTGAGGATGATTTTTTGTTTTTTGTTCATATATATGTGTGTATGATATTTTTTTTGTTCATATATATGCGTATGATGTTTTTTGTATGTGTTCATATATGCATATGTATGTGTTCATATATGTGTATGTGTATGTATGTGTTCATATATGTGTTCATGTATGTATGTGTTCATATATCTGTATGTGTATGTACGTTTTATTATATTAGCTCTCATTACATGTTATTTAATTATTATTCATATATGCTTGTCGTATTTCCCTATTACTGTTTATAGAAATTGTCGTATCCCGTATCGCCGTACCCGTATTGCCGTATCGATGTTGCCATATCGGTGCTTCGTAGGTTACCGCCGCCGCGTGATGATATGTCTGGCCGACTTTTTTTGTTCATATAGAAAACTCCGGTAATTTTGAAATTTGGGGGGACGTCAATGAACCGCCTCTCGCCCGACCAACTCTCGAGTCTGCCTAAACCAGGACTGAAAAAGCGTTGTCGATCTCCTACCCCCTCTTGCCCCTACCCGACAAACTCTCGAGGCCACCCAAACCACTAGAAGAAAACTCCAGTAACTTCGATCAACCCTCTCTCGCCCGACCAAACCCTAGAAGCGTTGCCGAGGCCACCCAAACCCAAGAAGCGTCGAGGCCACCCAATCCCTAGAAGAGTTGTCGAGGCCACACCAAACAGTAGAAGCGTCGAGGCCACTAATCTGATCCCTTGTCTATGTTTGCCACTAATTAATATATCCATCTCTCATGTTTGTATATTAATTACCTTGTTGTAATATTTGCAGAAACCATGGATCCAACCATGGATCCAACCATGAACAGAGACTTTGAAGGAGAAGAGTTGTTGGGGGACATGATCCGCGCGGGCAGTAATATCTTTTTGTTAATCAATTTTGACATGGAAGAGCTAGGACATGATGATGAAGGCTCCAGTCACCGAATATTGGAGGAAGAAGGAGACCATGATGACGACTCCGGTGACCAAGAGCCGGAGGACGAAGAGACCATGATGACGGCTCCGGTGACCGAACGGAGGGAGCTGTTGCAAAGTCGTTCGGCGAGGTATATATATTAATTAAGCCTGTGCTGAGTAATTGATGCATTAATTGTTTTGGTATGTACATATATTAAATAGTATGTCTTCTTTTATATAGCCCTCCGGATCGAGCCAAACTTCGGTAATGAGACGAGTCCCGAAGGAAAGGTTGGGCAAGGAAGAAAGGTTCACGATCATCTTAATCGCGAACGATGGCCAACCGGTTGAACCCAAGAAGACCAAGGATGCATTTTCTGCTCAGTGTGGAGCTATTGTCAGGGACAGCATCCCGATCAGCATCCAGCAATGGAATGAGCCGGCTAAGAACGCTAAGAACTACGACCCTCAAGTTTCTTATGTCACCGATAGACAGAAAGAAGATCTTTGGAAGGCCCTGAAGGCAAATTTCACCCTACCGCCAGAGGAGGATGAGAGTAATCCAGTTATAGAGCCACTGGCCAAGTATTGTACTCTTAAGAAGATGGCAGATCTTTTTAGGAGGTGGAAGAATGAGTTGAAAGCTAAGTTTGTCGACCAAGAGAAGACTCCAGTATTCGACGGCCGATATGAAGGGATAATAGATCAATGGGACACGTTCGTGGCCTACAAGACTTCTGAAAATAGTAAGAAAATGTCAGTGATAAACAAGAAAAATGCTGAGAAGAAGCAGTATCACGATCGCAAGGGGTTAGGTGGCTACCTTAGAGCCCGGACGTTGTGGGCCAAATGGGAGGATGACCTGCGAGCTAAAGATGTCGAACCAGATGTAGGGAACTGGCCAGACCGTTCAAGGACTTGGTTCTTCAGGGTTGGGGGAACTTTGGACCCTGAAACAGGGAAGTGCGTTTGGACGGACGAGCAACTTGCAATACTCGTCAGGAAGCTTAAGCAAGTTATCAAGGAAGCACTGGAAGGGAGGTTCATTCCCAACAGAGAGAAGGACGAGCTGACTGAGGCCCTCGGGAATCCTGAGCACCCTCGACGAACACGAGACACGACAGGCTCTATTTCGTGGAAGCTTGGGTTTCCCGGGGCAGGCGGTTACAAAAGCCGAGAGAGGAAGAGGAAACACGAGCTGAGCGTTGTGCAGGAGCTCAATGCAAGAGTACGAAGGCTAGAGGAAGAAGTTATGAGCTAGCGAGCTCCCGACCAGCAACTTGATCAGGGGCACGAAGCTACCCCAGAAGCTACCCCGCCATGTCAATGGAGAAGCAGCGTGGCTTCCACGGAGCTCCTTCAGCAGCCTGACTTCACGGCTCCTAGCTACCCCGTGGATGCTATCACATACGGCCAACATTGCGAGCTTATGAAAAAATGCGTTAACCTCACCTTCAAGGCGGCTGACGGCTTTGTTGCACCTCCTCGAAATGACAAAACTTTTCACCACGGTCAGATTCCACATGACTATGTTGTTGTGCAAGTGGATGAAATAATGGGGGGAGTTGAGTAGCTCCAGCTTGGCCACCCCACAGGTGAAGGGGAGACTCAGGTGAGATTTGCTGTGAGGAGTACATGTCTATGGAGGAAGGAGCACATCAAGCTTCCGAACTGGACGCCTTCGCCTCCTCCTCCTCCTCCTCCGGCGAGTGATGAAGGCACTCATTCTCCTCCTCTGGCGAGGGATCAAGGCACTCCGCCTCCTCCTCCTCCGACGAGTGATGAAGGCACTCATCCTCCTCCTCCTCCTCCGGCGAGGGATCAAGGCACTCTGCCTCCTCCTTTGCCTCGCCCGACACGTGACGTCGACGATCAAGGCACTTCGCCTCCTCCTCCGCCTCCTCTAGCGCGTTCGAGCAGTCCGCCTCCTCCTCCGCCTCCTCAACAACGGCGGAAGATAGCCGCCGCCGCTCCTCCTCCTCCTCCGCCTCCTCCTCCGGCGCGTCGGAGCACTCCGCCTCCTCCTCTGCCTCGTAAGCAACGACGGAAGAGAGATGCCGTCGCTCTGGCTGCTAGCAGTACAACCAGTGGCGGGAGGCCATACGAATACGGTCCTAAGTCTCTCAAGCTATTGGAAAAGTTGCCATACGAGAGGACAGCAGAGGAAACCGCGAAGATATCTCAAGACCAAGTGAGGGCCCATTTTGCAAAGAAAGCTCCACCTCCGAAGCAGACCATAGATCCGGTGGCAGCAAAGCGCACTGTCGAGTCCCTGAAGCGACCACTACCGCCTCCGCTGGATACCAACTATGTCCGCGCTACTAAAAAGGCATATCAAAATGCGGTGCGGATGGGAACTACTTCCAGTGATGAGAGGTTAGCAAAACGAAGATGTGGGAAAAAATTCCCCGGACCGGCGAACAGGCTAACCAATCGTGCCCCCCCGCTGAAGGTGTCTTCCGATATCGCCGCTAATCATCCGGGGATGGTGCCCGGTATCAATCCTGCTGATTACATGAGCGATGATGTACTATTTGAGCCGTTGGAGGTGGACGATTTCAAATACCAGTACGGTAAGCCTCTCGTCAAAGATGGAAGTCCTCCTATAGGAACGATGATGAGACAATTGCATGATTGGTACATGAAAACCTGCAGCGAGTCTAGGATTGATTGTTTGATGATCAGTATTAAAGAGAAGCACGAATCCTTTGGCTAGGAGGTGATTAATGTTGAATTTGATGAGCTTTTCCAGTTTTACAATGAAAAGGACATCGACATACAAATCATGACTTGCTACCGTCTGTATGTACTTCTGTAATTAAGTCTCTATATATAGCTCACCTCTTTCATTGCATGTATATATATAATTATCCTCATCACTATATTATGTAGATTGAAGATCGCCGAATGCAGAAAAGCAAAAATGTATGACATTGGGTTCATTAACCCAAATATCATACATGAAGTGACGGTTCAAATGTATCCCAAACAAACCGAGGAGAACTTGCTAGAATCGATCCTTAAAAATCAAAACAAAGACAAAATACTCCTTCCTTACAACTGCAGGTGAGTGTTACTGTCTTGTGCATATTCGGTTTCTCCCTTATTACTCGAGGGTATAGTAATGTAATTCATGACCTATGCATGTGTGCGCAGCCACCACTTTATTCTACTAGAGATTAAGCTTGACCGGGGAGTAGTAACCGTCTTAGACTCGAGACGAAATAAACCCGAGTTGTATGCGAACCTGACTGAAATGCTCGAGAGGTAAGTTCAATCGATCATTATCGCACCATATCGGCAACTTTGTTCATTTCCTGATATATATCAAGTAATTATTTTCTTTGTCTCGCAGGGTTTGGAAATATTTCACCAAAATTGCTCTCGGACTGCCTACTGAGCTGCAATTTAGACACCCGAGAGTAAGTAATATATACTAACTAGTTCCGCCCAACTCCCATTTATTCTATCTAGTTTCATCAATATATACCATTTAGCATGCTTGCTTATCAGTTTGATTACCCTCTATTTCTCGTATAGTGCTTGTTTCAGGAACAAGGGACTAGTTTTGTGGATACTACGTTTGCGTGTTCATCTATAACGCGACGAATCCTAATAAGCGGGGCTACACTGAAAAATAATTTGAAGTGCGTAAGCAAAAATATTCACAATTTTATTTTATTACCATCATTTGTGTTGAGTTTCATTCATATACATGTATTGACCCTCTTCTTCAATTTAGATGTGGCTGATGCAGGATGAACTCCTACCACAAGATCGCATACGAGCAATTTAAGAGAAATTGGCGGGATTCTTTATTGACCACGTCACAAATAAAACCGGAGAATACCATATGGAACTTGAAATTAGATGTTAGGAATTGTAACATAGGATAGATTTACGAAAACTTGTTGTTTGACCAATCTCTCGAAGAAGGAGGAGGTCGATCACTTCTCTCTGTATATGTTCATGACAATCTTGTGTACTTAATGATTTCCTTCATTTGCTTACTAACTAGCGTGTCGCGAGTTCTCTCTATACGTATAGTACGTAGCGTCGCGACCAAGCACGGAGATAAGAGAGGTCACTTCTCTCTATTAGCTAGCTAACAAAATATATGAAACCCCTAAATTAACCCTCCAAAACCTTCCATCTTTAAAAAAAACAGCTCCTGAGCTGCTGACGCATGGATGCTCTTTGGTCCCGGTTGGTGTTACAAACAGGAACCAAAGGCCCTGCTGCCTGGACTCGGCGGAGCGGCCACGTGTAGCCCCATCTGGCCCGGTTCGTAAGCGAACCGGGACTAAAGGTCATGGGCTTTAGTCCCGGGTCCAGAACCGGAACAGATGGGCCTCTAGAACCGGGACAAATGGATCTTTTTCCACTAGTGGAGAGAAGAGGAGAGAGAGAAGAAACGGACTACAAATAAACAGCCGGATGCAACACGCGCTCCAAAACACCTTATATCAATAAAGTAATACTTATTTACATCTACCTATTGTACTTGCCGGCTATAAGCTTGGCTATAAATGACGTGTCAACATCATATAGCCAACAGCTGGTTGTATTATTAACATTCTTAGGCTTTCTAGTTCTTGGACCTGGCTACGTGGCTATGGACTCGTAGTTGGAGCATCGGAGAGGTCGCTGTAGTCCACTCCCAAGTTTCGATGGACGAGCGTGCATCGGTGCGGACTATGGTTTCCTTATTCGTGTATGGCACTAGCATGGCTTTTCCGTCTAGCCCTGCAGCTCCATAGCTGCCAACGGGCAACAACCACCAGATCGATTCCATCTCATGCGTCTTGCATCCGCCGCGGCTCGGTAAATAGGGCAAAACCCCAGAGACCAGGCGGCCGCGGCTCGGTAAATAGGGCAAAACTGCAGAGACCAGGCGGCCGGGGTAGTTGGTGGCCCGTACGAATGGGTTCATAAAAATTGCACGGGATTGTTAAATCTCAGTCGATTAAAATTTAATGAAGTATTAACCATTTTTATATTCGTAAGATTTATGTGAAGATTTATGTAGTTTTTTTCTGATTTTGTCTACGACCCATCTAAATGTGACACATCATTGCATATCTAAATGATTAAATAAAGCATAAAAAAGAAAACGTCCATACAAATCTTCACATAAGATCAATAATATAAAACTTAGATGTGTAATACTTATCTCACATCTAGAAGTGTTTTAGCAAAACCAATTTTTTTCTATAACTCATGTCACTTAACTAAGATTTGGTTGTCTTAATTAATTGAGATATAACCACACCCAAAAAATGTACTAGCAACTCCGTCCGTTTCATCACTAATGGTGAATCAGCCATCGATCAATTAAGATGCCGTAAAGTTAAAAAAAAAACAGTACGTGCCGGAACAAGAAACACATATTTACCCAGTACGTCCATTCAAGTCACTCACCTAGGTACATGGCTGTTGGTCAACAAGGGAAGGAACGTGACTACTGTTTGCCCAGTCCTTTGTGTAAGCATCTTCTCTAGTCTTACTGTAAAACAAAGGCATCTTCTCTAGCCTTTAGGCCTATCGCATTGCAGCTGGGCCACCTTTAATATTGGCAATAGGGGATAATATTCGTACTACGTGTTGCCGCTGTTGCATCCCATGCACGTCGTAAATACGCACGCAATGCGAACCCCATGGATCGATCGATCTCCTCCGGCTCCCAGCCAACGGTAGCGATCGCACGTTCCCTTCCGTGTAGTGACTTTTGACAAAGCCACTGCATGCCAAAGGAAAAAGCGTGGTAAAATCATATCAGCAATTCATCTGTCAATCAGCAGCTCCAAAACGTGAGGAGATTATTTGATCACGCCGCGAACAACCGAAAGGACGCGAGGGATTTGGGGTCCTGTTACGAACCGGGATCAATGGGTGAATCAGTTCCGGTTCGAGCGGTTAGGATGCCGGCCGGTCCTCGGCAGGAACCAGTCCCGATTCGTCTGACCCCTTTAGTCCCGGTTCCAGACACGGATCGGGACTAAAAGGCCTCGCTCCTAGCGCAACCCCTTTAGTCCCGGTGCTAGCCACCAACCCGGACTAAAGAGATGCCTATATATATATATATATATATATATATATATATATATATATATATATATATGCTCGCCCCTGCCCGCTCACTCCTCTGTATTTTGGCCGGCCGTCGTGTGGGAGGTGTGCTGTTCTCTGTTCTCACCTCCTATATGCACATGAGGTGTTTGATGAAATATCGGAGCCACACTTAAGCTTTCTCCTCTCCAAGCATGACCTCCAAGCTACATTTCCCCCAAGATTTGTCTAGGTTTGGCGGTGCACCAACTACACAAGTGTTCTAAAAGGTTACCAACTTCATCCTTTCATCTCTCACTGCTAGTTTAACTCATTTCAAATGCTCTAGAAGTAGAGTGGTTTGTGGGTTTTAGTGGAGGAGTGTATGTGGGAGTTCTTTTGATTAGAAGCACAATTAGGATTGAAATTAACTTCTTAGAGTCTGCACATGTGTAGGGTGCCGTCCCCGTCCTCGTCCTCACCGCCATCAATTGCCCGTACCGATCTTGTCGCCGGCACCACCGTAGTGAGCCTCTTGTTCTTAGTTTTTTAGAATAAAAAAATTCTTACATATATGATTTAGAATGATACTTGTACAATTTTCTTACTTTTATTATTGTCTGTTATTATATAGTGCCATGCTTTTGGTATCCTCCCCCGTGGGCCCCCGTCCGGTCTATGATTCAGATGTGGTACATTTTCTTTTATAACTATTTGTTTCATTCAGTGTTTATGACAGTTATTCTGACCAACGTGACATAGATGTTTTTATCTAGGAGGTATGTGAACCGAAAATTTCAACCGACCCTATCATCGAGAGGTTAAATTTGGTTGAACAAGAAAACAATTACTTGAAAGAAAAATTAAAAAGAGTTGAAGAGGAGAAGATGAAATTGGAGTTGCATGTTGTCGATGTCATCGACGATCACAAAATCGGGATGGATGCAATGCGCTTGAAGATTAGAAAGATTAGAAAATATGCTATTGATAATGAGGCTTGGTATCATTATGTTGTTGGATCAATTGTTACCTTAGTTGTGATTATGATCGCATTTATTATTGCATTTAAATGTTTTACATAGTTGTATGTTAGTTTCAAATGTATGTTTTAATTAGATGCTCTAGAGAGCTATATGTTGATCTATGAGAACTATGTTTGAAATTGTATTAATTTGGACACTTCTCTATTCATGATGTTCCGTAATGGTTTTCGATATACTTAATTACATAATGCATGCATACGAACCGACAATGGATGTACGGTAATCGACACACCACGGACTACATTGAGGGCCTGCATATTTTTCTTGAGGTGGCTGAGGCAAACAAGCAGAATGGTTTTATGTATTGTCCATGCACTGTCTATGAGAATACGAATGATTACTCTTCCTTGAAAACCCTTCACTGGCACCTTCTTGATAAGGGTTTCATGCCACACTATAATGTTTGGACATAGCACGGAGAAAGATGGGTTATGATGGAAGACAACAAAGAAAAAGAGGATGATGACAACTATCCTATGTTCCCTGAATACGGTGATACTACTCAAGAAGAGGGGGAGCTGAAGATCAAGAGGAACCACATGATGTGCCTGATGATGATCTTCGCTGGGTCATTCTTGATGCACAGAGAGAATCCGAAAGTAAAAGGGAGAAGTTGAAGTTCAATCACATGTTAGAGGATTACAAAAAAGGATTGTACTCAAATTGCGAAGATGGCAACACAAAGCTCGGTACCACACTAGAATTGCTGCAATGGAAGGCAGATAATGGTTTATCTGACAAGGGATTTGGGAAGCTACTGAAAATAGCGAAGAAGAAGCTTCCAAAGGATAACGAATTGCCTGACAGTACTTACGAAGCAAAGAAGGTTCTGTGCCCTCTAGGATTAGAGGTGTAGAAGATACATGCATGCCCTAATCACTACATCCTATACCGTGGTGAGGAGTACGAGAATTTAACGCATGACTGTCATGCGGTGCATTACGGTGAGAGATGACCCTCGTGATGTTGAGGGCGAGCGCACCAGGAAGAGGTTTCTTGCAAGGTGATTTGGTATGCTCCTATAATACCACAGTTCAAACGTTTGTTCAGAAACATAGAGCATGCCAAGTTGATGCGATGGCACAATGAAAACCATAAGAAAGAAGAGAAGTTGAGAGCACCCTCTGATGGGTCGCAGTGGAGAAAAATCGAGAGAAAGTGGGAGGACTTTGCAGGTGACATAAGGAACGTATGGTTTGGTTTAAGTCGAGATGTCATTAATTCTTTAGGGGAATAGAGGAGCAATAATAGAACCTGGCCCGTGACTCTATGTATCTATAACCTTCCTCCTTGGTTGTGCATGAAGCGGAAGTTCATTAGGATGCCAGTGCTCTTCCAAGTCCCTAAGAAACCCGACAACGACATTGATGTGTACCTAAGGCCATTAGTTGAAGAACTTTTATAGCTATGGAATGAAAAAGGTGTAAGTGTGTGGTATGAGCACAAATAGCAAAACTTTGACCTACATGCATTGCTGTTTGTCACCATCAATGATTGGCATGCTTTTAGTAACCTTTCAGGACAGACAAACAAGGGATACCACGCATGCACGCACTGTTTGGATGATACCTAAAGTATATATTTGAAAAAATGCAAGAATAATGTGTACCTAGGACATCTTCGATTTCTTCTGACCAAGCATACCTTAAGAAAGATAGGCAAGCATTTCAAAGGTGAGGTAGATCACCGAAAGAAGCATGTCCTCCGTAATGGTGATGACATACTTGATATGGTCAAGGATGTACAAGTAATCTTTGGAAAGGGTCCTGGCGGATAATCTTTTCCGACTGACGCTGAGGGACGTGCACCCATGTCGATGAAGAAATCTATATTTTGGGAGCTAACCTATTGGAAAGACCTAGAGGTCCGCTCTGCCATCGATGTGATGCACGTGACGAAGAATCTTTGCGTGAATATGCTAGACTTCTCGAGCGTGTATGGAAAGACAAAAGATACACCAGAGGAACGGGAGGACCAGCAACGTGTGCACGAAAATGACGGCATGCATCCAAAGCAGTATCAAGGTCCCGCCAGATACGCTCTTACCAAAGAAGAGAAGGAAATATTCTTTGAATGCCTACTCAATATGAAGGTTGCATATAGATTCTCGTCCAATATAATGGGAATAATAAATATCCTAGAGAAAAAGGTCCAGAACCTAAAGTCTAATGGCTGCCACGTGATTCTAACGCAATCTCTTGCGGTTGCATCCAGGGGGCTTCTACCGAAAAACGTTTGATTAGCCATTGTGAAGCTATGTGCACTCGTCAATACAATCTCTCAGAAGGTAATCGATCCAGAAATCCTCTGGAATGACTTGGTGCAATGTCTTGTCAGGTCCAAGTTGGTGTTCCCACCATCCTTCTTCAATATCATGACACACATCCTAATTCACCTAGTCAACAAGATTGCCATTCTGGGTCCTGTATTTCTACACAATATGTTCCCCTTTGAGAGGTTCATGGGAGTCATAAAGAAATATGTTCGTAAGCGTGCTAGGCCAGAAGGAAGCATCTCCATGGGCCATCAAATAGAGGAGGTCATTGGATTTTGTGTTAACTTTATTCCGTACCTTAAGCCGATTGGTGTCCCTCAATCGCGGTACGAGGGGAGACTGATTGGAAAGGCATGCTAGGAGCGCATTCAATAATTTGTAGGGATGGGCATTCTTGGGATCAAGCGCACTAAACCCTAAACCCACAAAAACATTCCACACTTCAAGCACCCCGGAGGAGTCTAACGACTGGATTACATGTGAGCACATCACAATTTTTGGCAGTTGGTTGTAAACACATCTCATGGGTAACAACTTCGTTGGAGATGAGTTGTACTGATTGGCCAGGACACAATCTTTGATTGTATTGACTTACCAAGGGTACGAACTAAAAGGGAATACATTTTACACGATCTTCCAAGATAAAAAGAGCACCAACCAAAACAGTGGTGTCCGTTTTGATGCAGCAAACAACAGGGGAAAGGACACATATTATGGTTACATAGCAGGCATATGGGAACTTGACTAGAACATGACTTTAAGGTCCCTTTGTTTTGGAGCAAATGGGTCAAACTGTCAGGAGGCAGGCTACAGGTAGACCCGTAGTACGAAATGACAATAGTAGATCTCAACAATCTTGGGTAAATAGATGGACCATTCGTCCTAGCCAATGATGTGGCGCCTGTTTTCTATGTGGAGGACATGTCTACGAAACCGAGAAAAAGAAAAGATAAGGAAGTGAATACATCAAACTATGGGCCAAAGCACCACATAGTTCTTTCAAGGAAAAGAGACATCGTGGGAGGGGAGGGCAACACACACATGTCTTAAACGATGAAGATTATCCATGGTTACTGCACAATAAGCAAGGGACACACGCCAAGAAAGAGTGAAGACTTTCTTTCCACAACTATTCTGATGGTGGCTTTGATCTAGAATATCACTGCAGTTACATGTCAAGAAATGAAATCCCTTTTGTAATAGATGAGTTTTCGTCTGAAATCCTGATACTTCGAAAGAGATTGTCAAGTTTGTACACAAAGTGCATCATGTTTTTCTCATAACCCTCTCAACTTTCTAGGACATGCTATGTGGGTGAAATTATGACAACATGCCAAGTTTCACCTTTTCAGAGTTAATTTGCAGTGCTTCTAAATTTCAGGGTCATTTAGCTCAAAGAATATATTAATACAAAAAAGAATGAACTAAAAAGCTTTTATAAAGCTCTAATAGCAAAAATAATGAACTAAAACAAATCAGTTAAAATATTTTGGCATGATCAACTAAAAAAAACTATAATATTCTTCAATAGCAAAAAGAATCAACTAAAAAGCTTTTATAAACCTCTAGTTATTATCAAAATAATATTAGCTTAAAATTATATAAAATTTATGCAACTAAAATTATCAAAGTATTTTTTGTTAAAAACTTTAATAGCAAAAACAATTTTCATAAAGTATTTTTTAAAACCTTAAAGTAAGATAAAAAAATGCCACCTACTAGGCCACCACGGCGTGCATAAGACTAGAAACCCATCTGTACATGAGCCAGGATGCAGGCCCGCGGGCCCAACAGGCCCAACATGGCAGAGACAATGGTTAGGCATGTACTGCCTACATTAGAGAGGAGCTCGACAACTCTGGCGCATCGCGGCTTATAAACCAGTGTGGGCACCTCTCAACTAGCGAGGTGGGACTAAACGTTCGACGCCGCTGTAACAGGCCCTTAGTCCCGGTTGGTGTCTCCACCTGGGACTAAAGGCCTGGGCTTCCCGCCCTTTGTGCTGGTGAAATTCACCTGTAGTCCCGGTTGGTAGCTCCAACCGGGACTAAATGGGGGCCTTTAATCGCGGTTGGAGCGACCAACCGGGACTCAAGGTCTCTGTATATAAGTAGCACTTGGGAAAAATTCCACAAGCCATCTGTAGTTCCCCCGACGACGCCGAAGACCACCTCGATGCCGCCAGGCTGCCTGAGCTCGCCGTCACCTCCGAGTCATCCCCGAGCCCGCTCCTCGTTGCCGGACCTCCCCGCCATCCTCGTTGTCGGACCTCCTCGCCCTCCTCCCCGAGCCCGCTCCGCGTCGCCGCCCCTGATGCCATCGCCTCGCCCTCCTCCCCGAGCCCGCTCCGCGTCGCCGCCCCTGATGCCATCGCCGAGCCCTGCCCGATGCCGTCGCCTCGCTGTCGCCTTCGAGTCATCTCCAAGCCCACTCCTCTTTGCTCGACCTCCCCGCCGTCCTCGTCGCCGGACCTCCTCGCCCTCCTCCACAAGCCCACTCCTCGTCGCCGTCCCCGACTCTGTCCCCAAGCCCTATCCGACGCCGTCGCCTTGCCGTCTCCTCCGAGTCGCCCCCAAGCCTGCTCCACATCGCCGGACCTCCTTGCCCTCCTCCCCGAGCCTGCTAGTGTATGATGCTAATTTTTGATGAAATGCAAATCAAGTGTATGATAAAATGCTAGAGGGCTCTAGGAATTTTAGGGATTTTTGATAATTTTTGTGTTGAGCAGTTGATGCACAAAAGAGAGCCTCGCAAAGATACATAATTTTTGGAGCAATTTAAATTGGGCTTTGACCATGGAGTTCAAAGCTGGTCCAAATTTGAACTTAATGAAATTTGAAAATTTTGAACTATGGAACCAAATGTTTTTGGTGGAATGGATTGTGGGTACTGTCAAATAGATGGAGTAATTTTTCTGGGTGCAAAAGAATTGGGGAGAATATATCTCCTTTGCAAATCAAACAACAATTTTTGCATTAGAGTTCATTTTGTCTTTGCTATGTTTCTGCCGTGCCACGCTATGTTTGTTGCATCAAATATGTATGAGATGGTAGATGAATGGATAGATCTGTTTAGATGGATGGATGATCATTTTGTATTTAGAGTTTATTTAGAGTTCATTTTAATGTTGATTTTAGAGGTTTTGTTTTTTCATAGAATTTTTTATATTCATAGAATTGTTTTGTCCATGTATGTATGTATGTATATATGTATGGATTGATGTATATAGAAAATGTTCATATGTAGAGGAATACACTTATATGAAGTGTCTCCATTAGAACTATAGATCAATGGCGATCATCTAACAAAGTTTGTAAATTATAACAGTTTCTAGAATTAATATCAAGTGCACTTTTCAAACAAAGTTTTGTGCAACCTAATGGACACTAGAAGAGATGCAATTGATACTATCTTGTAGATACATATATTGTGTAGTGCCGTGTTAGAAGACCCATAACTCACTCGGGAATTCAACATATCCCCAATAACTTCGACATGAGGGGGGGGGGTCCGCAAGTTTCTATAGGGAGGGAATGATTTTTGAAAACAGAGAACTATTTTTTTAAATAGAGGAAATTCTGTCAAGTGTTGTATTTTGGTGACAAATATACTTTGTTTTGCTTTGTGTGATTGATAGTTTGAAGTGTCAATGCTTTATGTGCAGAAACTATGGACAAAGACTTAGAAAAAGAAGAGTTGTTAGGGGATATAATCCGCGAAGGAGGTGATATTGCCTTGTCGTTTCTCAATGATACAATGGTGAAGAAAGATAGGATGATGTCTCTGGTGAGGTGGAAGGAGATCATGATGGCTCCGGTGATCGAATGGAGGAGGAAGGAGATCATGACGGCCGGTGATTGAATGGAGCCTTAATTGTTATATTTATTAATTAAGCCTCTGGCGACTAGATGCATTAATTGTTGTGTATGTACATATATTAACACTCCTTTCTTCGTTTAGCCCTCCGGACCAAGCCAAACTTCGGTAAGGAAACGAGTCCGAAGAAAAGGTTGGGCCAGGATGAAAGGTTCATGATCGAAGAAGTCTCTCTAGAAGGCCAACCGATTGCTCCCAAGTGAACCAAGGACAAATTTATACATCAGTTCGGAGTTATTGCTAGGGACAACATCCCAATCAGCATCCAAGAATGGAATAAGAAGAAGGATCCCGAAGTTCATTATGTCCACGCTAGTTTGAAAGATGATCTTCGGAACTCGCTGATGACAAAATTCAGCCTACCGCCAGAGGAGGATCGGAATAACCCAGTTATATAGCGAAAGGTCAAGGTGTTTGCTCTTAATAAGATGGCAGCACTATTCAAGAACTAGAAGAAACTATTGAACAGAAAGTTTGTCGACAAAGACGAGACTCCAGAATTCACCATTCAATATGAGAAGATAAAAGATTACTGACCCGAATTTTTGGCCTTCAAGAAATTGGATGAGGTTAAGGAAATGTCACATATAAATAAGCAAAATGCTGCAAAGAAGGAGTATCACCATGTTATGGGGTCAGGTGGCTACAGTAAAGCCCGACCTACGTGGGACAAAGTTGAGCAAGTCCTGCTTGCTAAAGATGTCCAACTAGCGACATTGCATTGTCGAGATCGGGCAAGGACTTGGTTCTTTGGGGTTGGGGGAACTTTGGACCCAAAATCATGGAAGTGTGTTTACACGAAAGCTCAACTCGAAACACCAGTCAAAAAGCTTGAGGAAGCAATCAAGAAAGCGCTGGAAGGGAGGTTCCATCCCGACAGAGAGAAGGACGGGCTATCAATGGCCCTCGGGAATCTTGAACACCCTCGAAGAACACGAGGCATATCAGGCTCCGTTTCGTGGGTGCATGGGTTTCCCGACAGCACTGGTTATAGAAGCCGACAGAGAAAGAAGAAAGAGGAAGCAAGAGAAATACAGAATATCAATGAAAGATTAGCGAAACTAGAGGCACTTGAGATCCAGCGAGCTACCGGCCCACCATCTCAGCGGCACGAAGATCCTTCATTGGATACTACCCATGATGCTACCCCACCATTTCAGCGGAGAAGCAGCATGGACACAAAGCTCGTTCATCCTGATAGGAAGGCTCCTTGCTACCCCGTGGATGGTATCACGGATAATGATCATTGTGTGCTAATGGAGAAATGCCATAACCCGACCTTGAAGGTGGCGGTCGGCTATGTCTTAACTCCTCGACCTGATGTCACTTTCCAGTTCACTCCAGTTCCAGCTGGCTTTGCTATTGTCGGGGTGGATGAAATGATGGACAGATTTGAGGGGCTGGAGCTTGAGTACCCTACAGGTGAAGGGGAGATTCTTCTTGAAAATGCCTTAAGGACTACCTATGTATGGAGAAAGCAAAACATCCTGCTTCCAAACTAGACGCCGCCTCAGCAATCTCAGCCGGAGGAGGCCCCGGTGCCTGAGTCGTCTCTGGTGCGTCAGCCATCACGAGTGTGTCAGCCGTCTTCGGTGTGTCAGTCGTCTCCGCTGCGTGAGTTGTCTCTGGTGCGTCAGCCGTCTCCACCGCCTCAGCGGACTCCGCCGTGCCAGCGGACTCCGACGGAGGAGGCCCCTTAGCAGAATCCTCCTCTGCCTCAGCTATCTCCACCGCATCAGCGGACTCCGCCTCCTCCACCGCCTCAGCAATGGCGGAAGAGAGGCACCGCCGCTCCAGCGGCTAGTAGTACAATCGGGAAGAAATTTAGAGCTGGTACAAGCCTCAAGGCTCCTCCAAAGTTACCCTACGAGATAACTATCGAGGAAAACAATGATATCGTGGCCGAAGATGTGAGACATCAGCTTGCACCGGAATGTCCACCTCCAAAGAAGAAAATAGATCCGGTAAAAGTGAAGCGATGTGTGGATGCCATTATATGACCACAACTGCCTCCGCAGCTATCAAACTATGACCGTTGTATTGAAAAGACACATGCTGAAGCCAAGCGATCAGAAAGCTTAAATAGGAGTGGTGCAAGAAGTGGGAAAACAATTACCGAGCTCAGCAAACAAAAAAACAATCATGCCAACCGCTCAAGGTGTTTACCAATATCGCTAATGATCCGGAGATACCGTCCAGTGGTCTTGCTATCACTCTCGGTGATTACTTAGATGATTTGGTATAGTTCGGAAAGGCTGAGGTAGTAGCAACCTTAAGATACGAGCACGGGAAGCCAATCGTCAGACGTGAGTAGCTCCCCCATCTATCAACGATGATGCGACAATTGCATGAATGGTACTTGAAAACCTTCAAGGACGGGACCGGCAATAACTTCGTGGGAATAAAAAATGAGCACTTCTTCAATGGAGAACATGCGTTGTCCATTGAATTTGAAGAAATTTTCCAGTTATACTATCAAGCTGCCCTCGACAAAACTATTGTCAGTTGTGATTGTGTGTATTTTTTTCTGTAATTAAGTCTCTAGCTCAGTTTGTTCACTGCAGATTAAAGATCCTCGAATACAAAAAACTATAAACCTATGGCATTGGGTTCATTGACCCAAATATCATAAATGAACGTACGTTAAAAGATTTTCAAGCTGAAATAGAGAAAAACTTGCTAAAAGCATTACTTGGACAACAAAACAGAAGGTAAATACTATTTACTTTGAACTTCAAGTGAGTGTTACTATCTTATGCACATTCTGTTTTGCTTACTTGATGTTAAGTGCAATTAATGAGTTATGCATGCGCATGTTCCACTTTATTTTGCTAGCCATTCAACTTGAAGAGGGACAAGTAATTGTCTTGGACTCGACACGTAAAGACCCTAAGAAGTGGACAAACGTGAGTCAAATGCTTTAGAAGTAACTACAACCATTTTCGCACCATATCGACAATTTACGTTCATTTCCTGATATCAAGTAATCATTTTGTTTGTCGTGCAGAGTTTGGAAAAAGTTCACCAAACAGGTTAGGGGTAACTGTTGGAAAAAGGAACTGCAATTTTTACCCCCCAATGTTGTTGGGGAACGTTGCATGGGAAACAAAAAATTTCCTACGCACACGCAAGATCTATCCATGGTGATGAGCATCCACAAGAGGGAGAGTGGATCTACATACCCTTGTAGATCGCTAAGCGGGAAGCGTTAAGAAAAACGCGGTTGGTGTAGTCGAATGTCTTCGCGATCCAAATCGCTGAGCATCTCGCAATCTCATCACAATCCGTTCCGCGATCCAATCACGATCCGTCCCGCGAACTCATCACAATCCGTCCCGCAATCTCATCACGATCCGTCTCACGATCTTGATCACGGTCCAACCGATCTAGCGCCGAACGGACGGCACCTCTGCGTTTAGCACACGTACAGCTCGATGATGATCTCCGCCTTCTTGATCCAGAAAGAGAGAGCGGAGAGGTAGACATGTTCTTCGGCACCGCGATGGTGTTGCGGCAATGGTGGTGGAGCTATTCCGGTAGGGCTTCGCCTAAGCACTGCAGAAAACCGATCTAGAGGAGAAACTATGCACTACAGGAACGGGTAGCACGTGGCTGAAAATCAAGTGCAAAACCCCTAAAACCTCTAGTATATATAAGAGGAAGAGAGGAGGAGGCTTGGCGCAAGGGAAAAGCTCTCTAAGCTTCGGCCGAAGTGGGAGGAGAGGAGGAATCCTCCTCCAATCCTAGTAGGACTTGGACTCCTCTTTATTTGGTCTTTTTTACCTTTTTCCACCTTTTTCTCTTTGGGATTTTCTCTCCCAGCCGCATGCGCCTTGTGTGGGACTTCCAACAGCCCACTAAGGCCTAGTATTCACTCTCCCACAGCCCATGTAGCCTCTTGGGTCGAAATACCCCTCCCGATGGTCTCCCGGTACACTACCGGCACTCCCGCTACACTACCGATGAGCCCGAAACTTTTCCAGTGACCAAAATAGGACTTCCTATATGTCAATCTTTACCTTCGGACCATTCCGGAGCTCCTAATTACATCTGGGATCTCATCCGGGACTCCGAACAACCTTCGGTAATGACCTTACATAAATCTATACTATCGAAACGTCACCGAACCTTAAGTGTGCAGACCCTGCGGGTTCAAAATCTATGTAGACATGGCCGAGACACCTCTACGGTCAATAACCAACAGAGGGACCTGGATGCCCATATTGGTTCCTACATATTCTACGAAGATCTTTATCAGTCAAACCTCTATGTCAAGGATACAGTTAATCCCGTATGATGTTCCTTTTGTTCTTCGGTATGTTACTTGCCCGAGATTCGATCGTCGGTATCTCCATACATAGTTCAACCTTGTTACCGGCAAGTCTCTTTACTCATTCCATAATACAAGATCCCGTGACTAACACTTAGTCACATTGCTTGCAAGGCTTGTTGTGATGTTGTATTACCGAGTGGGCCCTGAGATACCTCTCTGTCACACGGAGTAACAAATCCCAGTCTTGATCCATGCCAACCCAATAGATACCCTCGGAGATACCTGTAGATTACCTTTATAGTCACCCAGTTACATTGCGATGTTTGATACACACAAGTCACTCCTCCGGTGTCAGTGAGTTGCATGATCTCATGGTCATAGGAATAGATACTTGACATGCAGAAAACAGTAGCAATAAACTGACACGATCATATGCTACGTTTGTAGTTTGGGTCTTGTCCATCCCATCATTCTCCTAATGATGTAATCCCATTATCAAATGACATCTCATCTCAATGTCTAGGAAACCTTAGCCATCTTTGATCAATGAGCTAGTCTATTAGAGGTATACTAGGGACATGGTGTTGTCTATGGATCCACACATGTGTCTGAGTTTCCGATCAACACAATTATAGCACAGATAATAAACGATTATCATCAACAAGGAAATATAATAATAACCAATTTATTATTGCCTCTAGGGAATATTTCCAACAGTCTCCCACTTGCACCATGTGATTCGCATTGTTATGAATCTAACACCCAATGAGTTCTAGGGCTTGATCATGCTTTGCATGTGAGAGATGTCTTATAGTCAATGGGTCTGCGACATTCTGATCCATGTATACTTTGCAAATCTCTATGTCAAACGGTAAACACTGCTACCACACTCCACTTGGTTCTATTCCAAATGGCTGCTCCACTATAAGTATCCGGATTGCTACTAAGAGTCATCCGGATTAGTGCTAAAGCTTGCATCGACATAACTCTTTACGATGAATCCTTTATCACCTCCATAATCGAGAAACATTTCCTTAGTCCTCTAGTTACTAAGGATAATTTTGACTGCTGTCCAGTGATCCACTCCTAGATCACTCTTCTACCCCTTGACAGACTCATGGCAAGGCACACACAGGTGCGGTACACAGCATGGCATAATATAGAACCTATGGTTAAGGCATAGGGGACGACATTCTTCCTTACTCTTTCTTCTGCTGTGGTCGAGCTTTGAGTCTTACCCAACTTCACACCTTACAAATCAGGCAAGAACTCTTTCTCTGACTGATCCATTTCAACTCTTTCAAAAACTTGTCAAGGTATGTACTCATTGAAAGTCTCATCAAGTATCTTGATCTATCTCTATAGATCTTGATGCTGAACAATTAGGTAGCTTTATCCAGGTCTTCCTTTGAAAAACTCCTTTCAAACAACCCTTTATGCTTTCCAGAAATTCTATATCATCTCCGATCAACAATATGTCAACCACATATGCTTATCAGACACTCTATAGTGCTCCCACTCACTTTATTGTAAATACAAGTTTCTCGCAAACTTTGTATAGACTCAAAAACTTTGATTACCTCATCAAAGTGTATATTCCAACTCCGAGATGCTTGCTTCAGTCCACAGAAGGATCACTGAAGCTCGCACACCTTTTAGCATTCTTAGGACTGACAAAACCTTCTGGTTGTATCACATACAACCTTTCCTCAAGTAAACTGTTAAGGAAACGATGTTTTGACATCCATCTACTAGATTTCATAATTGAAAAATGCAGCAACTGCTAATATAATTCCAACAGACTTTTAGCATCGCTACGAGTGATAAAGTCTCATTGTAGTCAACTCCTTTAACTTGTCGGAAATTTCTTTGTGAGAAGTCGAGCTCTATAAATGGTGACATTTACCATCAGCATCTGTCTTCATCTCAAAACTCCATTTGTACTTGACGACCTGCCTGTTGGAAATATGCCCTAGAGGCAATAATAAAATGGTTATTATTGTATTTCCTAGTTCATGATAATTGTCTATTATTCATGCTACAATTGTGTTAACCAGAAACCGTAATACATGTGTGAATACATAGACCATCACATGTCCCTAGTGAGCCTCTAGTTGGCTAGCTCGTTGATCAATAGATGGTCACGGTTTCATGACCATGGACATTGGATGTCGTTGATAACGGGATCACATCATTAGGAGAATGATGTGATGGACAAGACCCAATCCTAAGCATAGCACAAGATCGTGTAGTTCGTTTGCTAAAGCTTTTCAATGTCAAGTATCATTTCCTTAGACCATGAGATTGTGTAACTCCCGGATACCGTAGGAATGCTTTGGGTGTGCCAAACGTCACAACGTAACTGGGTGGCTATAAAGGTACGCTACGGGTATCTCCGAAAGTGTCTGTTGGGTTGACACGAATCAAGACTGGGATTTGTCACTCCGTGTGACGGAGAGGTATCTCTGGGCCCACTCGGTAAGACATCATCATAATGAGCTCAATGTGACTAAGGAGTTAGCCACGGGATGATGTGTTACGGAACGAGTAAAGAGACTTGCCGGTAACGAGATTGAACAAGGTATGGCGATACCGACGATCGAATCTTGGGCAAGTACCATACCGATAGACAAAGGGAATTGTATACGGGATTGATTGAATCCCTGACATCGTGGTTCATCCGATGAGATCATCGTGGAGTACGTGGGAGCCAACATGGGTATCCAGATCCCGCTGTTGGTTATTGGCCGGAGAGGTGTCTCGGTCATGTCTACGTGTCTCCCGAACCCGTAGGGTCTACACACTTAAGGTTCGATGACGCTAGGGTTATAGGGAAAAGGTATACGTGATTACCGAAGGTTGTTCGGAGTCCCGGATGAGATCCCGGACGTCACGAGGAGCTCCGGAATGGTCCGGAGGTAAAGATTGATATATAGGAAGTCCAGTTTTGGTCACCGGAAAGTTTTCGGGCTCATCGGTAGTGTACCGGGAGTGCCGGGAGGGTGCCGGAGGACCCCCGGGAGGGGTGTGACGACCAAAGGACCACATGGGCTGTTAGATAAAGTGTGCCAGCCCTTATTGGGCTGGGCAAGACTTTTGCTAAAGGCCCATGCGGCTGGAGATAAGGAGATAAGGCAAAAAGGATTTAAAAGGAGGAGATCCACCTCCCTTGTGGGAGGTGGACTCTCCCTTTAATTCAGCCGGCCATCTCCTCTTTGGAGTAAAGGCCAAGCCAGCCCTCCACGTCCCTCCTCCTATATATACTTGAGGTTTTGGATGTTTTGAGACAGGATTTGATCTCTCTCTCTCACGGCGAAGCCCTACCTCTCTTCTTCCTCCTCCGCAGCGCTTAGGCGAAGCCCTGTCGGAATACCTTGCTACTCCACCACCACCACGCCGTCGTGCTGCTGTTGGAGCCCTTCCCCAACCTCTCCTTCCTTCTTGCTGGATCAAGGTGTTGGAGACGTCACCGGGCTGCACGTGTGTTGAACGCGGAGGTGCCGTCCGTTCGGCACTTGATCGGATCTACCGCGATCTGAATCGCTGCGAGTACGACTCCATCAACCGCGTTCTTGTAACGCTTCCGTTTAGCGATCTTCAAAGGTATGAAGATCCACTCTCCCCTTGCTCGTTGCTGGTTTCTCCATAGATGGATCTTGGTGAACGCGTAGGAAAAATTTTGATTTACTACTACGTCTCCCTACAGTGGCATCATGAGCTAGGTCTATGCGTAGAATCTATGCACGAGTAGAACACAAAGCAGTTGTGGGCGTCGAGTTTGTTAATTTGCTTGCCGCTACTAGTCTTATCTTGATTCGGCGGTATTGTGGGATGAAGCGGCCCGGACCAACTTTACACGTACGCTTACGTGAGACCGGTTCCACCGCCTGACATGCACTAGATACATAAGGTGGCTAGCGGGTGTCTGTCTCTCCTACCTTAGTCGGATCGGATTCGATGAAAAGGGTCCTTATGAAGGGTAAATAGCAATTGGCAAATCACGTTGTGGTGTTGACGTAGGTAAGAAACGTTCTTGCTAGTAACCTATAGCAGCCACGTAAAAACTTGCAACTACAAATTAGAGGACGTCTAACTTGTTTTTGCAGCATGTGCCTTGTGATGTGATATGGCCAAAGGATGTGATGTGATGCATTGTGATGTATGAATTGATCATGTTCTTGTAATAGGATTCACGACTTGCATGTCGATGATTATGACAACCGGCAGGAGCCATAGGAGTTGTCTTATTTATTGTATGACCTACGTGTCAATCATAAACGCCATGTAATTACTTTACTTTATTGCTAAGCGTTAGCCATAGTAGTAGAAGTAATAGTTGGCGAGACAACTTCATGAAGACACAATGATGGAGATCATGATGATGGAGATCATGGTGTCGTGCCGGTGACAGTGATGATCATGGTGCCCCGAAGATGGAGATCATAGGAGCAAAATGATATTGGCCATATCATGTCACTATATTGATTGCATGTGATGTTTATCATGTTTACATCTTATTTGCTTAGAACGACGGTAGTAAATAAGATGATCTCTCAATAAAATTTCAAGAGAAGTGTTCACCCTAACTATGCACCGTTGCTAAGGATCGTTGTTCCGAAGCGCCACGTGATGATCGGGTGTGATAGGTTCTAACGTTCGCATACAACGGGTGTAAGCCAGATTTACACACGCGAAACACTTAGGTTGACTTGACGAGCCTAGCATGTACAGACATGGCCTCGGAACACGGAAGACCGAAAGGTCGAACATGAGTCGTATAGAAGATACGATCAACATGAAGATGTTCACCATGGATGACTAGTCCGTCTCACGTGATGATCGGACACGGGCTAGTTGACATGGATCATGTATCACTTGGAAGACTAGAGAGATGTCTGTCTAAGTGGGAGTTCATTAATTTGATTAAGTGAACTTAATTATCATGAACTTAGTCTAAAATTGTCTTTACAATCTATGATGTAGATCCAATGGCCAACGCGAATGTCACCCTCAATTTCAACGCGTTCCTAGAGAAAACCAAGCTGAAAGATGATGGAAGCAACTATGCGGACTGGGTCCGTAGCTTGAGGATCATCCTCATAGCTTCCAAGAGATTGTATGTCCTAGATGCACCGCTATGTGACGCACCCGTTCTCCCAGCGGAACAAGATGTTATGAACACTTGGCAATCACGCTGCGATGATTACTCCCTTGTTCAATGCAGCATGCTTTACAGTCTAGAACCGGGGCTCCAAAAGCGTTTTGAGCAACACGGAGCATATGAGATGTTCCAGGAGCTGAAACCTGTTTTTCAAGCTCATGCCCGGGTTGAGAGATATGATGTCTCCGACAAGTTCTTCAGCTGTAAGATGGAGGAGCATAGTTCTGTCAGTGAGCACATCCTCAAGATGTCTGGGCTACACAGCCGCTTGACTCAGCTGGGGGTTAATATCCCGGATGACTCGGTCATTGACAGAATCCTCCAGTCGCTTCCACCTAGCTTCAAGAGCTTTGTGATGAACTACAACATGCAAGGTATGGAGAAGTCCATTCCTGAGTTGTACTCGATGCTGAAATCAGCGGAGGTCGAGATCAAAAAGGAGCATCAAGTGTTGATGGTGAATAAGACCACTAGTTTCAAGAAAGGCAAGGGTAAGAAGAACTTCAAGAAGGACGGCAAAGCTGTTGCCGCGCCCGGTAAGCAAGTTGCCGGGAAGAAGAAGAAAGATGGACCCAAGCCTGAGACTGAGTGCTTTTATTGCAAGGGTACCGGTCACTGGAAGCGGAACTGCCCCAAGTATTTAGCGGATAAGAAGGACGGCAACATTAAAGGTATATGTGATATACTTGTTATTGATGTGTACTTGACCAGCGCTCGTAGTAGCTCCTGGGTATTTGATACCGGTGCAGTTGCTCACATTTGTAACTCCAAGCAGGAGCTGCGGAATAAGCGGAGGCTGGCCAAGGATGAGGTGACGATGCGTGTCGGGAATGGTTCCAAGGTCGATGTGATCGCCGTCGGCACGTTACCTCTACATCTACCTTCGGGATTAGTTTTAAACCTTAATAATTGTTATTTAGTACCAGCTTTGAGCATGAACATTGTATCTGGATCTCGCTTGATGCGAGATGGCTACTCATTTAAATCCGAGAATAATGGTCGTTCTATTTATATGAGAGAAATGTTTTATGCTCATGCCCCGCTGGTCAATGGTTTATTTTTGATGAATCTCGAACGTGATGTTACACATGTCCATAGTGTGAGTACCAAAAAGTGTAAAGTTGATAACGATAGTCCCACTTACATGTGGCACTGCCGTCTTGGCCATATTGGTGTCAAACGAATGAAGAAGCTCCATGCTGATGGAATTTTGGAGTCACTTGATTTCGAATCATTTGACACATGCGAACCATGCCTCATGGGCAAGATGACCAAGACTCCGTTCTCCGGAACAATGGAGCGAGCAACTGACTTGTTGGAAATAATACATATCGATGTATGCGGTCCAATGAGCGTCGAGGCTCGCGGTGGCTACCGTTATGTTCTCACCCTCACTGATGACTTGAGTAGATATGGTTATGTCTACCTAATGAAACACAAGTCTGAAACTTTTGAAAGGTTCAAGGAATTTCAGAGTGAGGTCGAGAATCAACGTGACAGGAAAATAAAATGCCTACGATCTGATCGTGGCGGAGAATATTTAAGTCACGAGTTTGGCACGCACCTTAGGAAATGTGGAATTGTTTCACAACTCACGCCGCCCGGCACACCCCAGCGAAATGGTGTGTCTGAACGTCGTAATCGCACTCTATTGGATATGGTGCGATCTATGATGTCTCTTACCGACTTACCGCTATCATTTTGGGGATATGCATTAGAGACTGCCGCATTCACTTTAAATAGGGCACCGTCTAAATCCGTTGAGACGACACCGTATGAATTGTGGTTTGGAAAGAAACCTAAGCTGTCGTTTCTAAAAGTTTGGGGATGCGATGCTTATGTGAAGAAACTTCAACCTGAGAAGCTCGAACCCAAAGCGGAAAAGTGCGTCTTCATAGAATATCCCAAGGAGACTATTGGGTATACCTTCTACCTACGATCCGAAGGCAAAGTCTTTGTTGCCAAGAATGGATCTTTTCTCGAGAAAGAGTTTCTCTCGAAAGAAGTAAGTGGGAGGAAAATAGAACTTGATGAGGAAATTGTACCTCCACTCGAACCGGAGAGTAGCGCAGCACAGGAAGTTGTTTCTGTGGAGCCTACACCGGCTAGAGAGGAAGTTAATGATGATGATCATGAAACTTCAGATCAAGTTGCTATTCGAAGGTCCACCAGGACACGTTCCGCACCAGAGTGGTACGGCAATCCTGTCCTAGAGATCATGTTGTTGGACAACGGTGAACCTTCGAACTATGAAGAAGCGATGGCGGGTCCGGATTCCAACAAATGGCTTGAGGCCATGAAATCCGAGATAGGATCCATGTATGAGAACAAAGTATGGACTTTGGTGGACTTGCCTAATGATAAGCGAGCCATTGAAAACAAATGGATCTTTAAGAAGAAGACTGATGCGGACGGTAATGTCACCGCCTATAAAGCTCGGCTTGTCGCTAAGGGTTATCGACAAGTTCAAGGAGTTGACTACGATGAGACTTTCTCACCCGTAGCGATGCTAAAGTCAGTCCGAATCATGTTAGCAGTTGCCGCATTTTATGATTATGAGATCTGGCAAATGGACGTCAAAACGGCATTCCTTAATGGCTTCCTCAAGGAAGAACTGTATATGATGCAGCCGGAAGGTTTTGTCGATCCTAAAGATGCTAACAAGGTATGCAAGCTCCAGCGCTCCATCTATGGGCTGGTGCAAGCATCTCGGAGTTGGAACATTCGCTTTGATGAGGTGATTAAAGCGTTTGGGTTTGTACAGGTTTATGGAGAACCTTGTATTTACAAGAAAGTGAGTGGGAGCTCTATAGCATTTCTTATACTGTATGTGGATGACATGCTGATAATGGGAAATAATATAGAACTCTTGGAAAGTATCAAGGCCTACTTGAATAAGTGTTTTTCAATGAAGGACCTTGGAGAAGCTGCTTACATATTAGGTATTAAGATCTATAGAGATAGATCGAAACGCCTCATTGGTCTTTCACAAAGCACATACCTTGAAAAGATATTGAAGAAGTTCAATATGCATCAGTCCAAGAAGGGGTTCTTGCCTGTGTTGCAAGGTGTGAGATTGAGTACGACTCAATGCCCGACCACGGCAAAGGATAGAGAAGAGATGAGTGTCATCCCCTATGCTTCAGCCATAGGCTCTATCATGTATGCCATGCTGTGTACCAGACCTGATGTGAACCTTGCCATAAGTTTGGTAGGGAGGTACCAAAGTGATCCCGGAGCGGAACACTGGACAGCGGTCAAGAATATCCTGAAGTACCTGAAAAGGACAAAGGACATGTTTCTCATATATGGAGGTGCCGAAGAGCTCGTCGTAAAGGGTTACGTCGACGCTAGCTTCGACACAGATCCGGACGACTCTAAGTCGCAAACCGGATACGTGTATATTTTGAATGGAGGGGCAGTCAGCTGGAGTAGCAGCAAGCAAAGCGTCGTGGCGGCATCTACATGTGAAGCGGAGTACATAGCTGCTTCGGAAGCAGCAAAGGAGGGAGTCTGGATGAAGGAGTTCATCACCGACCTAGGAGTGATTCCAAATGCGTCGGGCCCGATGACTCTACTCTGTGACAACACTGGAGCTATTGCCCTTGCGAAGGAGCCCAGGTTTCACAAGAAGACAAGACACATCAAGCGCCGCTTCAACTCCATCCGTGATTACATTCAGGAGGGAGACATAGATATTTGTAAAGTGCATACGGATCTGAATGTCGCAGATCCGTTGACTAAACCTCTCTCACGAGCAAAACATGATCAACACCAGAACGCTATGGGTGTTCGATTCATCACAATGTAACTAGATTATTGACTCTAGTGCAAGTGGGAGACTGTTGGAAATATGCCCTAGAGGCAATAATAAAATGGTTATTATTGTATTTCCTAGTTCATGATAATTGTCTATTATTCATGCTACAATTGTGTTAACCAGAAACCGTAATACATGTGTGAATACATAGACCATCACATGTCCCTAGTGAGCCTCTAGTTGGCTAGCTCGTTGATCAATAGATGGTCACGGTTTCATGACCATGGACATTGGATGTCGTTGATAACGGGATCACATCATTAGGAGAATGATGTGATGGACAAGACCCAATCCTAAGCATAGCACAAGATCGTGTAGTTCGTTTGCTAAAGCTTTTCAATGTCAAGTATCATTTCCTTAGACCATGAGATTGTGTAACTCCCGGATACCGTAGGAATGCTTTGGGTGTGCCAAACGTCACAACGTAACTGGGTGGCTATAAAGGTACGCTACGGGTATCTCCGAAAGTGTCTGTTGGGTTGACACGAATCAAGACTGGGATTTGTCACTCCGTGTGACGGAGAGGTATCTCTGGGCCCACTCGGTAAGACATCATCATAATGAGCTCAATGTGACTAAGGAGTTAGCCACGGGATGATGTGTTACGGAACGAGTAAAGAGACTTGCCGGTAACGAGATTGAACAAGGTATGGCGATACCGACGATCGAATCTTGGGCAAGTACCATACCGATAGACAAAGGGAATTGTATACGGGATTGATTGAATCCCTGACATCGTGGTTCATCCGATGAGATCATCGTGGAGTACGTGGGAGCCAACATGGGTATCCAGATCCCGCTGTTGGTTATTGGCCGGAGAGGTGTCTCGGTCATGTCTACGTGTCTCCCGAACCCGTAGGGTCTACACACTTAAGGTTCGATGACGCTAGGGTTATAGGGAAAAGGTATACGTGATTACCGAAGGTTGTTCGGAGTCCCGGATGAGATCCCGGACGTCACGAGGAGCTCCGGAATGGTCCGGAGGTAAAGATTGATATATAGGAAGTCCAGTTTTGGTCACCGGAAAGTTTTCGGGCTCATCGGTAGTGTACCGGGAGTGCCGGGAGGGTGCCGGAGGACCCCCGGGAGGGGTGTGACGACCAAAGGACCACATGGGCTGTTAGATAAAGTGTGCCAGCCCTTATTGGGCTGGGCAAGACTTTTGCTAAAGGCCCATGCGGCTGGAGATAAGGAGATAAGGCAAAAAGGATTTAAAAGGAGGAGATCCACCTCCCTTGTGGGAGGTGGACTCTCCCTTTAATTCAGCCGGCCATCTCCTCTTTGGAGTAAAGGCCAAGCCAGCCCTCCACGTCCCTCCTCCTATATATACTTGAGGTTTTGGATGTTTTGAGACAGGATTTGATCTCTCTCTCTCACGGCGAAGCCCTACCTCTCTTCTTCCTCCTCCGCAGCGCTTAGGCGAAGCCCTGTCGGAATACCTTGCTACTCCACCACCACCACGCCGTCGTGCTGCTGTTGGAGCCCTTCCCCAACCTCTCCTTCCTTCTTGCTGGATCAAGGTGTTGGAGACGTCACCGGGCTGCACGTGTGTTGAACGCGGAGGTGCCGTCCGTTCGGCACTTGATCGGATCTACCGCGATCTGAATCGCTGCGAGTACGACTCCATCAACCGCGTTCTTGTAACGCTTCCGTTTAGCGATCTTCAAAGGTATGAAGATCCACTCTCCCCTTGCTCGTTGCTGGTTTCTCCATAGATGGATCTTGGTGAACGCGTAGGAAAAATTTTGATTTACTACTACGTCTCCCAACACTGCCGTCCAACGAGCAAGTCTACCAAAGTCTATACTTGGTTTTCATACATGGATCCTTTCTCGGATTTCATGGCCTCTAACCATTTGTCGGAATCCGGGCCCATCATCGCTTCTCCATGGTTCGTAGGTTCATCGTTGTCCAACAACATGACCTCTAAGACAGGGTTGCCGTACCACTCCGGAGTAGTACGCGTCCTTGACGACCTACGAGGTTCGATAGTAACTTGAACCGAAGTTTCTTGGTCATTATCATTAACTTCTTTTCAACTAACGTAGGCTTCACAGGAAACAACTTCCTGCGTTGTGCTACTCTCTGGTTGAAACAAATGGTTCAACAACCTCATCAAGTTCTATCTTCCTCCCACTCAATTCTTTCGAGAGAAACTTTTTCTCGAAAAAGGACCCAGTTTTAGCAACAAACATTTTATGCTTGGATCTGAGATAGAAGGTTCACCCAACTGTTCTTAGGGTATTCTATGAAGATGCATTTGTCCGCTTTGGGTTCTATCTCATTAGGTGAAAACATTTTCCACACAAGCGTCGCAGCCCCAAACATTAGGAAATGACAGCTTAGGTTTCTATCAAACCATAATTCACACGGTGTCATCCCAATGGATTTCGATGGTGCCCTATTTAAAGTGAATGTAGTTGTCTCTAATGCATAACCCCAAAATTATAGTAACAAAATGATAAGAGACATCATAGCACACACCATATCCAATAGAGCACGACTATGACGTTCGGACACACCATCACAGTATGGCGTTCCAGGTGGCGTGAGTTGTGAAACAACTTTCACATTGTCTTAAGTTGTATACCAAACTCGTAACTCAGATATTCACGTCCACGATCATATAATGCTACCGTCGTCCTAAGAAAAACAAGGTGCATAAAAGGATTAACATCACATGCAAATCATAAGTGACATGATATGGCCATGAACTTGTGCTTTTGATCTCCATCTTGAAAGCACCGGCATGACCTCCATTGTCACCAGCACGACACCATGATCCCCATCATCTTGATCTCCGTCAAAGTGTCACCATCGGGGTTGACGCGCCCATCATGCTTGTACTACTATTGCTTCCGTTTAGCAATAAAGTAAAGCATTACATAGCGCTTAATGATTGACATGCAGGTCATACAATAATTAAAGACAACCCTATGGCTCCTACCGGTTCTCGTACTCATCGACATACAAGTCGTGATATTCTATACAACACATGATCATCTCATACATCACATATATCACATCATGTAATTGGCCATATCACATCACAACATACCTTGCAAAAACAAGTTAGACGTCCTCTAATTGTTGTTGCATGTTTTACGTGGATGCTATGGATATCTAGCAAGAACAATTCTCACCTACGCATAAACCACAACGGTGATACATAAGTTGCTTTTCAACCTTCTCAAGGACCGCCTTTGTCGAATCCGATCCAAGTAAAGTAGGAGAAACTGCCATCCACCAGTCATCTTTTGCAACAAGTTGCAGATGACGGAACCGGTCTCTCGTAAGCATACGAGTAATGTTGGTCCAGGCTGCTTCATCCCACAATACCGCTGAACCAAAACATGACCAAGGGAGGAAGCAATCTAAGCATCAACGCCCACAAACTCTTTGTGTTCTACTCGAGATCTCATCTACACATAGACCTAGCTCATGATGCCACTGTTGGGGAACATTGCATGGGAAACAAAAAAATTCCTACGCACACGCAAGATCTATCCATGGTGATGATCATCTACGAGAGGGAGAGTGGATCTACATACCCTTGTAGATCGCTAGGCGGGAAGCGTTAAGAAACGCGGTTGGTGTAGTCGAACGTCTTCACGATCCAAATCGCCGAGCGTCCCGCGATCTCATCATGATCCATCCCGCGATACAATCATGATCCGTCCCTCGAACGCATCACGATCCATCCCTCGATCTCATCACGATCCGTCTCGCAATCTTGATCACGGTCCTTCCGTTCTAGCGCCGAACGGACGGCACCTCCGCATACAACACACGTACGGCTCAATAACGATCTCCGCCTTCTTGATCCAGCAAGAGAGAGCGGAGAGGTAGAAGAGTTATCTAGCAATGCGATGGTGTTGCGGCGATGGTGGTGGAGCTATTCCGGCAGGGCCTCGCCTAAGCACTGCAGAAAACCAATCTAGAGGAGAAACTATGAACTACAAGAACGGGTAGCACGTGGTTGAAAATCAAGTGCAAAAACCCTAAAACGTCTAGTATATATAAAAGGAAGAGAGGAGGAGGCTTGGCGCAACGGCAAAGCCCTCTAGTCTTCGGCCGAAGTGGGAGGAGAGGGGGAATCCTCCTCCAATCCTAGTAGGACTAGGACTCCTCCTTATTTGGTCTTTTTTGCCTTTTTCCACCTTTTTCTCTTTGGGCTTTTCTCTCCCAGCTGCATGGGCCTTGTGTGGGACTTCCACCTGCCCACTAAGAGCTGGTATTCACTCTCCCACAGCCCATGTAGCCTCTTGGGTCACAATACCCCTCCCAATGGTCTCCCGGTACACTACCGGCACTCCCGGTACACTACCGATGAGCCCGGAACTTTTCCGGCGACCAAAATAGGACTTCCTGTATATCAATCTTTACATATGGACCATTCCGGAGCTTCTCGTGATGTCCGGGATCTCATCCGGGACTCCAAACAACCTTCGGTAACCACCATACATAACTCTATACTACCGAAACGTCACCAAACCTTAAGTGTGCAGACCCCGCAGGTTTGAGAACTATGTATACATGACCGAGACACCTCTACGGTCAATAACCAATAGCAAGACCTGGATGCCCATATTGGTTCCTACATATTTTACGAAGATCTTTATCGGTCGAACCTGTATGTCAAGGATTCAGTTAATCCCGTATGTTGTTCCTTTTGTTCTTCGGTATGTTACTTGCCCGAGATTCGATCGTCGGTATCTCCACACCTAGTTCAACCTCATTACCGGCAAGTCTCTTTACTCGTTCCATAATACAAGATCCCGTGACTAACACTTAGTCACATTGCTTGCAAGGCTTGTTGTGATGTTGTATTACCGAGTGGGCCCTGAGATACCTCTCCGTCACACCATGTAACAAATCCCGGTCTTGATCCATGCCAACCCAACAGACACCCTCGGAGATACCTATAGAGTACCTTTATAGTTACCCAGTTATGTTGCGACGTTTGATACAAACAAGGCACTCCTCCGGTGTCAATGAGTTGCATGATCCCATGGTCATATTAACAGATACTTGACATGCAGAAAACAGTAGAAATAAACTGACACGATCATATGCTACGTTTGTAGTTTGGGTCTTGTCCATCCCATCATTCTCCTAATGATGTGATCCCGTTATCAAATGACATCTCATCTCAATGGCTAGGAAACCTTAGCCATCTTTGATCAACGAGCTAGTCTATTAGAGGCATACTAGGGACATGGTGTTGTCTATATATCCACACATGTATGTGAGTTTCCGATCAACATAATTATAGCATGGATAATAAAAAATTATCATGAACAAGGAAATATGATAATAACCAATTTATTATTACCTCTAGGGCATATTTCTAACAAATGTAAGTACTACTCTAGTACCACCGATGTCTCATTGATTCTAGTTTGAATACCATTATCTTGCTTGATTCTCATTTGATTAAACTCTATTCTCGTAAAGTGCTTGTGGCAGGCACCCGGGTCTAACTTATGTGCATACTACATTTGCGACTTCATTCACCACTCGACCTCTGAGCGGGGCATATCTTTAGAACAATTTGAAGTACGTAAACAATATTCACATTTTTATTTTATTACCATCAATTGTGTTGAGTTTCATTAATTAATTAATTCATTCGTTCATTCATATATATATATATATATATATATATATATATATATTAGATCTGGTGGAAGTGAGACGAACTCGTACCAACTGATCGCATACGAGTAATTCAAGAGGAATTGGCGGGATTCTTTGTTGAGCACGTCATACCTAAAGACGGAGAATACCATCGGGATATGCAATGCGATTTTTGTATATTAGGATCGTAAGAGATGCTATATTGTATATATGCATGAACATGTACTATATATAATAGTGTCGAATAGATTTACGAAAACTTGTTGCATTGTTCGACTAAGCATGGAGAAAGAGAGGTCACTTCTCTCTCTATATTGATCATGACCATGTTGTGTAATGGCTCTTTCATTGTTATATGTAGTAGCTAGCGTTGACTTGAATGAAAAGCATAAAATAAAAATGATAAACACACAAAAAAAGAGGGAAACACAATATGAAAACCCCTAAACCCATCCTTTCAGAAAAAAAACAATGTCTGGCAGCGGCTGACACATGGCTGCCTTTTTGTCCCGGTCGATGTTAGCAACTGGGACTTAAGGTTGTCTTGCCTAGGCGTCCCACGACGGCCACGTGGAGCTCCTTTAGTCTCGGTTCATAAGCTAACCGGGACTAAACGTGATGGGCATTAGTCCCGATCGTTTTGTCCCGGTTGCAGAACCGGGACTAAAGACCCTCTAGAACTGGGACCGATGCCCTCTTTTCTACTAGTGGTAAGGACAACTCCAACGCGACGACCAACTTCATTCGTGCGTGTCCATTTGAGTCGAAATGAACCAAATTCCGGCCCAACGAACGGACCTAAACCCAAACCACATCCACTCGGTGTCCCTCTTGACGCATTTTAGCTCCAAATTTACGACTTGTTTGCGTCCGCACGGACACTAAAGGACACGACGCGCGTCTCCTTGTTGTCCACCATGGCCCCACCTGTCGGTCGCCCAACCACCAGCCACGGTCATATTAAATGCGGCCACCTAACTCGGGCCCACCTGACAATGGCTGGAAGTGTCGCGTGGTTGTCCTTTTTAATACAACTGTGCCGGGGGACTCATCCACTTTCATCCTCCATCCACGCTTGCTCCCTCGGCGACGACCAGAAACCCTAGGATGTCATGGGCTTCTTCAACAGCAAGGCTAAGGGAAAGTTCTACGTCAGTGCGAGCTCTTCCCGCGCACCTCCTCCTCCGCCACCGTCGGTGGCTGGACGTGGTGGGTCTCCACGGGAGCTAGAGCGGTTGTACTCCTTCCGTCCCAGAGTAAGTGACTCAAAAATGACTTAACTTTATACTAAAATTAATACAAACTTGAGTCATTTTTGAGTCACTTAATTTGAGACGGAAGAAATACATCTCAGTCCACTAGGCGCAGTGGCATCCACAATACCAACCCCTCATATATCTAGATGTCAGCTTGCCGCACGACTGGCATCTAGACCTATAATGCATCCCCATTCTGGCTGTGTTGTGCTCGTCACGGGCGCAAACCGAGGAGGTTCCCCGATGCAGCGAGCTCCTTACGCCGAAGCAGTGCGCGATGCATGCGTATGCGCCGGAGTCTCGCAACTAGGAGCTCTAGTTTTGCATTGGAGCACAAGGAGGAGTGACGCTGCAGTGTGTAGGTCGACAATGTCGTTCCCCTGGCACCCCCACAGGTCTTGCAGGAGGAGGAGAAGGCAGAGGCCGAGTACCAGGTCGTGATCGAGGGCAAGGAAGAGGCATAGGGCACGTGGGGACACAATGTTTTTAAATGTTTAATTAATGTTTAAGTGGACTTTGACAGCGGTTGACTGGACGTTTATGTTTAATTTTGTTTATTTCAGCCGCATGTTTTCGAAAGTTGTTTTTTAACGCGGGTAAATATGGGTCTGGCGTCCGTTGAACACACCGTCTGATCCAAATAAAAACGAAACGCGTTTGTCCACTGAACCGTTCCAAACAAACAAAAGGCAGACAAAACACGGGTGCGTTTGAAATGTCGCATTGTAGTTGACCAAAGTATTTTGATACTTCCAAGAAGAGCGCATCATCGTCGGCCGGTAGTTAATGTGAACCAAATGCGTTAAATGCGGAACACAATCTGGACTAGGAATTAATGTCAACCTTGTCTTAATAGTTGGACGGGTCATGAAAAATGGAACCAAGTACCTGATTTTTAGGGCATCTCCAACCCTCCACACCCCCATAGTGTGGACATGATTTGTCATCCAACAGGGTTCATCATTGTTGGTTTATAGAGCCATCCTCGCGCATTTTCTCTTGAAAACGAGAGACAAACATGTGGGGAGGGGGGGGGGGGGCTTCGAGGCCGCCCGGACTGCTCCCTCGCCCACCAAAAACCCCTCTCGCTTTCCCGCACGCTAGCCACTTTCATGCCCTGCCAGAGCTGACACATCTCTAACTGACACATGCATTGAAGCGGTGCACCGGCCGAGAGAGCAGCTCGATGTCAGCAGGCACATCACGCCGGACACGAACGTGGCAAAGTAGGCGACGCTACTCGAGTCCTGCCACTCTGCTCTCGAGATCCAGCTCGACTGCTAGTGGTATCGCCCATGTCAAGCAAAATTGGAGGCTGCTTACAAGGTGCTTGATGAGGCGGCGAACGAGGTGTGGGACAAGAGTGATGACGAGGAGGACATCACTCGCTAGGGCAAGGCTGCTCCACGCCACCACGATCACAATGCCTGTCATCTGTGAGCGTCGTTGGCAGCGAGGAAGAGTAGTGCATGGTAAGTCGCCGTCGTTCGGGTCCAAGGAAGGCCAACTCTCTTCCCCTCCACCGGAAGCCAAGCTTGGTGGGCTAAATATCGTCGGCCGATTATTCGCTCAACTTATAGTAGCGGAGGCTGCAGACGCTGAGCTGGAGAGCGCCAAGCCAGAACTAGAGAAGACGAAGTCAAGTATCGGAGCTTCGATTCTCGTGGTTCATGGCAGTTCCGTGGGAAACGGGCGCCGACAATCAAATAGATTAGGAAAATATACCTCCATAGACGGACAAGTTTCGCTTTTAATTGAACTATGCCTGGAATGTGATGAATATCATATGATGTATATGAAATCCACCATGTTTGCATGAATCTCGTTTGATTTGTATAAAAAGACGAGGTGTTTGCATGAAATTTGTCCGATTTATTGAAAAAGTGTTTGAAATGTATGCTGCCCATTGGATGCCTGGCTTCCCATGTCCGTGGATGGATGCGGAATGAATTTATGAGTCAACATTGCATATGCCCTTTATATTGAACTACCAATCGGTTATAGCACATACATATGCGCCCAAGTTCTACTTGTCTGCCGAGGCGATTCTTCAAGGAAATTGCACATTTGGTCCATCAACTTGCTAGCGCGTAACATGTCAGTCTCCTGACACGTCTTTAACATATCTATAGTTTTGGAAGTATTCAAGATATATATGTACATCAGTTATTAAATGGTTGGTGCTCTTTAAAATTATTTTTCTAGACTAACCTATTAATCCAATGCGAGTGCTAGTTCCTATTTTCTCCATGTTTTTTGGTTTATACAAAATGAATATCTAGGAAATTCAAAACACCGAGGCTTTTAAATATGTTTTTTTCTGAAATATATATAACTTTTGGGCAAAGGAATGAATGCAAAAAGATTCCTGACGGCCCCACAAGGATAGGTTGCGCAACCACCCCTGGTCGTGCCATGCACCCTTGTGGATAGCCCTTAAGTCGATTGGATCCCTTCTTTTGCCGCAATAAAGATAATTTTCGGAGTAAAATACTCCCAAAAGTTCAGGCGTATTAGACTTATATATCTCCCTCTATAAAGGAAAAGGTTTTCCTCAAGAAACAAGAGGAAAAACAGAGAAATTGAGAGAGAAGACATCCAATCTCGGAGGGGCTCATTGGCCCAGGTCAACAAGGAGGCCAAGGACTAGAGGGGAGAACCCCCCCACCCCCCATCTAGGGGAGGCCATGGAGGAGCAACGAGAAGATTCTCTCCCCCGTCTTATGATGTCATGAGAGTGCCACCGGAGGAACCATCTTTACGGCTATCGTCTTCATCAATGTCGTCGTATTCACCAACATCTTCATCACCTTCCTCACCTCTTTTCAGCGTTACACTCTCCCTCAACCCGCTATAATCACCTACTTGAACATGGTGTTCTGGTGTAAGGAATTATTATCCAATGATTTGTGTCATCGCTTTGTGGTTGAGTAGATTATCATTATCATATGGGTTAGTTGGTCAATTGCTACTATTGCTTTAAATTGTTTGTGATTATGTTATTGTCCTTTGCTGCACATCGTATGAGTGTAGGCGGGGACCTATCTGTGGACACGGATGCGGGAGCCGGCCATCCAATGCTATATGCATAAATTTCAAATTGGATTTCCGCAAACCAGACGTAATCCATCAATATTAGAATAGAAAATAGCATAAATCATTCATACATAGCATGAACATAAGTCTAGTACAACAATAGTTCAAATTTAATGAGATTAACCAAATGCTCAACATTTTTTTCATAAATCATGATGCCGTCCCACACATGTTGCCACTTCAGCTGCATCCAACAGTGTATGTTACGTAAATGACCATCCCTCTATCTTATGGTACATCATGAAAGCACCTACATGCCACATGATTGTAGAGCAATATTGAGTGAATGAATGAGTCAACCAATAAGTTGAGCAGAAGGAAGCGCAACTTACCTCCACTTGAGCAAATACGTCACAAAACTTGATGGTGGTGGTGTGAATGGCATACCATCCATAATAAAATGAATTCATATTGCGTTTTTGCATGATGTGCATGTCGGAAGGAGCAATATCATTTTGTGCGTGAAACGAATCATGCACGTGCTGCCAGAAGACCCCCTTTCTGCTCCGGCCCTTGAAATCGTGACCAATCACGCATCGCAGAACAACTCATCCTCCATGGTAGAGTACATTGCTGTTCTTTGTAGTCTATAAAATGACATCCATTTCAAAAATTAAGCACAATCACGTCTGAACAAACACCTATAGAGCATGGTGTCGGCCATGGATGCCATCAACAGGATGGCGAAGTGTGCCTTGCTACGGACGGATCCTGGGTGGTCGGCACCGTTGCAAAAGGCGAGCGAGCGTGTCAATGCTGGTTGCGGACGTTTGACAATGCGTATGTGGTGGCTGGGGAGGTACAACGGCAACTTCAGGGGAGGAGGAAGGAAGGGGAGAAGGAAGCAAGGGGAGAAGGGCAGACTCGAATAATATGGGACCGGGAGGAGGGTTTAGTGGGTTGGGGTTTTGAAGTCCTACGTCGTTGCTGTCGGGACACCCTCAAAGCCCCCCCTCTCCGACTTTGCTTCAAATTGTGGAAAAAAGTGTGTGCGAACCAGTCAACAGACCGATACAGGACCGCCTTGGATGGCAAAACACGTCTGGACCGCGCGGTCCAGATTTATACAGACAGTTAAGGGTCGATGTTGGAGATACCCTTTCCACTTCCATCTTTGGGAAGTACTTCGATGATTCCTTGCACTGGGGAATTATCAAGCTCATTTCTAGTGTCATTGCCGGGTAGCAATAGCGTAGCGATAATATTTCCATGTATTCTTGTTTAGATTTATCACTAAGTCAATTTTCTTCTTTTGTTTTGATTTTATTTCTTTAATCGTGGGTTCAAAATTAGTTTATTTATTTAAGAAAATCTAAAATGTTTTACTTGTGGCTTTATGACAAGCTCAACGGCTTTAAAGAAAGCGCTGCCTGTGAGACAACTAGGAAATTTTAGAGAGTCTTTTATTTTTTGTGCTTTTAAAATTTTGAAAAACAAAATAAAAATTGGAAACCTAAAACTTCTACAAAAAGAGAACTGACTGGAAAGTTGTGCATTGAAGAAGTGAGGGACGATCTTGAATACTTGTGTTCGTGCTCGTGGAAAACATGTAAAAAAATCATGGAGGTTTCTCTTATGAATAATTATCCTTTTGTATATACCAGTGTAACATAGAAATAAAGTGTCAAGGTTTGCCTTTACGATATTGCAATTGCATGTTTGTTAGGTTACGTGCAAACACAAAAACTTTTGCGCCCAGCGTTCGAAGTGTTGTCATGTACAGGGTAATAATAAATTCCTGTGTTTTACAAAGTACTGCAATACTAAGTATATGTTGCGTTTAAATTTTTCAGAATTGCCTAAGTTACAGAAGTATGCATCTTAATTATGCAACTACAGTCTATACTGGTTTTGACAGACTGGTTTTGACAGACTGTGGTTAAAGTTTTGGTACCTGCTTGATCTAGAGTTTTCGTGGCTTATATTGGAGGATATAAATTATGTAAATGATAGTATAAAGTGAATAATTGTTTGAAAAACAATTATGCAAATTGTCTTGACAGTACGTGATTGGGTGATTTATTTTTATGTATACTAACTAATGTTGGAGACATCGCTTATCAGGAACTTATGAGTCGACCCAAGATAAGGGGTAAATTGTCCGGCTTATGGGCATACTGGCCGATTTGTCTGATTGTCCAGACACTAGTATGGGATACATCGGTCAGTTTATTGGAATAACTGTCGTAATCTAGAATAGAGGTATTAACCTATCTCACAAGTTATGCTGAGTTTTATGTGTATGAAGTTTCTAAGACCCATGAGAGATATAGATGTGAGAGGAACAAGGAGCGGCAAGAACCCAAGCTTAGATATGCCCAAGGCGCCCCCAGTTAATATCCAACGAGACTCAAGAGCCTAAGATTATATTGAAATGTCTTGGTTGGACTTAAGTTTTTATTTGTTCACATGATGTGTGCAAAGTCTTGGAGTGTCATTTTTTCTATTAAATAAATATACACCATGCTGGTTGGGGATAATTTCTTATGGAGCTTGGTTGATTTATAGAATGCTCCGTGCACTTCACTCATACTCTTGAGTATGGATTTATAGAATGCCTTTTGCAATTCACTTAAATATTTTGAGTTTTGCTTTACAAAATGATTCTTGTGCTTCATTTATATCTTTTGAGATTGGATTTTTTCTATCTATATTTATATTATTTGTAGAATGCTCTATGAATTTCACTTATATCATTTATGGATGAAATCATAATTGAAAGTGTGTTGGAAGAGGTCAACTTTAAATATTATTGATCCCACTATTTCGGCGGGTTACACAGTTCATGTGGATTACATTTTTATTAAAATTTGGTTGGAAGAGGTCAAACTTTAGTCAACAGTATTGATACCACTATCTTGGAAAATCCCTTATTGAATAAGTATGATCGTTTACTCTCGTGCTCCATTTATATATTTAGAGAAAAAATTACAAAGGAATTGAATGTCACATGCTTCATTTACTTATATATATTGAGAAGTAAACATGCATCATTTGCTTTATCCATTAAAATAAGAATGAGACTAATCGTTATATAATAATGACAATAAGTATTAGTTTTATTAAGTTGAACCTATTATGTTGTGGTGGCAAGTATCTCCCGGTGAAGGAAAAATGATTAGCTTGGCACGTGTTTAAAGATGTTTGATAAATTCCAAATTCAACCTTGGAGGCATTAACGTTTTTAGGTTATCAACACGATTATATCTTCTCTTTAATGTTACTATTAGAAAATGCATGATTGTGGTTTTTGTGCTTGGTAAAATGGTTCTCCCTAGTCTATTTCTAGCCTTTTCCTGTATTAAGCGAAAATACTGCTTGTGCATCCAAAGTCACTGAAAAATCTTTATGTCATAAAGGGTCTACCATACCTATCTATATATGGTACTTCACTGCTATTCCAACTAAATTTAAATGTGCCACCTCTATACTTTCAAATAAATTTGTGCTTTGTGTGTCGTACAACTCACGAAGCGGTGGGGGTAGTGATTATCTTCCATGCTAAATGTGTTTTACTCATGACGATAATTTATTCCACTTGTGAAATTTATGAGAGAGGCTGGTAATAGGGATGCCCAGTACCAATAATAATAATAAAATAAAGAAAATTAGGAAAGAAAGAGCACTCCTCCGGAAAAGTTGAAAGCTGAAAGGTACCCGTGGATTCCGCTAACCAAGGTTTGTATTGGTTATGGTGGAGGGGGTGTAAAAGCATGGAAACCACAATTGACTTGTTTACATTAAAAAAAAGATACATCCGTTGCATTCTGGGCCGAACGAAAACCTTTTTGGTCATGGATATGAAATTTTCGATGATGATAATTGTGATAAAAACACGTCTCTAGCTTCATAATGTGGCGGGATCCTACTTCCATGACAAAAACTTATGACAACAAATGGGCTTTGGTACTGGGCTTTGGGCCGTCCATAACATAAAAAATCATGGTAGAAGTGAGGGCAAGGAATTTTTCAGGGATTTACAGGTTATGGTGGGCAATCGGTGGGTGCTCGGGGCCAAGTGATGTAGGGTGGTTTGCACATTTCTCTCGTACACGTGTGTCTGAGGCATTCGCTAACTACTAACTGAACCTGAGCGAGGCGTTCGCTTACTGAACCCGAGCAATCAATCGGTCGGTCCCTTGCACGACATACTGAATACGAGTGATTGATCGATCCCTCACTGATAACTGAACCCATGCGATCCCTTTGCTGCTAATTGAACCCTATCGATCATCTGTGCGAGACATGAGTTTAGCTGCTAGTAGCCGGTTGTTGGCTGCCTCTCGATTAACAGTGCTTGTTGCTGCCGCGTGTGCAATAGATCTAGAAACAAGCAAGACTTTGCATCGATCGATCGAGCCCCTTGCGTGAGACACGTGGTAAGTTGACCTAGCCTATTTGTTGGTTGTGGATGAAAAATTCCTGTTGCTATCACTCGCTCGTACGCCCCGCCCCAGCTGGTGGGCATTGGCGCTGGATGACCGGGACGTACACCGTGGTGCGTAGGAGTGGCTAATGTTGGGGGGGAGACCAGGACCCTATACGTAGGAGTAGCTGGTGTAGGGCTGGAGAACATGACCTTGTACATAGAAGAAGTTTATTACATGTGAACGATACTACTATTTAAGATGGTCGACGAGCCTCTCGCGCGGTGATGCGGGACTAAATCACACCGTTTAGTATGATGGTGTGGGGAGTGGGGGACACTTGGGCGACATTCATGGGCCGAAAATTCAGGTAGTCCCTTCGGAGTTAAAATGCACATGATTTTGTATAAATCCATCAAATTCACATTAGTTTTTTCAGAAGGTTTTACAAATGTTTTGATCTAAAATCAAATTGATATAGATTCAAATAAAAAGGAAAGGACAAAAGAGAGAAGAAAACTTACATAGCAGTCCATCACTATGCAGCTCAACTCACCTAGGGGCAACCCCCTCTTTAACCTCACGCTTAGTGGCAGAAGTGGATGTGTTCGAGAGTGCCTGCTCCTTCTTCGCGCCTTCTAGGCATTCTTCAGCCCCAACTCTATGCCAAGAGACAAGCATGATACCACTAGTTCGAACCTATCTACGATCCATCACTTTCTCCTCCTTTTGCTTGCTCTCCAACCATGACCGAGAACGCCATGGCCGTGCAGACGTCAAACAACGTATCCATTTTATTCTCCTCGACTCACCACCGTGCCATTTACATTTGCCTCAACACCATGAACCTGTACGACGAAGATTGCAAAACCAAGCGCCTTGAATTGTTGCCATCGCCACCTTCTTTGTTGGACTTAGCTGAGGACACTGTTGTCGATTTGTTGTCTGCAGCCCATCTCGAGCTTGCTAATGTGCTCCACAAGCTTACGGTGAGTTCCAAATTTTTTCCCACTTTCCTTTTCATGTGGTAGTGCCATTAATTGCGAGCAGCCTTTGTCGATCCCACATGAGCTCATGAAGACTCTCTGGTAACCATTTTGTCACGTGCCCGTGTTAAACTGCACTGCAAGCTGCCATCGAGCAACACGAGCTCAAAAACTCATTCGAATCTATGTTGTGGCTTTATTGCCTACAGACACCAAACTCCATCCACGATGGTACTCATCCATTGCCGACGTTTCCGTCACCCCCAACCACCTTGATTCGTCCCTCGACGTGCACGAGCACCAGCAACTGGTAGAGGCCAAGATATAGTCCAACCACTGATGGAATCGGTCAGACGAGAAACTCTGTTGTGCCCCTGCAAATCGTCGGTGACTAACCACCAATTGGCTAATGTGACCGCAGTTTACCGTGGACCCACATGTGTTTTTTTTCTCATAATCACACTCATCCATGTAACGGTCAAACGGGTTGACCCAACAAAAATGTTTCATTTCGCCATATGTGAGGTTCAGCTAGAGGAACAAGGGCAAAAGTGAAGACAACTTAGACGTTTGGGTAAGACTGAGTAGAATAAAAGAACCGAGGGCATGCAAATAGAACAAGTAAAACTTAGACAGTTGTTTTCTACTCTGAAAAATATGTTATTTTGTAGAGAAGCAAAATAAAAGCATATGTTTCTATCATTGTGCTCGCACAAATATGATATCTTGGTTCATAAGTGCTATGGGACTGACTTCTAATAGGACCCTAATAACTCTCGGACGTTTGGTTTTTATGCATGTGATCTCGAACGTTTTTTTATGATAACTTTAATTGATGTGAAGTGAAAACTTTAGTTATTTAAACATAACTGCTTTGTTTCAGTTTCTTTTTTAAAGTAGTCGTGTTAGCCAACCTCATGTGAACTAAAGATATCATGAAAAACGTTTGCATTGGCATGCCCGAAATTTGAATGTTCAGGATTTATCATTTTCGCTTCTAATCTATACCTATACTAATTAGGCACTTTCTAGAAAATCCCACGTTAATCAGTAATTAGGAGCCGTTAATCTGGTGGGACCAAGTTATAACGGTGCTGATTTATCCGTGTAATCCTCAGCTGAAACGTTTAGATCTTAATTTTTAGCTTACGATTTGATCTTTGTTTTTTACCTCATAGGAGTCCTTGCGATCTATCCCACACGCATGATTCTTCCACCATCGGCTGCCAAAAAAACTATATTGCAGCCTCTGGAATCGCCATCTCATCTACCGCATCATGTAGACAAAAAAGAAGTGCAACATGAAGCGCCCCGTAGCGTTCCATCTGGTGCTCCAATCCACGTAAGGGCTCACTCAAATTCCAATCCAATCTCTCTCCAATCCCTACTGTCCTTGCTCGCCATGTTTTCTCTGTTGGTTATTGATGTTAGAGCAAATCACCCAGGAGCTGATGTACGTACGTGCACATGTTGCACGCACGCAAGCAGACAGGTTGTTTGATTGATGAGCAGTAGCAGTAGGTCATGTGAACGTGAGAACCTAGCTTCAGCGGAATCGCTTGATTCGTTTCTCGACGGGATCAGAACGACTCCGCTCTCCCGACCGGATTGACTTACTCCGGCACTGTCATCGGAACTTCTTTGTAACTTGGTGATGGAAGAAACAGATCGGAAGAATTTTGGCGATGGAGCGGCAAGGCGGCAACACGCCGGATCACACCCAAACCCTATTTAAGTTCATCCGTAAATCATGTGCCGCAGGCACGTAACCTTGCATCATTATTTCTCTTCTTTGTTATCCACCATGATGATATCCAAGCGCCCAGAATAAATTTGATAGGCCCATGACGTCTCATCAAGATTTTTTTGATTTTGTACATGTAGTGCATAGGTCGTGATCATATTATGCATTCCAGGGAGTGAAAGAGAAGGAGAACCGGCCAGTTGAGGGGACTTGAATCATATTTGTTGCCAACCTGCAGGAAGCTAGCTAGGTAAGTAGCGTTCTCTACATCTAGAAATTGACCACTATCAGCCAGTTTATTTTCCATAAGGAAGTGATTTAGATGTTTTATATATTTTATTCTACTATGTGATAAATCTCAGATTATGTGCATGTTTAACAAATAATCTGTATATCCAGCATTAAGAAAAAAGTATGATGCCTTGGCATAACATATTTTCATGTACTTTTGACATTTAATATATTATGAGCTTCCTGGGTTTTTCAAAACCATGTCTAATAGTCTATAATATATGTTTTGGTGGATTTGTGAGATTTTAGTACCGTGGCATGTGCAAAACTTTAGATAGATGTATGGCATATCGAGTGATACATGTGACTCTTTACACAGTTCATTTGTTTTATTTTGCAATAGATCTTGATATATGATCTTTTTTATACACAATGTTCATAATAAAATTTACTGCAATTGTAACCATGGAATCTATGATCTCTTACTTTAATTTAGTGATACATATTATATTTCCATCACAGTTCCAATATTCAGATGTTTATAGTTGACACTTGCAGAAAATATAACGTGGAGTTTTCATATATTCAAATGAAATATCAGGCCAGTTGGATTTGAGGCGAAGGAAAGAGGTGAAGTCTCGGCATGGTGACGGTTCTGCCGACAGAGATATAGCATGTCGGGAGAATTGAGCTTATACACATGCGGTTTGGCAGAAGGAGACACAAAGAAGTCTTCATATATTTCTAAAGCAGCATGCGCAAGGTAGCACCCTATTTTTGAACAAACTGTGTCCCATCCTCTGGGACATCTTCAGTTAACTGCTGAGCACTCCTGATCCAAACAGGGTTCATTAGCTCTCTGCAGTCCGATCAACATGCATCATGTGCTAACAGCCATGGTGAAGATCAGCTCAATGATCTTGATTCATGTCGTGGTGTTACCCGACTGTGGTCATATGTCTCGATAGCTTCCAAATACATGCTTAAACTCAGATTATCTAATATGGATATCTTAGCATTGTCTCACAATTAAATGAATATATGATGCCTAGAGTCTGAATATAATCATATGCTTATGCCATGTAGCACATAACGACTACCTGTATTTTTCAGAACAATACAAAATAGAGTGTATAATTCGTTCTTGGTTTTTCTGGCCAGACCTGAAATGTTGATGCAAGATTCAGAGTACATGTGGATCAGTATTTGATGCCTACAATCCTATATCTTATACGTAAATAATTCCAATAGCTTTTGTTAATTTTGTGTTTGAGTGTATTGTTTGCGGATATGCTGTGAAGGATCATGCATGCCAATAATTTTGGATAGCTGATATTTGTTTATATGTTTTCTTAGCGTTGCTCAAGCATAATATTGCTCATTTTACTTGCTGTTGTTTGTAAATAAATATTTCAGTTTGTTCTGAATTTGGTATGGTGTCTATGGAAAGGGAGATGAAGTGATCACGATAGTTTCTATTCAATTCAGGTATATACATTGAATCTTAATTTCATTCTGTCTACTGTTTTCATAGCAATGACATAATGATGCGAAGAATTTTGCTATATAGTTTAATATAAAAGAGGACACATCTCGGTTTTTTCCTACTCAACTATGATATTAGTAGGCTCATAACAGATGATATGTCACAATCATTCACATAATTTTCCTTTTTATGCTTCATATATTTTTATGGGAAAAAAATTCTTCAGCTCTAAACCTTCTATTTTACTTATAGGAGGCTCATTCAAAGCATCCATGACCTTACGGGTTTTTTGGACTAATTCTTTAGGCACCAAATTACAATTTATAATTTACAACGCGGTTTTTGTAGCACCGTTGGTTCAGCTATCCCCACCATACTATGACTAGATATCTTTGAACCCCTTGGTCGCCTCAATTGTGTCTACCTGCACCATATCTGCCACTAGCACCCATGATGCCTCTTTCCTCCTCAATTGTATACCTTCATCATTAGGGCATCCTCCTCTTAGCTAAGGTTCTCTCCTTTCATCGCAGCCATGCTTGGGTGACAGAGTACTATCAACATTGTTCTCTCCTCCGGCTGATGATCCAGACTAGGCAACATATCAACAATTCAACGTCGTCACCCCTGGCATCCAACTTAGCAAATAATATGTATGTAATTAATTTGATTCCCTCCATTGGTTGAAGATTTCCAATTTTGTGTAGCTTAGTCACGTTCCATTCATACATGCTGCACTTTAGCTTTGAGTAATCCATTTCTGCTTATAGTTTTTTGCACCTTTTTATTTTAGTTGAGTTCTTAAATGAATGGAGTGGTCAGCTTTGAGCTGGAGCACTTCATGTTTTCGGGCAATAGGAGCACCCATGGTTTATAAGCTAATATGTGATTGGTTCCTTTTATTTTAGGTACGTGGTCATTGATTTGTATTTTGACACCTAAGCCACACTTTCAACAACAATCAAGGAAGTTTGAGATATTAGGTATGGATATTAAACGATAAGGACAACTTTTGGGTTGTTGCAATGCCATCATCTTTTCTTTCATGTATGTTATCATTGATGACTTTTACATTTGTGACTAGGGAATCCATGGTTTCCACAATACTTAAGCAATTCAAATATTTGATATGGATTCTTAATTGTAATGAGACCCTACTCAGGCAATATCTCTATATCAGTTTTGCCTTATTATTCAAAAGTTCAATACGTTAGGAAAAAAAACTCTTAGGTAAAACTTGGCATTTTATGTAAATGTTTTTAAACGGTAATGTCTTACTACCTACATTATAAAAAAATTAATGTAAAAAGAACAAGAGTGTGATCTTTGTGCACCCACACACATTACACCCCTGGTGCACCCACGAATAAAAACTTAGCAAAAATTATCAAAACAATCTGAAGTTTTGTGGATGTGATTTTGACCAAATTTAAGTGCTTGCGAAATTTGGTGGCCAAATGACATCTGATGAGCTCTGTACAAAAATAAGTTTGTGTTGAAAACATGTGAACAATAACGTGGGTGCAGAGCATCATTTCTATTTCATTTTGTATCGAGATCATTTTATGTTTTTGGGTGAAAAAAATTTGCAAGCTTCTAAAACATTTGCTCATAATCACATCCACGAAGTTTCAGATTTTTTTAATTTTTTCTTATTTTTTAATGAATTTACTTTTCACTTTGAGGGTGCATCAAAGGTGGCTGGAATCACTAATTTACCAAAAAAACAATTTGTACATGTTTTCATACTAGCCCGTGCATTTGCACGGGTTGACGACTAGTATCATTTAAGAGTTCAACGGAATTATCAAGTCGTACAAAACAGGAAAAACAATGAATGCGAGTTGCGGCACTTGCAGAAAAAAGTACCCGTCGAGAACAGTTTCGACGTACATGCTTGACGTTGCTGTTTTCGCCGAACGGTAGGACATCCGAATCGGACCTGGAAACGTCACGTCTCACAAACAGTGACAGCTTGATCGGATGGTCTCTGACCGAGATCGAGTCAGAGTAGAAAGTAGAAACCAACGCCATCAGTGCTCAAATTTACAGTGAGCAACTATTTCAGCATCTCCGAACATTCCTACTGTAACGACGGGCGAGTCGCGGAGGCGACAAAGACGGCCGCGTCGGTCTCTCCGCTGTTGTTCCACTCCGGGACGGGATGGCTCGGCCGGCCATGGTAATGTAACATCAGCCATAGTAGCAGTAATAGTACGCACAGCCACACGATCGACAACCACACAATGACACAATCGACAATGTACCTGTACGGGCCTGTACCACCAGCTACTGGTAGGTTATAAGAACATTTCTTGCAGACCCGTATAATGCCCTGATCCGTATAATAACCGTTAAAATATAAATCTATGCAAAAAATGTTACCCTGATCAAACCCCGTAAACGCGTCCGATCCGTAATATTTTTTGAGGGGGCGGTAAAATCCCATCCCAAACCCGCGAAAACACAGGTTTCCGCCTCGCCCCGTCGGTGCCCCGTATCCCAGGAAAGCGATTGGAGGGAGGAACATTTCAGCCCGCTCCCTTTCCCCACCCCCTTCCGCCGCCCGCCCGCCATTGGTTTCGCCTGTCTGCCGTCGGCGATTCCTGCCGACTCTGTGGCCGGAAAATGCGCCGCGGAGGCGCCCCTTCCCTCTTCCACCTAGCCGCTTCACCGGTTCCCCGGATCCGCCGATCCAAGCCGCCGTCGCTGCCCAGGGCTTCCCCTAGTCGTCATCGCCGCCCAGGGCTTCCCCTAGTCGCCATCGCCGCCCCGGGATCCATGGCCGCAGAGCCACCGGCCGAAGCCACCGGTGAGTACTTGTACTTGAGCATGTGCCGAGCGGTATCCATAGATGGTTAACGTGGCGTGCGTACTTTGTGAATTTAGATGGAATTGAGCCCGTGCGAGAAGTTTTTTCTTGAGGATTCGTCCGATTCGGTTGACTCGGATGTTGAGATGCTGCTTGTCAACTATCGGTAGCAGTCGTTGATGATGGCCCTCGCCTGAAGGAGTACGAAGATGAGAACCGAAAGAGACGGCGAGGATCGACCGTCGGCCGTCTTTACATTCCTCGAAATCGACATCTCGGGAACAAGATGTCGATGCAAGACTACTTCGGCAACAATCCAACATATCCACCGCACCTCTTTCGGAGAAGGTCCCGAATGCCCCAATCCCTCTTTGTAAAAATAGTTCAAGCTTGCGAGGCCAATTGTCGGTATTTTACTCACAAAAGAAATGTTGTGGGCTTGAAAGGATTTCGTGCATATCAAAAACTCTTGGCAGCTATGCGGGTAATTGCATACGACATTCCGGCTGACTATGCCGATGAGTACCTTCGCATTGGTGAAGAAACTACAATTGAGAGAAGAGGTTGGCCTGGCATGCTAGGAAGTATTGATTGTATGCATTGGACTTGGAAAAACTGCCCGAAGGCATGGCAGAGAATGTATTGTGGCAAGTCCCGTGATGCAACAATTGTGCTAGAGGCCGTAGCATCCGAGGATTTATGGATTTGGCATTGCCTTATTGGTATGCCCGTACTCTCAATGATATCAATGTGTTGCAATGGTCTCATTTATTTGCTAGGCTTGCTAGTGATGATGCTCCTACTTGCAACTATACTATCAATGGGCATGGATACACAAAGGGGTAATGTCTTGCAGATGGTATATACCCTCCTTGGTGCACATTTGTCAAGAGCATCAAAGACCCCCAAACTAGGATACAATGTGAATTTGCATGGGCATAAGAGGCAGACCGAATAGACATTGAAAGAGCATTTAGGGTTTTGCATTCTAGGTTGGCCATTGTTTGTGGTCCTGCTCGTTTTTGGGACAAGCGATCCTTGAAAAACATCATGACATGCTATGTTATTCTTCACACTATGATTCTCGAAGATGAGAGAGGCATGAACTTCGAGTTCTTCTATGACAACGTGGGTAGCCGTGTCAAACCAGCAAGACACCCTAACTGACATTAGAGCTTTTATACAGACCTACAGGGAGATTGAAAAATGCAAACACCCATTTTAAGCTTAAGGAGGATCTCATTGTGAACCATTGGCAAAGGACTGGGCAGTAACACATTTCTTTTTTTCATTCATTTTCATCTAACTCATGTGTAACCGGGACAAGTTTTGAATTGCATTATTTAGTTTGCTTCGGTGCTTTGAATAATTACTTTAATTTGAATGATTGTTGTATTGTAATATTGTCATTTTTCCTTATTTGTGGCATATGTGTCAAATTCAGATAAAACCGCATCTGATATGTGGGGCCGGTGCCAGTGCCGGCCTAGCAGACCCCGCAAAACGGACCCATAAAAAGGGATATTCTGTTACGGATCTGTTTTGCTGGGTCTGACTCTGCCCCCGCCCGCGCTCGCCCGCAAAACCGTTTTTCCGCAAACTGTAAATGAGTTTTGCAGGTCGGCGATATACGGGGTCTGCTAGAGATGCTCTAAGGGCATCTTCAACGACGACCCACAAATTTCCTTTCACATCTGTTCACCGACACGGGGCTAGTCCAAGTACGGGGATGCGGGAGGATGGGATCCAATGCTAGCCGCATACATTTCAATCTGTATTTAAACCAGACGATATTTTACCAATGTTCGGATAGAAAATAACACAAATCATCCATATATACCATGCAAACTAAGTCTAGTACAACAATGTGTCAAATTCGACTACATTAACCAGATGTCCAACGAAGTTTTGACCAACAGATCATGTCATCCGACACATAGTATCCCTTCAGCTTCACCGCACAACGTCTCATCCTCCATGGTCGCGTAGCTCACCATCCTTCGAACTCTAAAAAACGACATAGTATTTGAAGTTGAGACCAATGGCATTTGATCGAACACCTGTCATACATGGTGACCGTCATGGAGGTCGTCGATAAGGAGCAGAGTGTACCTGGGTACAAACGTCTTCAGGGTGGAAAGCTCCAGCATAACACTAAGCGGGTACGTCAATGCTGGTTGTGGACATCCGACATTGCCTCTGTGGCGGCCGAATAAGTATAAAGAGGGGTGTCAGAGGTGGAGGGTGTGGTTGCAAAGCAATGGGTAGAAGGGGCGAAGTGCAAAAAATGGGACCGGGAGGAGGGATTGGATGAGCTAGGAGGGTAAAAAGCGACGTTTCTCATGTCCGGTCTCCCACAAAGCCCCCCATGTTCGTCTTCAATTTCCGGGAGAAATCGCGTCCAGACCACGTCACGGACCGACACAGTACTGCGCTGGATGGTTCACGGTCCAGACAGTATGATCTTGACAGCATGGTCCGAACGGTTGCAAGTCGGCGTTGGAGATGCCCTAACTCTAGATTCTGGACAAATCAGGTGCATAAATGTAGCGACCCGACCTAAAAGGTTGAATCTCCGGTGTTTCCGTACCATCCCAAGATCATGCTGGTACACACACCGTACATCAATGTATATATCAAAGGGAAATCACACAACATTATATTAATCGAAATCTCATATCAAGTCCTTTATTACAATAAAGATTACAATAAAGTGGCTGAAGGCCAACTCATGAGAATATCTAAATCTTGCGGAAGCATTGAAGGTAGTTGAGTCCATCTGACTCCAAGGGCATCTCACCGAGCGTAGAGCGTGTCCTCACTCCTGGTCGGAAAAGTACTCTGCAACATGATACGTTACAGCCGTGTAGGTCAGCATATGGAATATGCCGGCAAAGTCACAAGAGAGGGGTGAAAAGATAATCATATAATCTATATGCATATATGGCAGGTGGGGTAATAAGTTTTTGCGTAAAGCCAATTTTTCCTACATCAAGAGAGGGTTAAGAAAAATTATTACTAAGTTGATTGATTAATGAGATGGTTCCACCAACCAATTCTCATATCCAAGTTATTAATACCCACATCATCATATTAATTGTGTTGAGAATTCTGGAAGTTTCAGTTCCTTTGGCTCAAGTCGTCCATGACCGTGGACACGGCTAATCGATTAGGTTTGAGTACTCTGCAGAGTTTTGCACACGTTCCCCACAAGATTTGGTCGCCTTCGTTTGATTTCTCGCACTTCATAGTGTTTGAGAAATGGATGACCAAAACATGGTCTTCCAAAGGGTTTCCCTGCGACTCTGTCGGTGCCCATCCTTTCCTACCGTTCTTCTACATCTCGTAGCACCGCCTGTCCAGGGTCACCACGATATCCAACCAAGCTAGAGCCCATAATGACTTGTGGCTGTGCAGGTAAGCCTTGGGTCTTGAAGCATCCATCCATCTCTTTGTGCCTGGGTGGACCTTTCCGCGTGAATACTGGCCATCTCCAGCAACACCTAGGCAAATCCACTGGTTTCTCCAGGGTGTCGTTCAACCATCATCCACCCAGAGGTAAGTTGAAAACTCGGATTCTTGAAGTCTTGATCATTATGTAGGTCTTGTAATTAATCTCACAACTCTCATGAATCACACATCCAACCCCGTCTACTAGTAGCATAGCAAAATGTAAAACAACGTTTCCCGGGGCCAATTTGTCAAGGGTTGAGGGGGTACCTACCACATGATACTACAACAGTAACCAAGTTTCCAAATTCCTACTTTGCATGCAATTGGGGGGATGGTAGAACTAATGCAATAAAAACATGGGTAAAGATGATCAAAGTGACTTGCCTGATTGACGATCTTCGTACTCGAGGGACTCTAAGTAACAAGCCTCGCACTCCAGATAATCTAACGAAGCAAACAAGAGCACTCAATAAGCATACAACAAAATAATGTACTCACAACATCAACAATGAACTAGTAAACAATCAAGACAAAACAATGCACAAATCACAAGCAAGAAAAACACACAAAGTTTTGTTTTCTAAAAGATGATGGGTAAACCACTACTAACATAATAAAACTACTTTGTAATAACAAAACAATAGTTGACAGCAAGAAAACAATAAAATATTTTATTAATAATAGAATTAAATTCATCAAAGTTTTGTTGAGAAAACTTTAGTAAAGTTTTAAAAGTTTGGTTAAACACTACTACATGAAGTGGCTAGAGTTTACTAAACATATAGTGAGCTAAACTATATTTTTATTAGTAAAACGTTTTCCTAACAGAAAAGAATTTACTAATAACTTGTCTTAGAAAACAGAATTTAATTATTTAAACTCTGTTAAAAAGAATCTATTACTAAACTAGTTTGTTTTATAACAAATTATACCTACTTGAAAATGAATTGAGATTCCTATGATATTAAGTATAAAACTAAGCAAATAAATATTTTTATTTACAGAAAGTAAAACACCAAATATTTCACTAACAGAACCTACTAAATCAAATAAAACTAAATCTAATTTAAACCAACTAAAACTAAGTTAATTTAAACTATACTAACTATTAGGCAGAATCTGTTTATAGTTAAAAAACTAAACAAATATATCCTAAAAATCCTCAAACTAAACATGGGGAAAGTCCTAACTAGTACCAAACAGTAGCAAAAAGATTCATATAAAAATCTATTTTAAACTCTAGTTATTCAGATTTGAGTGATTTGAGCAAATTTGATTAAATTCAAATTTTAGAGGTCAAATTTAAAATTTAAAAGCACAGGGTGAAACTACATGAAATTAGGAACCTAATGCAAAAATAATTAATTCCAAACATTAAACAGATTAAAAGATATAGCGCTAACAAATTTTGAAAAGTTTCTGTTAACTAAAACAAAACAGAAAAAAAACAGAGAACTATCGGACGGCCAGGGGCTACGTGGCAGCGTGTGAGTGGCTAAGGGGAGGTGTGTGAGCGGGGTTACGGGCAGTCGACCGAGCCTAAGAGGATACCGGTTCGAGCAATTAAAACTTCTAATCTTGGTCGTCGGGTCTAGATCTGATGGATGGGGAAAGCTCACCGTGGATGGAGGTCGCCGGCGAGGGGATCTTCGGCGGTCCGAAGCGGCGAGGTTGACGGGGCGGCGCTCCGGTGGTCATTGGCGACGTCGGAAGGCTCGAAATGACAGCGGAGGGGCTCCGGCGACGGGTGGTGGCGTCGGAGAGGTGCGAGGAGGTCCGAGGCGACGAGCACGAGCGGGGGAAGGGTTTGGTGGGGCTGCAACTCCGGCGAGGTCGTCGCGGCGTCTTAGGCAAGGAGAGAGGGGGCTCGGGGGGGGGGGGGAATGGAGTGCGGGGTGGCCACTACTTATATAGGGCCGTGGGTGGGGTCGGGGATGAGAGGAGAGAGAGATCCGGCGACGGGATTCCCGGCGACGGCGGCGCGTGCGCAAAGTGAGTGATGACCGCGCGTGGTCATCGGGTGGTCGGGGTGGGGCCCGTTGTCAGCGAGTGAGAGAGCGGCGGTTGCGCGTCGGTCGGCCGGCTGGTAATGAATTCGCGAGTAACTGCCCGTGGGCCGGCCCGTTTAAATACAAATCCGTTACTCTTTTTAATATTTAGAGAAGTAAAACCTCTTTAAAAGCATTCAAAACATTTCCAAATATAGGAGTATTATATATCAAAATTAACAAAACAATAAATGCCATTTATTGAAATTTTTTATTTTGTCATTTGTATACTTTAAAAAAAATTATTTTTAGAAATTGCCTAATTGTTTTTAAATCCTTTTTGCAAAAAAATTCAAAACAACCCCTGGTTTTTATTGTTCAAATAAATCACCAATTAGGTCCTGGTGTGGAGTGTCATGTTCCTCCTCTCTTATTTGAACTTTGCCAAAAATTTCAATTAGGTGAAAGAAGCACATTGAAAGTAGAAAGGGCTTTCAGAATTTTAGAAAGGGAATTTCAACTATTACATGTATTCAAGCAATGATGATGATGATGCATAACTATATTTCATAACATTCCAAAATGGAATTTTGGGATGTTACAAACCTACCCACCTTAAGATGAATCTCGCCCTCGAGATTCGGGTTGGCTACAAAATAGGTGTGGATGGTCTCTACGAAGATCTTCTTTGCGTTCCCAGGTGGCTTCTTCCTCGGTGTGGTGACTCCAAAAAACCTTACAAAACTTGATGATCCTGCTGCGGGTAACTCTGTTGGCAGTCTCAAGGATTCTGACAGGCTTCTCCTCGTAGGTCAGATCACTGTCAAGTTGTATGGCCTCTAGGGGCACTCTGTCTCTCAAGGGAATATCAGTCATCTCAGCATGACATTTCTTCAGCTGGGAAACATGGAAAACATCATGAACTCCGAATAATCCTTCCGACAATTCCAGCTTGTATGCAACTTCGCCTCTACGTTCAAGAATTTTGTAGGGACCTATGAATCTGGGTGCTAATTTTCCTTTAACACCAAACCTCTTGATTCCTCGAAGCGGGGACACACGAAGATAAGCTTGGTCTCCCACTTCATACGTCACTTCCTTACGTTTGCCGTCAGCATAACTCTTTTGTCGATATTGAGCTATCTTGAGTCTGTCACGAATCAGCTTGACTTTCTCTTCAGAATCTCGGATAAGGTTGGGACCAAAAAGTTGTCGGTCTCCAACGCCATCCCACGTCAACGGTGTTCTGCACCTCCTTCCGTATAAAGCTTCGAAAGGGGCCATCTTCAGACTGGTCTGATAACTGTTGTTGTATGAGAATTCTGCGTAACGTAAGTTGTCATCCCAACTAGATCCATAATCTAGCGCACAAGCTCTCAAGATGTCTTCCAGAATCTGGTTGACTCTGTCAGTCTGTCCATCGGTCTGCGGATGAAAAGTTGTACTGAAATCCAGCCTTGTACCCAAAGTTTCATGTAACTGATGCCAAAACTTTGAGGTAAATTGTGTTCCTCTATCTGACACGATACTCCTCGGAACTCCATGCAGACACACGATCCTGGTCATGTATATCTTGGCTAGCTTAGCACTGGTATAGGTGGTCTTCACTGGAATGAAATGAGCCACCTTGGTCAAGCGATCGACCACTACCCAGATGGAATCATAACCTGAACGGGTCCTGGGTAGTCCTGTGATGAAGTCCATACCAAGCTTATCCCATTTCCACTCGGGTATCGGCAAAGGTTGGAGTAACCCTGCTGGTTTCTAATGTTCCGACTTTACTCGCTGACAAACATCACATATTGCAACATGTTCAGCAATATCCTTCTTCATACCTGTCCACCAATAACTGTCCTTTAAATCCAGATACATCTTGGTGTTGCCTGGGTGTATCGAGTAAGGGGAATCGTGGGCTTCTTGAAGTATCAACTTCCTGAGCTCTGGATCATTGGGCACATAGATGCGGTTCTCAAACCACAGAGTTCCGTGTTCATCTTCATGAAAACCTTTAGCTTTATCATCTTTCATTCTCTGCTTAATCTCAGCTATCTCCTTGTCCGATTTCTGGGCTTCTCGAATTCTTTTGGTCAAGGTGGACTGGATTTCCAGTGTGGCAATATATCCGCTTGGAACTATCTCTAGCTTGAGCTCTCTGAGATCATTGGCTAACTCTTGAGGTAATCCTCCCGTTGTGAGTGTGTTTACATAAGTTTTCCGACTCAAGGCATCTGCTACCACATTTGCCTTACCTGGATGGTAGTGTAATCTCATGTCATAGTCCTTGATTAACTCTAACCATCTCCTCTGTTTGAGGTTCAACTCTTTCTGCGTGAAGATATATTTCAGGCTTTTATGGTCGGTGTAAACATCACAACTATTTCCAATAAGGAAATGTCTCCAGGTCTTGAGTGTGTGCACTACGGCTGCTAGTTCCAAATCATGGGTGGCATAATTCAACTCATGAGGTCGTAGTTGTCTGGATGCATAAGCTACAACCTTTCCATCTTGCATGAGTACTCCTCCAAGTCCTTGACGTGAAGCATCACAATAAACCTGGAAATCTTTTCTAATATTGGGCAAAATCAACACTGGGGCTGTGACCAAACGTTTCTTCAATTCCTAGAAACTGGCTTCACATTCCTTAGTCCAAATATACTTAGACTCTTTCTTCAACAACTCTGTCATGGGCTTGGCAATCTTTGAAAAATTCTCACTAAACCTCCGGTAATATCCGGCAAGTCCGAGGAAACTGCGGATCTCCTCAACTGAGGTGGGTGACTTCCACTCGGTGACGGCTTCAACCTTAGCGGGGTCTACGGCTATTCCTTCTCTGAAAATAATATGTCCAAGGAATCCGACTTCCGTCAGCCAAAATTCACATTTGCTGAACTTGGCATATAACTGATGCTCTCTCAGCTTCTCCAGAACTAAAAGCAAATGTTCCTTGTGTTCTTCCTCGTTCTTGGAGAATATCAAAATGTCATCGATGAACACCGCGACAAACTTGTCCAAATATTCCATAAACACCTTGTTCATCATATTCATGAAGTAGGCAGGAGCATTAGTCAAACCAAAGGACATGACACTGTACTCATACAAGCCATACCTTGTGGTGAAAGCTGTTTTGGGTATATCCTGTTCACGAATCTTCAGTTGGTGATACCCTGATCGAAGATCGATCTTGGAGAATACTTTGGCGCCTACTAGCTGATCAAACAAGTCATTAATCATCGTCAGAGGGTACTTGTTCTTGATAGTCACCTCGTTCAAGGCATGATAATCGACTACCATTCTCAAGGTTTTATCCTTCTTCTCCACCAAAAGAACCGGGGCTCCCCAAGGTGAAGAACTTGGGCGAATATACCCTTTGTCCAATAACTCCTTAATCTGCTTCTTGATTTCCACTAGATCATTTACGGGCATCCGATAGGGTCTCTTGGAAATTGGGGCTGTCCCTCGTTGTAGCTCTATTAGGAACTCAATCTCCCTATCTGGTGGCATGCCTGGTATTCTTCCGGGAATACATACGGAAAGTATTTTACCACAGGTACTTCCTCCTGAAAAACTCCTGTGAGAGAATTTAACCGAGCACTCATACGTGTGCGTCGGGATACATACTTAATCCTCTTGTTCTCCGGGGTGGTGAGTGAAACAGACTTGCTGGGACAATCAAGATTTCCTTCATACTTGGTCATCCAATCCATGCCTAGGATTACATCCAATCCCTGGGATTCTAAGACGATGAGGTCGGTGGGAAAAACATGGTTTCCTATGTGAAGTTTCAAGGCATGGCATCCTATCCCTGCCATCATCATACCTCCTGGGGAATTGACTTTAATGGGCTGACTAAGGGTTTTGGTGGGCAAACCATACTTATCCACAACTACCCTTGATATGAATGAATGAGTTGCACCGGAATAAAAAAGTACTATAACTGGACGTGAATGCAATAAAAACTTACCAACCACAGTCTCGGGATGATCATAGACTTCTTCCACGTCGAGGTGGTTCACCTGGGCACGAGGAAAAGGGTTGGGCTTCTTGGCTACTGCGTTGCCGTTTCCATTTTCCTGCTTGCTCTGGGGACACTCAGTAGCATAGTGCCCTGTCTTCTGGCACTTGAAACAGGTGATGTGGCTCAGATCCTTCTGAGTAGGAGCATGACAGTGCTGGTTGTTGTTCCCATTCCCATTGTCAGCCTTGAAGTTGCCATGGTTGGGACGGGCATTCCCATGTCCTCCATGGTTGTGGCCTCCATGGTTGTGCACAGCATGAGTGTGCCTTCCAAACTTACCGGTCCCTAATCCGGTATTCCCTGAGTACGGGGAGTAGCGGGGCTTCTGATGAGCTCCAGAGTTAAACTTCCCCTGAGTGTACTTCCTCTTGCGGTTCTCAATTTGCTGCTGTTTACCCTCCAGAATGAGGGCCTTCTCCACCAGCTCTTGGTAGTTGTTGAAGGTAGCCACTACCAACTGCATACTCAACTCGTCGTTGAGTCCTTCCAGAAACTTCTCCTGCTTGGCCGCATCATCGGCCACGTCTCCTAGTGCATAATGAGCCAATGTGCTGAAGTCGTCCACGTACTGGGCCACGGAGCGACTACCCTGGCGCAAGTTGCAAAACTCGCGCTTCTTCAGACTCATAGCTCCAGCTAAAACATGTGCGGTGCAGAAAGCTTGCTTGAACTGCTCCCAAGTTACATCAGCAATAGGATATGTGGTGGTGTAGTTCTCCCACCATGAAGTTGCTGGTCCTTCCAGTTGATGTGCGGCAAAGCGCACTTTCTCAGCATCAGTACATCCAGCGGTGACGAGTTCTCTCTCCATCTTGTGGAGCTAGTCATCTGTCACAATGGGCTCAGTGCTGCTGGAGAAAGTTGGAGGGTTCAACCTCAGAAAACGGGTGAGATTGTCAGCCTAGGGTGGGTGGTGGTTGTTGTTGTTCTGGTTGTTGGTCTGATTCTGGATCAATAGTTGCATCAGTGCATTCTGCTGCTGAAGAAGCTGCGTGAGTTCCGGCGGGAAGGTGAAGTCGGTCTCACGTCATGGAAGCATCTTGCTGTTTTCAGAGGGGTGAGAATTAGAATAGAACAAGGGCCTAAAAGAGGAAATTCACTACCCATATGCAATGCAACAAACATGTCACACCAAACACTCATTCATTTATTCAATCCATGTCAAGCATCGGGAATACAAGTCTCAATCAAACTAAACATCGACCTACGCTTTTAACGTTGAAAATAAAAGATACATGGGGGGCATGACTATAGTTTTCCTTAGAAGTACATGGTGACTGAGCCTCCTCCAGTGGTGCTCTCCTCATAGTCATCATCGTCACTGATGAAAGGAGCCAAGTCTCCCTCAGGATGAAGATTTTCACCCATGTCCATCTGTTCCTCCAGAGTGGCGATGCGAGTGTTCAACTTGTCGATCCTCTCTAAGAAATCCTTCACCCCATACTCATGCTCGTACTCGGCTTCCCCTAAGTCAGCTTCGAGGTCAATCTCGCGGTTCATCAGATTCTTGATTGTCTTCGTATCAGCACGAACTCGAAGCTCCAGAGTCCTGATGTGAGTCTCCATGGTCTGGATATAGGAAATGGTGGTGTCTGTAGTGGGAGGGGTTATGATGTTTCCATTGGTATCTCTGCGACAAACCACGCTGAGTCCTGGTGAAATGGTTCCACCTCTGTATTCCTCCTGAATACGTCCAAGGGCATGATGAATGGCCATGTCTCTTCCAAGTATCCAGCTAGGTGCCACAAACTTGAAGTCGATGGGTTCCTTCCGATTCCCAAAGGTCTTCCCTGGAATGTGCACCTCGATCCTGTAGCGTCCATCTTGTGGAAAGGACATGATAGGAGTCCCGGTGATGCTCGACAAAGCAATCCTTACGTCCTTGACGATCCTCATCAGCTCCTTACCAAAGCGCATCGTTGCGTCAGGCTGACAAAACTCCGTGATCAACACTGGGATGAAGGTGGCCTTCTATAAATTTTGAAATAATCGGAGAGGAGTCAGAAACGAGTAGATGATAGTATAAGAATCTTAAAGACAAAGAGAAATAAGTCCTAAGGCTTTCCAATCCTAGAGGTTACGTCCTACGGTCAGCGTGTGCTCTGATACCATTTCTGTAGCGACCCGACCTAAAAGGTCGAATCTCCGGTGTTTCCGTACCATCCCAAGATCATGCTGGTACACACACCGTACATCAATGTATATATCAAAGGGAAATCACACAACATTATATTAATCGAAATCTCATATCGAGTCCTTTATTACAATAAAGATTACAATAAAGTGGCTGAAGGCCAACTCATGAGAATATCTAAATCTTGCGGAAGCATCGAAGGTAGTTGAGTCCATCTGACTCCAAGGGCATCTCACCGAGCGTAGAGCGTGTCCTGACTCCTGGTCGGAAAAGTACTCTGCAACATGATACGTTGCAGCCGTGTAGGTCAGCATATGGAATATGCCGGCAAAGTCACAAGAGAGGGGTGAAAAGATAATCATCTAATCTATATGCATATATGGCAGGTGGGGTAATAAGTTTTTGCGTCAAGCCAATTTTTCCTACATCAAGAGAGGGCTAAGCAAAATTATTACTAAGTTGATTGATTAATGAGATGGTTCCACCAACCAATTCTCATATCCAAGTTATTAATACCCACATCATCATATTAATTGTGTTGAGAATTCTGGAAGTTTCAGTTCCTTTGGCTCAAGTCGTCCATGACCGTGGACACGGCTAATCGATTAGGTTTGAGTACTCTGCAGAGTTTTGCACATGTTCCGTTCCCCACAAGATTTGGTCGCCTTCGTTTGATTTCTCGCACTTCATAGTGTTCGAGAAACGGATGACCAAAACATGGTCTTCCAAAGGGTTTCCCTGCAACTCTGTCGGTGCCCATCCTTTCCTACCGTTCTTCTACATCTCGTAGCACCGCCTGTCCAGGGTCACCACGATATCCAACCAAGCCAGAGCCCATAATGACTTGTGGCTGTGCAGGTAAGCCTTGGGTCTTGAAGCATCCATCCATCTCTTTGTGCCTGGGTGGACCTTTCCGCGTGAATACTGGCCATCTCCAGCAACACCTAGGCAAATCCACTGGTTTGGTTGGAAACAATCTATTACTAAACTAGTTTAAACTCTGTTAAAAAGAATCTATTACTAAACTAGTTTGTTTTATAACAAATTATACCTAGTTGAAAATGAATTGAGATTCCTATGATATTAAGTATAAAACTAAGCAAATAAATATTTTTATTTACAGAAAGTAAAACACCAAATGTTTAACTAACATAACCTACTAAATCAAGTAAAACTAAATCTAATTTAAACCAACTAAAACTAAGTTAATTTAAACTATACTAACTATTAGGCAGAATCTGTTTATAGTTAAAAAAGTAAACAAATATATCCTAAAAATCCTCAAACTAAGCATGGTAAAAGTCCTAACTAGTACCAAACTGTAGCAAAAAGATTCATATAAAAATCTATTCTTAAACTCTAGTTATTCAGATTTGAGTGATTTGAGCAAATTTGATTAAATTCAAATTTTAGAGGTCAAATTTAATATTTCATAGCACAGGGTGAAACTACATGAAATTAGGAACCTAATGCAACAAGAATTAGTTCAAAACATTAATCAGATTAAAAGATATAGCGCTAACAAATTTTGAAAAGTTTCTGTTAACTAAAACAAAACAGAAAAAAAACAGAAAACTATCGGACGGCCAGGGGCTACGTGGCCGCCTGTGAGTGGCTAAGGGGAGGTGTGCAAGCGGGGTTACGGGCGGTCGACCGAGCCTAAGAGGATACCGGTTCGAACAATTAAAACTTCTAATCTTGGCCGTCGGGTCTAGATCTGATGGATGGGGAAAGCTCACCGTGGATGGAGGTCGCGGGCGAGGGGATCTCCGGCGGTCCGCAGCGGCGAGGTCGATGGGGCGGCGCTCCGGTGGTCGTTGGCGACGTCGAAAGGCTCCAAATGACAGCGGCGGGGCTCCGGCGAAGGGTGGTGGCGTCGGAGAGGTGCGAGGCGACGGGCACGAGCGGGGGAAGGGTTTGGTGGGGCAGCAACTCCGGCGAGGTCGTCGTGGCATCTCAGGCGAGGAGAGAGGGGGCTCGGGGGGGGGGGAATGGAGTGCGGGGTGGCCACTACTTATATAGGGCCGCGGGTGGGGTCGGGGATGAGAGGAGAGAGAGATCCGGCGACGGGATTCCCGGCGACGGCGCCGCGCGCGCGAGGTGAGTGATGACCTCGCGTGGTCATCGGGCGGTCAGGGTGGGGCCCGTTGCCAGCGAGTGAGAGAGCGGCTGTTGCGCGTCGGTCGGCCGGCTCATAATTAATTCGCGAGTAACTCCCGTGGGCCGGCCCGTTTAAATACAAATCCGTTACTCTTTTTAATATTCAGAGAAGTAAAACCTCTTTAAAAGCATTCAAAACTTTTCCAAATATAGGAGTATTATATATCAAAATTAACAGAACAATAAATGTCATTTATTGAACATTTTTATTCTGTCATTTGAATACTTTAAGAAAAATTATTTTCAGAAATTGCCTAATTGTTTTTAAATCCTTTTTGCAAAAAAATTCAAAACAACCGCTGGTTTTTATTGTTCAAATAAATCACCAATTAGGTCCTGGTGTGGAGTGTCATGTTCCTCCTCTCTTATTTGAACTTTGCCAAAAATTTCAATTAGGTGAAAGAAGCACATTGAAAGTAGAAAGGGCTTTCAAAATTTGAGAAAGGGCATTTCAACTATTACATGTATTCAAGCAATGATGATGATGATGCATAACTATATTTCATAACATTCCAAAATGGAATTTTGGGATGTTACAATAAATCGCAATGTTCTGCAATTTTCTCTCGAACCATCCCAATAATATTTAGGCATATATGATAGAAGCTCTCTATCTCGCGAGCGCTTCTCCCGTGGGCGGATCGGGAGAGGAAAATTTTGCCTACGCCGGGAGCACACCCACAGCAGCTGCTTCACTTGCCTGCCGTCGGTGTGCAGCCGGACAAAGCCCGTGAAGCGTCAACGACGGTGGGGCCATTCATCCCTTTAGCATAGGCTCGAGTGGCGCTGGCGCCTTATTCGATCTAGCGGGGGCTGGGGCTCATCTCGGCGAGGCGCACGAGTGGCGCCAGCTCGCGAGGCTAGCGCCATGGAGCACTATAGGCGCAGGCAGGAGCTGACAGCTCTAGGAGGCACAAATCTGGCACGGCCACATGGAGAAGGCATATGGCTGCACGGATCTAGCTCAGTTGCCGGTGCGCGAGGCGGAGTGGAGGCATGGGTGGCTTGCTACCGCAGCGAGCACCCTTGGTGGTGGTTTACCGGATATGGCGAGCTGGTGTGATGCGGCGGATGTCAACGGATATGGCACGCGGGAGTTCCCGTCTGCAGGGGTGCTCGGCGTGCGGAGGGCCCCGCGAGGCTGGTGCGAGGCGACGCATGATGACTACGGCCTGTTGGCATGCGCGGGTGGTGGTTGCTGTTTTGGTAGGGCAACAACGGTCACTGTGGTGGGCGTGATGCGACGACTCAGTTGCTTGGCTGGTTGCGGGCAGGTCGTCCATGGTGGCCGAGGAGGGGTATTACCGGCTGGTGGTGGTGCACGGATGCCGCTTGGAGGAGCAGGGAGTGTCTGTTGGGGAACATTGCATGGGAAACAAAAAAATTCCTACGCACACGCAGTACTATCCATGGTGATGAGCATCTACGAGAGGGAGAGTGGATCTACGTACCCTTGTAGATCGCTAAGCGGGAAGCGTTAAGAAATGCGGTTGGTGTAGTCCTATATATGAATCTTTACCTCTGAACCATTCCGGAGCTCCTCGTGGCATCCGAATCTCATCCGGGACTCCGAACAACATTCGGTCAACACCATACATAACTCTATACTACCGAAACGTCACCAAACCTTAAGTGTGCAGACCCTACGGGTCCGAGAACTATGTAGACATGATCGCGACACCTCTACAGTCAATAACGAATAGCGGGACCTGGATGCCCATATTAGTTCCTATTGGAAATATGCCCTAGAGGCAATAATAAATTAGTTATTATCATATTTCCTTGTTCATGATAATCGTTTATTATCCATGCTATAATTGTATTGATCGGAGACTTAAATGCATGTGTGGATACATAGACAAAACCATGTCCCTAGTATGCCTCTAATGGACTAGCTTGTTGATCAAAGGATGGTCGGAATCATCCTTAGTAACCAGAGGACTAAGGAAATGTTTCTTGATTATGGAGGTGATAAAGAGTTCGTCGTAAAGAGTTACGTCGATGCAAGCTTTAACACCTATCCGGATGACTAGTAGTAGCAATCTGGATACGTATAGTGGAGCAGCCATTTGCAAATAGTACCAAGTGGAGTGTGGTAGCAGTGTTTACGGTTTGACATAGAGATTTACAAAGTACACACGGATCTGAATATCGCAGACCCGTTGACTATAAGACCTCTCTCACATGCAAAGCATGATCGAGCCCCAGAACTCATTGGGTGTTAGATTCATAACAATGCGAATCACATGGTGATGTGAACTAGATTATTGACTCTACTGCAAGTGGGAGGCTGTTGGAAATATGCCCTAGAGGCAATAATAAATTAGTTATTATCATATTTCCTTGTTCATGATAATCGTTTATTATCCATGCTATAATTGTATTGATCGGAGACTTAAATGCATGTGTGGATACATAGACAAAACCATGTCCCTAGTATGCCTCTAATGGACTAGCTTGTTGATCAAAGGATGGTTAAGGTTTCCTAGCCATGGACATGAGATGTCATTTGATAACGGGATCACATCATTAGGAGAATGATGTGATGGATAAGACCCAAACTACAAACATAGCATATGATCGTGTCAGTTTATTGGTACTGTTTTCTGCATGTCAAGTATATGTTCCTATGACCATGAGATCATGCAACTCACGGATATCGAAGGAGTGCCTTGTGTGTATGAAACGTCGCAACGTAACTGGGTGACTATAAAGGTGCTCTACAGGTATCTCCGATGGTGTCTGTTGAGTTGGCATGGATCGAGACTAGGATTTGTTACTCCGTGTGACGGAGAGGTATCTCAGGGCCCACTCGGTAATACAACATCACAACAAGCCTTGCAAGCAATGTGGCTAAGTGTTAGTCACGGGATCTTGTATTACGGAATGAGTAAAGAGACTTGCCAATAACGAGGTTGAACTAGGTATGGAGATACCGACGATCGAATATCGGGCAAGTAACATACCGAAGAACAAAGGGAACTTTATACGGGATTAACTGAATCCTTGACATAGAGGTTCGACCGATAAAGATCTTCGTATAATATGTAGGAACCAATGTGGACGTCCAGGTCCCGCCATTGGTTATTGACCATAGAGGTGTCTTGGTCATGTCTACATAGTTCTCGAACCCGCAGGGTCTGCACACTTAAGGTTTGGTGACGTTTCGATAGTGTAGAGTTATGTATGGTGGTGACCGAAGGTTGTTCGGAGTCCCGTATGAGATCTCGGACGTCACGAGGAGCTCCGGAATGGTCCGGAGGTAAAGATTCATATATAGGAAGTCCCAGTTTGGTCGCCGGAAAAGTTTCGGGCTCATCGGTAGTGTACCGGGAGTGCCGGTAGTGTACCGGGGGACCTCCAGGAGGGGTATTTCGACCCCCAAGAGGTCCATGGGCTGTGGGAGAATAATAACCAGCCCTTAGTGGTCTGGAAAAACAGCCACGGCAAGGCCCATGGCGCAGGAGGCAAAAGTCCTAAAGGAAAAGGTGAAAAAAAGCTAAAAAAGGAAGAGTCCTACTCCTACTAGGAGTGGAGGAGGAGTAGGACTCCTCCCCCTCTAGTTTGGCCGACTCCTATTGGAGTTTTTCCTTGCGCCAGCCCTCCTCTCTCTCCCTCCTTTATACACTGGTGGATTGGGTGCTATTTGGACACAGTTTACGACCACGTACTACCCGTTTCACCGGTGCTCCACTAGATTGGTTTTCCGCAGCGCTTAGGCGAAGCCCTGCCGGAATTGCTCCACCACCATCACCGGAGCACCATAACGCTGCCGGTGAACTCTCTCTCCTCTCCACCTCCTCTTGCTGGATTAAGATGGTGGAGATCGTCATCAAGCTGCACGTGTGCTGAACGCGGAGGTGCCGTCCGTTCGGCGCTAGATCGGAAGGACCGTGATCGAGATCGCGAGACGGTTCGTGATGTGATCACGGAACGGATCGTGATGAGTTCGCGGGATAGATCGTGATAAAGATCGTGAGACAGATCATGATGAGTTCGCGGGACAGATCATGATGTGTTCGCGGGACGGATCGTGATTGGATCACGGGACAGATCGTGATGAGATCGCGGGACGCTCGGCGATTTGGATCGCGAAGATGTTCGACTACACCAACCGCGTTTCTTACCGCTTCCCGCTTAGCGATCTACAAGGGTATGTAGATCCACTATCCCTCTCGTAGATGCTCATCACCATGGATAGGTTTGCGTGTGCGTAGGAAATTTTTTGTTTCCCATGCGACGTTCCCCAACATCGGCATCATGAGCTAGGTTGATGGTTCGATGAGATCTCGAGTAGAACACAAAAGGTTTGTGGGCGTTGATGCTTAGATTGCTTCCTCCCTTGGTCGTATTTTGGTTCAGCGGGATTGTGAGATGAAGCGGCCCGGACCAACATTACTCGTACGCTTACGAGAGACCGGTTCCCTCGACGCAACTTGTTGCCTAGATGGCTTGCGGGTGACAGTTTCTCTCACTTTAGTTGGATCGGATTCGACAAAGGCGGTCCTTGAGAAGGTTGAAAACCAAACTAGTGTATCACCGTTGTGGTTTATGCGTAGGTGAGAATTGTTCTTGCTAGATACCCGTAGCAGCCACGTAAAACATGCAACAACAATGAGAGGATGTCTAACTTGTTTTTGCAGGGTATGTTGTGATATGATATGGCCAATTACATGATGTGATATATGTGATGTATGATATGATCATGTGATGTATAGATTATCACGACTTGCATGTCGATGAATACGGCAACCGGCAGGAGCCATAGGGTTGTCTTTAATTATTGTATGACCTACGTGTCAATCATTAAGCGCTATGTAATGCTTTACTTTATCGCTAAACGGTAGCAATAGTAGTAGAAGCATGCAGGGCGTGACAACACCGATGGCGACACGTTGATGGAGATCAAGATGATGGAGATCATGGTGTCATGCCGGTGACGATGGAGATCATGACGGTGCTTTCTAGATGGAGATCAAAAGCACAAGTTCATGGCCATATCATGTCACTGATGATTTGCATGTGATGTTAATCCTTTTTATGCACCTTGTTTTGCTTAGGACAACGGTGGCATTATAAGGTGATCCCTCACTTAATTTCAAGATAAATTGTGTTCTCCCCGAGTGTGCACCGTTGCGAAAGTTCGTCGTGTTGAGACACCACGTGATGATCGGGTGTGATAGACTCTACGTTCACATACAACGGGTGCAAGCCAGTGTTGCACATGCAGAACACTCGGGTTAAACTTGACGAGCCTAGCATGTACAGACATGGCCTCGGAACACAAGAGACCGAAAGGTCGAACATGAGTCATAGAGTAGATATGATCAACATGATGATGTTCACCATTGCAGCCACCTCAACTCACGTGATGATCGGACTTGAGTTGGTGAATTTGGATCATGTATCACTCGAATGATCGGAGGGATGTCAATTTGAGTGGGAGTTCTTAAGTAATATGATTAATTGAACTCATTATCATGAACATAGTCAAAATGTCTTTGCAAATTATGTTGTAGATTACTAGCTCGCGTTGTAGCTCCCTTGTATTTTTATATGTTCCTAGAGAAATAGAATTGAAAGATGTTGGTAGCAAAATTGCGAACTGGGTCCGTGATCTGAGGATTGTCCTCATTGCTGCAAAGAAGGCTTATGTCCTTAATGCACCGCTCGGTGCGCCACCCCATCTAGCGTCATTTGTAGATGTTGTGAACATCTGACAGGCACGTTTCGATGACTACTTGATAGTTTAGTGCGTCATGCATTACGGCTTAGAATTGAGGCTCCGAAACGTTTTGAACGTCACGGAACATATGAGATGTTCTAAGAGCTGAGATTGTGATCTCAGGCTCGTGCCCGAGTTGCAAGATATAGGATCTCCAACGAGATTCTTTGCCTGCAAGATGAAAGAGAATAGCTCAATCGTTGAGCATGTGCTCAGACTGTCTGGGTACTACAATCGCTTGAATCGAGTGGGAGTTGATCTTCCAGATAAGATAGTGATTGATGTAGTTCTCCAAGTCACTATCACTGAGCTACTAGAACTTGGTGATGAACTATAAAATGCCGGGTAAAGAAATGTTGATTCCTGAGCTGTTCGCGATGTTTGAGACCGCGAAGGTAGAAATCAAGAAGGAGCGTCAAGTGTTGATGGTTAATCAAACCACTAGTTTCGAGAAGGGCAAGAGCAAGGAGGGAAACTTCATGGATAGCAAGTCAGTTGTTGCTCCAGTGAAGCAACCCAAAGTTGAACTCAAACCCGAGACTAAGTGCTTCTGATATGAGGTGAGCGGTCGCTGAAGCAGAACAACCCTAGATACTTGGTAGATAAGAAGGCTGGCAACATTGATAGAAGTATATTTGATATACGAGTTATTAATGTGTACCTTGCTAGTACTCTTAGTAGCACCTGGGTATTGGATACCGGTTCGGTTGCTAAATGTTACTAACTCAAAATAAAAGCTACGGAATAAACGGAGAACTAGCTAACGGTGAGGTGACGGTATGTGTTGGAAGTGTTTCCAAGGTTGATGTGATCAACGTCGCACGCTCTCTCTACCTTCAGGATTAGTGACGAACCTAAATAAATGTTCTTTGGTGTTTTGCGTTGAGCATGAACATGATTAGATCATGTTTATTGCAATACAGTTATTCATTTAAGTTAGAGAATAATGGTTATTCTGTTTACATGAATAACACCTTCAATGGTCATGCACCCAGTGAGAATGGTTTGTTGAAATCTTGATCGTAGTAGTACACATGTTCATAACATTGATGTCAAAAGATACAAAGTTAATAATGATAGTACCACATACTTGTGGCACTGCCGCTAAATGTCATATTGGTATAAAGCGCATGTAGAAACTCCATCCTGATGGACATTTGGACTCATTCGATTTCGAATCGGTTGAGACATGCGAACCATGCCTCTTGGGCAAGATGACTAAAGGACCCCGTTGGATGGAGCGGGAAAGTGATTCATTGGAAATGGTATATGTTGATGTATGCAATCTAGTGAGTCTTGTAGCGTGCAGTGGATATGATTATTTTCTTACCTTCACTGATGATTTGAGTAGATATAGTGTATATTTACTTAATGAAACACAAGTCTGAATCGTTTGAAAGGTTCAAGCAAATTCAGAGTGAAGTTTAAAGATCATAGTGAAAGAAGATAAAAATGACCGCGATATGATCGTGGAGGTGAATATCTGAGTTACGAGTTTGGCATACAACTTAAGACAACGTGAAATTTGTTTCACAACTAACGCCACCTGGAACACCATGGTGTGATGGTGTGTCCGAACATCATAGTCATGCTCTATTGATATAGTGCATACTGTGATGTCTCTTGTCGTTTTACTACTATAATTTTTGGGGTTATGCATTAGAGACAACTACATTCACTTTAATAGGGCATCATCTAAATCCGTTGAGATGACACCGTGTGAATTATGGTTTGATAGAAACCTAAGCTGTCATTTCTTAATATTTGGGGCTGTGACACTTGTGTGGAAAATGTTTTCACCTAATGAGGTCGAACCCAAGGCGGACAAATGCATCTTCATAGAATACCCTAAGATCAGTTGGGTGAACCTTCAATCTCAGATCCTAGTGCAAAGTTTTTGTTGCTTAAACGGATCCTTTCTCGAGGAAATGTTTCTCTCGAAAGAATTGAGTGGGAGGAAGATAGAACTTGATGAGGTTGTTAAACCTTTGTTCAACCAGAGAGTAGCGCAACGCAGAAAGATGTTTCTGTGAAGCCTACGTTAGTTGAAGAGGAAGTTAATGATGATGATCATGAAGCTTCAGGATCAAGTTACTATCGAACTTCGTAGGTCGACAAGGATGTGTACTACTCCTAAGTGGTACGACAACTCTGTTTTGGAGATCATGTTGTCGGACAACAATGAACCTACGAGCTATGGAGAAGCGATGATGGGCCCGGATTCCGACAAATGGTTAGAGGCCATGAAATCCGAGATAGGATCCATGTATGAAAACCAAGTATAGACTTTGGTAGACTTGCTTGTTAGACGGCAGGTTGTTGAGTACAAATGGACCTTTAGAATGAAGACAGACACTGATGGTGAATGTCACCATTTGTAAAGCTCGACTTGTTGCAAAGTTGTTTGTGACAAGTTCAAGGAGTTGATTGCGATGAGGCTTTCTCACTCGTAGCGATGATAAAAGTCTTTTGGAATTATGTTAGCAGTTGCTGCATTTTCAATTATGAAATCTGGCAGATGGATGTCAAAACATCGTTTCCTTAATGGTTTACTTAAGGAAAGGTTGTATGTGATACAACCAGAAGGTTTTGTCAGTCCTAAGGATGCTAAAAGATGAGCAAGCTTCAGTGATCCTTCTATGGACTGAGCAAGCATCTCGGAGTTGGAATATACACTTTGATGAGGTGATCAAAGTTTTTGTAGTTTATACAAAGTTTACGAGAAACTTGTATTTGCAATAAAGTGAGTGGGAGCACTATAGAGTTTCTGATAAGTATATGTGGTTGACATATTGTTGATTGGAAATAATGTAGAATTTCTGGAAGGCATAAAAGGTTGTTTGAAAAGTGTTTTTCAAAGGAAGACCTGGATAAAGCTACCTAATTGTTGAGCATCAAAATCTATAGAGATAGATCAAGATGCTTGATGAGACTTTCAATGAGTGCATACCTTGACAAGATTTTGAAAGAGTTCAAAATGGATCAGCCAGAGAAATAGTTCTCGTCTGATTTGTAAGGTGTGAAGTTGAGTGAGACTCGAAGCTCGACAACGGAAGAACAAAGAGAAAGGACGAACGTCATCCCCTATGCCTTAGACATAGGCTCTATATTATGCCATGTTGTGTACCTCACCTGTGTGTGCCTTGCCATGAGTCTGTCAAGGGGTACAAGAGTGGTCCAGGAGTGGATCACTGGACAGCGGTCGGAATCATCCTTAGTAACCAGAGGACTAAGGAAATGTTTCTTGATTATGGAGGTGATAAAGAGTTCGTCGTAAAGAGTTACGTCGATGCAAGCTTTAACACCTATCCGGATGACTTGTAGTAGCAATCTGGATACGTATAGTGGAGCAGCCAGTTGCAAATAGTACCAAGTGGAGTGTGGTAGCAGTGTTTACGGTTTGACATAGAGATTTACAAAGTACACACGGATCTGAATATCGCAGACCCGTTGACTATAAGACCTCTCTCACATGCAAAGCATGATCGAGCCCCAGAACTCATTGGGTGTTAGATTCATAATAATGCGAATCACATGGTGATGTGAACTAGATTATTGACTCTAGTGCAAGTGGGAGACTGTTGGAAATATGCCCTAGAGGCAATAATAAATTAGTTATTATCATATTTCCTTGTTCATGATAATCGTTTATTATCCATGCTATAATTGTATTGATCGGAGACTTAAATGCATGTGTGGATACATAGACAAAACCATGTCCCTAGTATGCCTCTAATGGACTAGCTTGTTGATCAAAGGATGGTTAAGGTTTCCTAGCCATGGACATGAGATGTCATTTGATAACGGGATCACATCATTAGGAGAATGATGTGATGGATAAGACCCAAACTACAAACATAGCATATGATCGTGTCAGTTTATTGCTACTGTTTTCTGCATGTCAAGTATATGTTCCTATGACCTGAGATCATGCAACTCACGAATATTGGAGGAGTGCCTTGTGTGTATCAAACGTCGCAACATAACTGGGTGACTATAAAGGTGCTCTACAGGTATCTCCGATGGTGTCTGTTGGGTTGGCATGGATCAACACTGGGATTTGTTACTCCGTGTGACGGAGAGGTATCTCAGGGCCCACTCGGTAATACAACATCACAATAAGACTTGCAAGCAATGTGAATAAGTGTTAGTCACGGGATGTTGTATTACAGAACGAGTAAAGAGACTTGCCGGTAACAAGGTTGAACTAGGTATGGAGATACCGACGATCGAATCTCGGGCATGTAACATACCAAGAACAAAGGGAACATCATACGGGATTAACTGAATCCTTGACATAGAGGTTCGACCGATAAAGATCTTCATAGAATATGTAGGAACCAATATTGGAATCCAGGTCCCTCTATTGCTTATTGACCATAGAGGTGTCTCGGTCATGTCTACATAGTTCTCGAACCCGCAGGGTCTGCACACTTAAGGTTTGGTGACGTTTCGATAGTATAGAGTTATGCATGGTGGTGACCGAAGGTTGGTCGGAGTCCCGGATGAGATCCCGGGACGTCATGAGGCACTCCGTAATGGTCCGGAGGTAAAGATTGATATATAGGACGTCCTATTTTGGTCGACGGAAAAGTTTTGGGCTCATCGGTAGTGTACCGGGAGTGCCGGGAGTGTAGCGGGCGACCATCGGGAGGGGTATTTCGACCCAAGAGGCTACATGGTCTGTGGGAGAGTGAATACCAGCCCTTAGTGGGATGGTTTAAGTCCCACACAAGGCCCATGCGGCTGGGAAGAAAAGCCCAAAGAGAAAAAGGTGGAAAAAGGCAAAAAGGCCAAAATAAGGAGGAGTCGTAGTCCTACTAGGATTGGAGGAGGAATCCTCCTCTCCTATTGGTTCGGCCGAAGCCTAGATGGCTTTGCCCTTGGGCCAAGACTCCTCCTCTCTTACTCTTATATATACTAGAGGTTTTAGGGTTTTTGCACTAGATTTTCAGCCACGTGCTACACGTTCCTCTAGTGCATAGTTTCTCCTCTAGATCGGTTTTCTATAGTGCTTAGGCGAAGCCCTGCCGGAATTGCTCCACCACAATCGTCACGGTGCCATCATGCGGCCGGAGAACTCGTTTACCTCTATGCTCCCTCTTACTGGATCGAGAAGGCAGAGATCGTCATCAAGCTATACGTGTGCTGAACACGGAGGTGCCGTCCGTTCGGTGCTTGATCGGGACGAATCGTGATTGGATCGCGGGACGCTCGGCGATTTGGATCGCGAAGACGTTCGACTACACCAACCGTGTTTCTTAACGCTTCCCGCTTAGTGATCTACAAGGGTATGTAGATCCACTCTCCCTCTCGTAGATGCTCATCACCATGGATAGGTCTTGCATGAGCGTAGGAATTTTTTTGTTTCCCATGCGATGTTCCCCAAGAGTGGCATCATGAGCCAGGTCTATGTGTAGATGAGATCTCGAGTAGAACTCAAAGAGTTTGTGGGATTTGATGCTTAGATTGCTTCCTCCCTTGGTCGTGTTTTGGTTTAGCGGTATTGTGGGATGAAGTGGCCCGGACCAACATTACTCATACGCTCACGAGAGACCAGTTGCCTCAACTGCAACTTGTTGCAAAAGATGGCTGGCGGGTGGCAGTTTCTCCTACTTTAGTTGGATCGGTTTTGACAAAGGCGGTCCTTGAGAAGGTTGAAAAGCAAGTTATGTATAACCGTTGTGGTTTATGCGTAGGTGAGAATTGTTCTTGCTAGATACCCGTAGCAGCCACGTAAAACATGCAACAAGAACTAGAGGACGTCTAACTTGTTTTTGCAAGGTATGTTGTGATGTGATATGGCCAATTACATGATGTGATATATGTGATGTATGAGATTATCATGTGTTGTATAGAATATCAATACTTGCTTGTCGATGAGTACGGCAACCGGCAGGAGCCATAGGGTTGTCTTTAATTATTGTATGACCTGCATGTCAATCATTAAGCGCTATGTAATTCTTTACTTTATCGGTAAACAGTAGCAATAGTAGTACAAGCATGATGGGCACGACAACCCCAATGGCAACACATTGATGGAGATCAAGATGATGGAGATCATGGTGTCGTGCCGGTGATGATGGAGATCATGCCGTTGCTTTCAAGATGGAGATCAAAAGCACAAGTTCGTGGCCATATCATGTCACTTATGATTTAATGTGATGTTAATCCTTTTATGCACCTTGTTTTGCTTAGGACGACTGTAGCATTATAAGGTGATCCCTCACTTAAATTTCAAGATGAATTGTGTTCTCCCCGAGTGTGCACCGTTGCGAAAGTTCGTCGTGTCGAGACACCACGTGATGATCGGGTGTGATGGACTCTACGTTCACATAGAACGGGTGCAACCCAGTGTTGCACATGCAGACACTCGGGTTAAACTTGACGAGCCTAGCATGTACAGACATGGCCTCGGAACACAAGAGACCGAAAGGTCAAACATGAGTCATATAGTAGATATGATCAACATGATGATGTTCACCATTGAAACCACCTCAACTCATATTCGACTCATCTAGTGGAGTTGGGAATTGCCCTTCCGCCACAGGTGATCACTGACAGAGTTCTTCAATCACTACCACCTAGTTACAAGAGCTTTGTGATGAACTATTACATGCATGGGATGAACAAGTCAGTCGCCAAGCTGTTTGCGATGCTAATAGTCGCCAAGTCTGAAATCCAGAAAGAATATCAAGTGTTGATGGTCAATAAAACCACTAGTTTCAAGAAGAATGGCAAGGGCAAGGCCAAGAAGGGTAAAACCAAGAAGGATGGCAAAGCAGTTGCTACTCCTGTAAAGAACCCCAAGCATGGACCCAAGACAGAAACTGAGTGCTTTCATTGCAAGGGAATTGGTCACTGGAAGCGGAACTGCCCCAAGTACCTGGCTGACAAGAAGGCGGCCAACGATAAACAAGGTATATATGATATACATGTTATTGATGTGTACCTTACTAGCTCTCGTTGTAGTGCCGGGGTATTTGATACCGGTTCGGTTGGTCATATTTGCAACTCAAAACAGGAACTACGGAATAGACGAAGGCTGGCAAAGGATGAAGTGACGATGCGCGTGGGAAATGGTTCCAAGGTTGATGTGATCGCCATAGGCATGCTCTCTCTTCGATTACCATCGGGATTAGTGATGAACCTGAATAATTGTTATTTAGTGCCTGCGTTAAGCATGAACATTATATCTGGATCTTGTTTATTGCAAGACGGTTACTCATTTAAATCAAAGAATAAAGGTTGTTCTATTTATATGAGTAATATCTTTTATGGTCATGCACCCAATGTGAGGGGTTTATTCATATTGAATCTTGATAGTGATGATACACATGTTCATAACATTGATGCCGAAAGATGTAGAGTTGATAGTGATAGTACCAATTTCTCGTGGCACTGCCGTTTAGGTCATATTGGTGTAAAACGCGTGAGGAAGCTCCATGCTGATGGACTTTTGGAGTCACTTGATTTTGAATCACTTGACACATGTGAACCATGCCTCATGGGCAAGATGACTAAAACGCCGTTCTCTGGAACAATGGAACTGGCAAATGACTTATTGGAAATCATACATACTGATGTGTGCGGTCCAATGAATGTTATAGCGCATGGTGGGTATCGTTATTTTCTCACCTTCACTGATGACTTAGGTAGATATGGGTATGTTCACTTAATGAAACACAAGTCTGAAACGTTTGAAAAGTTCAAGCAATTTCAGCATGAAGTTGAGAATCATCGGAACAAGAAGATTAAATTCCTGTGATCTGATCGAGGAGGTGAATATCTGAGTTATGAGTTTGGCAGTCACTTAAGACAGTGTGGAATTGTTTCACAGTTGACAATGCCTGGAACACCACAGCGTAATGGTGTGTCCGAATGTCGTAATCGAACCTTATGAGATATGGTGCGTTCAATGATGTCTCTTGATGATTTGCCACTATCGTTTGGGCGTTATGCATTAGAGACAACTGCATTCACTTTAAATAGGGCACCATCAAAATCCGTTGAGACGATACCATATGAACTATGGTTTGTCAAGAGGCCAAAGTTGTCGTTTCTGAAAGTTTGGGGATGTGATGCTTATGTCAAAAAGCTTCAGCCTGAAAAGCTGGAACCCAAAGCGAAGAAATGCGTCTTCATAGGATACCCGAAAGAGACAGTCGGGTATACCTTCTATCTCAGATCCGAAGGCAAAGTGTTTGTAACTAAGAATGGAGCATTTCTTGAGAAAGATTTTCTCTCGAAAGAATTGAGTGGGAGGAAAATAGAGCTTGATGAGGTTATTGATCCTTTACTTCAACCAGAGAGTAGCACATCGCAGAAAGATATTTCTGTGGAGCCTACGACAGTTTAAGAGGAAGTTAATGATGATGATCACGAAGCTTCGGATCCAGTTACTATTGAACCTCGTAGGTCGACAAGGGCACGTACTGCTCCTGAGTGGTACGGCAACCCTGTCTTGGAAGTCATGTTGTTGGACAAGAATGAACCTACGAGCTATGGAGGAGCGGTGATGGGGCCGGATTCCGAGAAATGGTTAGAGGCCATGAAATCCTAGAAGGGATACATGTATGAAAACAAAGTATGGACTTTGGAAGTGTTACCTGAAGGGCGAAAGGACATTCAGAACAAATGGATCTTTAAGAAGAAGATGGACGTGGACTGTAATGTCACCGTCTATAAAGCTCGACTTGTGTCAAAGGTTTTTTTACAAGTTCAAGGAGCTGACTACAATGAGACTTTCTCACCCATAGCGATGCTTAAGTCTGTCAGAATCATGTTGGCAATAACTGCTTATTTCGACTATGAAATTTGGCAGATGGATGTCAGAACAACGTTCCTCAACGGTTTCCTTGAGGAAGAGTTGTATATGATGGAACCAGAAGGTTTTGTCAATCCATAGAATGCTGACAAAGTTTGCAGACTCTAGCGATCCATTTATGGGACGATGCAAGCATCTCGGAGTTGGAATAAGCACTTTGATGAGGTCATCAAAGCATTTGGGTTTATATATACAAGTTTATGGAGAAGCTTGTATTTACAAGAAAGTGAGTGGGAGCTCTATAGCATTTCTAATATTATATGTGGATGACATATTGCTGATTGGAAACAATATAGAAATGCTGGGAAACATGAAGGAATATTTGAACAAGAGTCTTTCAATCAAGGACCTAGGAGAAGCTGCTTTCATATTAGGCATTAAGATCTATAGAGATAGATCGAGACGCTTAATAGCACTTTCACAAAGCACATACCTTGATAAAGTTTTGAAGAAGTTCAAAATGGATCAGTCCAAGAAGGGGTTCTTGCCTTGTTACAAGGTGTGAAGTTGAGTAAGACTCAATGCCGAGTGACTGTAGAAGATAGAGAAAAGATAACTGTCATCCCCTATGCTTCAGCCATAGGCTCTATCATGTATGCAATGCTGTGCACAAGACCCGATGTCAGCCTCTCCATAAGTATGGTCGGAAGGTTTCCAAGTGATCCTGGAATGGAGCACTGGGTGGCGGTTAAGAATATCCTTAAGTACCTGAAAAGGACTAAGGAAATGTTTCTCGTTTATGGAGGTGATGAAGAGCTTGTTGTAAAGGGTTACGTCGATGCAAGCTTTGACATTGATCCGGATGACTCTAAGTCACAAACCGGATACGTATTTATTCTCAACGGGGGAGCGGTAAGCTGGTGCAGTTCCAAGCAAAGCATGGTAGCCAATTCTACATGCGAAACAGAGTACATCATAGCCTCGGAGGTAGCAAAGGAAGGTGTCTGGATGAAGTAGTTCATGACAGATCTTAGAGTAGTTCCCAGTGCACTAAATCCAATGAACCTGTTCTGTGACAACACTGGTGCCATTGCTCTAGCCAAGGAACCAAGGTTTCACAAGAGGACCCGACACATAAAGCGACGCTACAACTTCATCCATGATTCATCGAGGAAAAGGACATAAATATTTGCAAAGTGCACACGGATCTGAATGTTGCAGACTCGTTGACTAAACTTCTTCCAAGGGCTAAATATGATCAAAACCAGAGCTGCATGGGTGTTCGATTCATTACAATGTAAATCACATGGTGATGTGAACTAGATTATTGACTCTAGTGCAAGTGGTAGGCTGTTGGAAATATGCCCTAGAGGCAATAAATAAAGTGTTTATTATTATATTTCCTTGTTCATGATAATCGTTTATTATCCATGCTATAATTGTATTGATTGGAAACACATTACATGTGTGGGTAAATAGACAACACTTTGTCCCTAGTATGCCACTAGTGAACTAGCTCGTTGGTCAAAGGTGGTCAAGGTTTCCTAGCCATTGACATGTGATGTCATTTGATAACGGGATCACATCATTAGGAGAATGATGTGATGGACAAGACCCACACTAAAAACATAGCATATGATCGTGTCAGTTTATTGCTACTGTTTTCTGCATGTCAAGTATATGTTCCTATGACCATGAGATCATGCAACTCATGGACACCGGAAGAGTGCCTTGTGTGTATCAAACGTCACAACGTAACTGGGTGACTATAAAGGTACTCTATAGGTATCTCCGAGGGTGTCTATTGGGTTGGCATGGATCAAGACTAGGATTTGTTACTCCGTGTGACGGAGAGGTATCTCAGGGCCCACTCGGTAATACAACAGCACAATAAGCCTTGCAAGCAATGTGACTAAGTGTTAGTCACGGGATCTTGTATTACAGAATGAGTAAAGAGACTTGCCGATAATGAGGTTGAATTAGGTATGGAGATACTGACGATCGAATCTCGCGCAAGTAACATACCGAAGAACAAAGGGAACATCATACGGGATTAACTGAATCATTGACATAGAGGTTGGACCGATAAAGATCTTCATAGAATACTGATATATAGGAAGTCCTATTTTGGTCGCCGGAAAAGTTTCGAGCTCATCGGTAGTGTACCGGGAGTGTCGGTAGTGTACCGAGAGACCATCAGGAGGGGTATTTCGACCCAAGAGGCTACATGGGCTGTGGGAGAGTGAATACCAGCCCTTAGTGGGCTGGTGGAAGTCCCACACAAGGCCCATGTGGCTGGGAAGAAAAGCCCAAAGAGAAAAAGGTGGAAAAAGGCAAAAAAGGCCAAAATAAGGAGGAGTCCTAGTCCTACTAGGATTGGAGGAGGAATCCTCCTCTCCTCTTGGTTCGGCCGAAGCCTAGATGGCTTTTCCCTTGGGCCAAGCCTCCTCGTCTCTTCCTCTTATATATTCTAGAGGTTTTAGGGTTTTTGTACTAGACTTTCAGCCACGTGCTACCCGTTCCTCTAGTGCATAGTTTCTCCTCTAGGTCGGTTTTCCGCAGTGCTTAGGGGAAGCCCTGCTGGAATTGCTCCACCACCATCGTCGCGGCGCCGTCACGCTGCCGGCGAACTCATCTACCTCTCCGCTCCCTCTTGCTGGATCAAGAAGGCGGAGATCGTCATGAGTGAATCTTTTTGCATTAGGTAAAAAAAATTATAAACTTTCTGTTAGTGGCAGTAGTTTTCAAATTCAAATAGTTTAAATTTGTATTTTTTGACATTTGTGTGAATCACTAGTTTGTGAATAACTTTACTTTAAAAATAGATTTTCCAGTCATTTTTTCTACTGTTTAATATTATCGTGTTTTATCATTATATCCAATTTGGTAATTCTTAGGTTATTTAAAAACTGAAATGCCTTTGTAACGTGCGAGTTTTCGTCTGAAAGACTCATACTTCGAAAGAGATTGTCCATTTTGTACACGAAGTGCATCCAGTTTTTGCCCTAACCCTCTCAACTTTTTATCACATGCTATGTGGGTGAAATGATGATACCATGCCAACTTTCAACCTTTTCAGAGTTCATTTGTAGTGCTTATCAATTTCAGGGTCATTTAGCTCAAAAAAATCACTAAATACATGAAAAATAGCAAATGAAGTCAGAAAGAGTTGAAAATTGATGGCCTCCCTTAGAATGGTGCATACTAAATGCACAAAAAGTCCGGAGCTTAAATAAGTTAAAAAAAATGAAATGCCTTTGTAACAGGCGAGTTTTCGTTTGAAACCATGATACTTCGAAAGAGATTGTCCATTTTGTACACGAAGTGCATCCAGTTTTTGCCGTAACCCTCTCAACCTTTTAGCACATGGTATGTGGGTGAAATGATGATACCATGCCAACTTTCAACCTTTTCAGAGTTCATTTGTGGTGCTTATCAATTTCAGGGTCATCTAGCTCAAAAAAAAATCAGTCAATGCATGAAAAATAGCAAATGAAGTCTGAAAGGGTTGAAAATTGATGGCCTCCCTTTGAATGGTGCATACTGAATGCACAAAACACATAAGTACACTGTTATTACAAAGTTTCCCTTCAGTTTGTCCGAAGTGGGACGTTCTAGATATATAAGTCCACAAACTAACTTGAGAAGCCGGTCACATCCCAGAGTGGGATCTTTGGTTGTAAAACTTTTTCTTCGCATGTGTCCCTTTGCGTTGTAACCATGGACAATCTTCATCATTTAACTTAATGCTCGTGTCAACATTCACTATGAAGGGAGCAATTTCATGAAGCTTTTCATCATCTTCTGACATGTTTGTCTTGTCCTCCACTCCCACGATGTTTCTTTCCCTGAAAGAACTATGTGACGCTTTGGCACATCGCATGATGTATTTGCTTCCTTATCTTTTCTTTTTGTCGGCTTGGTAGACATGTCCTTCACATAGAAAACATGCGCCACATCATTGGCTAGGAGGAATGGTTAGTCTGCGTACCCAAGATTGTTGAGATCCACTGTTGTCATTCCATACCGCGGGTCTTCCTTTACCCCGCCTCCTGTCAGATTGACCCATTTGCACCTAAACAAAGGGACCTTCAAATCATGTCCATAGTCAAGTTCCCATATCTCCTCTACGTAACCATAGTATGTGTCATTTGTCCCATTGTTGTTTGCTGCATCAAAGGGGACACCACTGTTTTGGTTGGCGCTCTTTTTATGTTGGGCGATCATGTAAAATGTATTCCCATTTATCTCGTACCCTTTGAAAGTAAGTATAGTCGAAGATGGTAACATGGATAGCAAGTACAGGTCATCTTCAACGTTGTCGTCATGCATGAGACGTGTCTGCAACCAACTGGCAAAAGTCACCGTTTGTTCATGTGTAATCCATTCATCAAATTTCTCCGGGTGTTTGGAGCGTAGAATATTCTTCTGTTTCTCGATATATGGAGCCACCAAGGCGGAACTTTATAGAACTGTGTAGTGTGCTTGTGCCAAAGAATGCCCGTCCTGGCATATTAGTGAATTCTTTCCCAGCGTGCCTTATCCACACAGTCTGCCCTCATGCCGCGATTCAGGAACACCTATCGGCTTAATGCCAAGAATAAAGTCAACACAAAACTCAATGACCTCCTCTGTTTCATGGCCCTTGGAGATGCTTCCTTCTGGCCTAGCACGATTATGAACATATTTATTTAAGACTCCCATGAACCTCTCAAAGGGGAACATATAGTGTAGAAACACAGGACCCAGAATGGCAATCTCCTCGACTAGGTGAACTAGGACATACATCACGATATTGAAGAAGGATGGTGGGAACACCAAATCGAAATTGCCAAGACATTGCACCAAATTATTCTCTAACCTTGGTAGGATTTATGGATGGATTACCTTCTATGATATGGCATTCATGAATGTACATAGCTTCACAATGGCTAATCGAACATTTTCTGGTAGAAGCCCCCTCAACGCAATAGGAAGCAGTTGCGTCATAATCACGTGGCAGTCATGAGACTTTTAGGTTTTGGAACTTTTTCTCTGCCATATTTATTATTCCCTTTATATTAGACGAGAAGCCACACGGGCTCTTCATACTGAGCAGGCATTTGAAGAAGATTTCCTTCCCTTTTTTGGTAAGAGCGTAGCTGGCATGACCCTAAAACTGCTTTGGATCCATGCCATCTTTTCCGTGCATACGTTGCTGGTCCTCCCGTGCCTCCGGTATATCTTTTGTCTTCCCATACACGCCCAAGAAGCCTAGCAGGTTCACGCAAAGATTCTTCGTCACGTACATCACATCGATTGCAGAGCGGACCTCGAGGTCTTTCCAATACGGTAGGTCCCAAAATATAGATTTCTTCTTCCACATCGGTGCGCGTTTGTTAGTGTCATTCATAACACACTGTGCACCAGGACCCTTGCCAAAGATTACTTCTAAATCCTTGACCGTATCAAGTATTTCATCACTCGTATGGTGGCGAGGCTTCTTCCGGTGATCTGCCTCACCTTTGAAATGCTTGCCTTTCTTTCTTACGGGATACCTACTCTAAAGAAATCGACAATGCCCCAGATACACATTCTTCTTACATTTATCCCAATATATACTGTCGGTATCATCTAAACAGTGCGTGCATGCGTGGTATCTCTTGTTTGTCTGTCCTGAAAGGTTACTGAGAGCAGGCAAATCATTGATGGTTACAAACAGCAACACATGTAAGTCCAATTCCTCCTGATGTTTTGCATCCCATGCACATACACCTTGTCCATTCCACAGCTATAAAAGTTCTTCAACCAACAGCCTTAGGTACACATCAAAGTCATTGCCGGGTTGCTTGGGGCCTTGTATAAGCACTGGCATGGTAATGAACTTCCGCTTCATGCTCAACCAAGGAGGAAGGTTATAGATACATAGAGTCACAGGCCATGTGCTATGATTGTTGTTCTGCTCCCCAAAAGGATTAATGCCATCAGCACTTAAACCAAAGCATACGTTTCCTTGCATCCTTTTCAAAGTCCTTCCACTTTCTCTTGATTTTTCTCCACTGCGAACCGTCAGTGGATACTCTAAACTTCCCGTCTTTCTTACGGTCTTCGTTGTGCCATCCCATCAACTTGGCATGCTCTTTGTTTTGGAACAAACATTTCAACCATGGTATTATAGGATCATACCACATCACCTTGGCAGGAATCTTCTTCGTGGGGCGCTCGCCCTCAAAATCACCAGGGTCATCGTGGCTGATCTTATAGTGCAATGCACAACATACTGGGCATGCTTTCAAATCCTCGTACTCATCGCGGTAGAGGATGCAGTCATTAGGGCATGCATGTATCTTCTCGACCTCTAATCCTAGAGGGTAGACAACCTTCTTTGCTTGGTACATACTCTCTGGCAATTCGTTGTCCTTTGGTAGCATCTTCTTTAACATTATCAGGAACTTTTGAAATACCTTGTCAGATACACCATTCTCTTCCTTTCATTGCAGCAATTTCAGTGTGGTACCCAGATTTTTATTGTCATCTTCGCAATTTGGGTACAACCCTTTTTTGTGATCCTCTAACATGCACTGCAACTTCAGTTTCTCCTTTTCACTTGCGTAGTTTATCTTTGCATCGACAATGGCCCGACCAAGATCATCAGCGGGCTCATCTGACGCCTCTTCTTCAGCTCCTTCCCACATTGTCGGCTCAACTTCTCCCCCATTGTTGTACCATCGTATTCATGGAACCCATGGCCAGGATAGCTGTCGTCATCCTGTTCTTCTTCATTCTCTTCCATTAGGACCCCTCTTTCTACGTGCCTAGTCCAATAGTTATAGCCGGACATGAAACCGGACTGAAACAGGTGGACGTGAATGGTTCTTGAGTTAGAGTAATTTCGATCATTCTTACAGCCAACACATGGACAATACATAAAACCATCGGGCCACTTGTTTGCCTTAGCCGGAACTAGAAAAGTATGCATGCCATTAATGAACTGGGGAGAGCATCGGTCGTCGTACATCCATTGTCGGCTCATCTTCATTACACAACACCGAAAAGACCAAATTAATACAAGTTCGTACATAAAGTTCATACACACTTGTTCTCATAAAACAACATACAAACTCTCTAGCTAAAGCATTTAAATGCAACAACAAATGCGATCAACATCTCAACTAAGGTAACAATTGATCCAACAGCATAGTGATACCAAGCCTCACTAGCAATGGCATATCTTTTAAATTTTCTAATGTTCAAGCGCATTGCACCCATCTTGATCTTGTGATCATCGATGACATCGGCAACATAGAACTCCAGTTTCATCTTCTCTTCTTCAACTCTTTTCAATTTTTCTTTCAAATACTCGTTTTCTTTTTCAACTAAATTTAACTTCTTCACTAGAATATCTATGTCAGTTGGAATCTCCAGTTCACATACCTCCTAGATAAAAACATCTATGTCAACTTGATTGGCATAATTGTCATGAACATGAAATGCAACAAAGAGTTATAAAAGAGAGTATATACCACATCCGCATCATAAACCGGACGAGGGCCGATGGGGACAAATTTCAAAACCATGCCACTATGTATAACAAACAACCATATAGGTAAGAAAACTATACAACTAACTAAATCTTACAAACATGGTTTTTTTATTATAAAAAGGATAAGAACAAGAGGCTCACCAAGGTGGTGCCGGCGACGGGACGGTGCGAGCGATCAACGGTGGTTAGGATGGGGACGAGACGGCACTAAGTAAACCACAACTACAAATGCAAAGTAAGAAGTTAATTTGAGCTCAAATTGCATAAATCAAATAAATTACCACATACAAACTAAAACCCACAAATTACTATACTTATAGAGCATTGCAAGAGCTAATCTAGCAATGAGAGATGAAAGGACAAAGTTGTTGTAGCGACCTGACTCAAAATGAGTCAAGCCTCTATGTTTTCTATGCCATCCCTGGATCAGTATGCTGGCACACACAGTATATCAATGTATATATCAAAGTGCAATCACATGTAATTAACGTAAAACTGCTATATACCTTAAAATCTCAGCGGAAACAGTCAACGGGAGTGGAGTCCCAATAAACACCAACGACAGGTTGAGTGTAGACCGTAACCCTGAATCGTACTCTTACCCGTCGTAGAGCTTATCTGCAACATAAGACGTTGCAGCCGTGTAGGTCAGTACATTGAATATACCGGCAAGATCACCATAGTAGAGCAGAAGATAAAAACTATTCTATATGCAGTAAGGCTTTGTGGCTCTGTGTTTGAGTTTTTGCATAAAAGCTGATTTTATTTCTTTTCCTACAACAAAGGAATATCAGGAATTTTCACTACAAAGTTACCTAACATGACATGGTTCCGCCAACCGATGTCTTAATGCCCACAAGTATCATAAGTTGCCCACAATTAATTATCAGTCCAGTGTTGAGAGTTCAGAGATAGATCCAAGTCTAGAGGCTCAAATTGTTTGTAACCGGGGACACGGCTAATCGATTAGGTTTAACTCTGCAGAGTGTTATGTACTTTCCCCACAAGATTCGTTCCCTCCTTGTAAGTCCTCACACTACCTCATGTTTGAGAACAGGACGAACGAAAACATGGTCTTTTAGAGTGTTTCCCTGACTACTGTCAGAGCCCATCCATTTCTAACGTCGACTACATCTCGTAGCACTGCCCAGCCAGAGTCACAACAAAGATCAACCAAGCCAGAGCCCATTATGACTTGTGGCTACACAGGTAAGCTTCCGGGCATGAAGTATTCATCCGTCTCTTTGAGTCTGGGTGAAGCTTTCCGCAAGATGTCATGGCGCCTCTCCATGCATCCCAGCCATCCACTAGATACTCTCGGGATGCCCAATCAACCATCCTTCACCCAGTAGTGTGTATTGAAAACTTGTTTCTCGAGTCTCAAGGTCTTGAGGTCTTGAAGATGCAGGACTTGAAGGTCCCTTCATGGAGTTGTCGTCTTGACGTAGAGTCCTCCTTCTCACACCACTCACGAACACTCATACCAAACCCCGTCTACCTTAGCATAGCAAAAAAAAAAACTAACGTTCCCGGGGCTTTAGTTACAAGTGGTGGGTTCCTACCTCATGCATTCTACTTGACTACAAGAATTTTCAATAACACTAATGGAGGGATTTTTAAAAAGATATCACTACATGCAATAAAACATAGGTATGAAATAGATGGTCAAAGTGAACTTGTCTGTACTGTTGATGAAGATAAAATATCGCTCTCAGAAATAACTTGGTAGAACTATTTGTCACTCTCCGATGAAAATCTATATAATCAATCATGGCATTCATATAAGCAATCATACTAACAATCAATACTAAGAATCAACAAGTAATACAAAACCAAACACAAAAGGGTTGATGAAGGAAATACTTAAGACAAAACTCAAAACAACAAAGTTTCATCAACACAACTAAGGTTGGTTTTCTCTACAAATAATCCTATTTTCAAAAGTAAAAACACAAAACAAAGCAAATATAACAAAAGTATTTTAGTAAATACTTTACTAGCAAAAAGAATTACTTTTGAAAAGCAAGTAAGAACTAAGAAAACAATACTCTAAACAACATAAGTTTTTGCCTAATAAACTTAACAACAAGTAAAACAATAAAATATTAAAATAACAGAAAAGCAAAATATTTAACAACTAAGTTAACAGAAAGTAAAACTTATAAAACAATTTATGAAAATAATTTCAAATAGGAAATCCAACTAGCAAGGAAATCAATTTGCAAGTTATTATGAAACTAGAATTGATTTCTTGCTATAAAAATAATAAATGGCATAAAAATAAACTTGGTTGAAATACTACTGCTAAGTAACATAAAATAGAGTAAAACCTGCCAATTAATGCAAAATAAAATAAATAAAACAATTAAAAAAAAGAAAAAAAGGAATAAACCTAAAAGAACTAAAACAGAATCTCTTTTGCTAAAAATACTAACTTAAAATGTTCTAAAAATTCTCAAATAAAGCAGGATGATAAACCTGACTAATACAAAACAGTGGCAAAAATAATCACTCAAAAATAATTTTTTAAACTCAACTTATGCAAGTTTTAGTGATTTGATCAAATTTAACAATGTTCAAATTTAAATGTTCAAATTTTGAAAACTAAGACTACAGACAAAAACTACAAGTAATTTGTGACGTGTTGCAAAAAGAATCAATCAAAAACACTAAATATCCTAAAAGATATAGCAAAAACAAAAACAGAAACTATTCTGTTTTCTAAAACAAAAACAGAAAAGAAAAAAAGTAGAAAAAAATAAACTAGCAGACAGTGGGTGAGGTGGCATGCTCTCATTGGCTACAGGGGGTGTGCGAGCGAGGGCTAGCGAGCGGACGGCCGGGCTTTAGAAGAAAACATTTCGCCGCTTAAGAGATCTATTATGGTACGTTGGATCTAAATCGGACGGTGTATGGCGTCGCCGGTGACTTACTGAGGGTGTGGGGAGCTCCGGCGAAACTCCGGCGATGTCCGAGAAGGCGAGATTGATGGGGATGGCACTGCGGTGGTCCTCCGATGTGTCTGATGGCACCGGTCGACGTGGGCGAGGATGGCGATTCGTCTGGTGGCGCTGAAACGGCTCGGGGACGACGGTGTTGACGACGGCGAGCTCATGAGCGGAGGAGGTCTTCGGGTGGTCGTCGGGGAAGTCGCTCCGATGGATCCGAAGCACGGGCGAATGCACGGGGAGGTGCAGGCGAGCGAGGCAAACTGGTTGGTGGGCTCGGAGGGGTTCGGGGAGGGGGAGCAAGGTGGAGCGGGGCGCGGTAATGGCGATGGTGGTGCGCACGGGCTCCGACGAGCAATCACAGCAAGAGGAGAGGGTTGGACTAGGGGGATTCAGAGGGGAACGGGCCGAGGGGTAGCTCCGATATTTATAGGAGGCCTCGGCGTCGTCTGAAAGGAAGGAGAGGGAGATCCGGCACGGTAGTCTCACCGGCGAGGAAAGGTGAGGAGGACGACCGCAGAGATGGCGCGGTCGGTCGGTGGGACCGGTGTGTCAGAGAGAGGGAGGGAGAGGGTACGGCGTTGGTCGGTCGGCTCGAAGCGATTTCGGGTGTGGTTAAGGCATGTGGGCCGGCCGGTTTTAATTAAAATGTTAATTCCTTTCCTTTTTTAATTTCCAGAGAATTGAAATCTCATTAAGGCATTCAAAACTTTTCCAAAGAATAAAGTTTTATATACCAAAATGATCAGGGAATTAAATACAATTTAATGAACATTTTTTCCACGGCCAAAATTATTTTCACATAATGCCTAAATTAATTTTAAATTCTTTTGCAATAAATTTTCAAATAACCCCTGGGTTTTATGATTCAAATACTTCACAAAATAACCCTGGTGTGGGGTGTCATGTTACTCCTCTCAAGATCTTGTCAAGGGTATTTGAATTCTTTCAAATTTAAAATGGAACCAAATATGAAATGAATTCCATATCAGAAAATTTCAAATGCTTTCAAATTCACTCTTGAAATCTTTTTATATTGAAGAAGTCATGTCATCTTCTCTCACTGATTTGAAATGTAAGAATTTGAATTCCAAAAGCATATGGGAAAGTCATGTCATTCCCTCTCATTCAAAGTTTTCAAAAAGTTTCAAATTTTTCACTCAATTTCAATCACTCAATCAAACAAACAATCATTCTAATATTTATTATAACATTCCAAAATTTGGGATGTTATAGTTGCTAACCTTTGTGAACACTTGGATGGATGGCATACCTCCAAATCTTGACAAATTTTGGCAATAAATGGAGGATGAGCTCGAGGAAGAGAGGAAGAATAGAGAGGAGACGACAGTGAAAGAACAGAGGACTCTGCTAAATATAGGGGAACCTTTAGTCCCGGTTTGTGGCTCCAACTGCGACTAAATGTTAGCCTATAGTCATGGTTGGAGCCACCAACTGGGACTAAAGGTTCCCGTGGGGCCCCAGGCTGACACCAGCCTGCCACCACACCTTTAGTACCGGTACATGGCATGAACCGGGACTAATGGTCTGTAACAAATGGGCACTAATGATGCCCGTCACGAACCGATACTAATGATCACATTAGTGCCGGTTCAAAAGCCAACCGCGACTAATGAGGCGGACAAAAGGTGTGCTTTCTACTAGCGATACAAGGGCATTTTATAAATATCATTCAATCGAGTGCGCAAAATAACAGGACTAATCATTTGAGCGAGGCGCACAAAATCATCCGCATTCTTACTCTTAGATGGCGTACGAGGGAATGGCATGGGTTTCTGAACCCATTGCTCTCTTTCTTTACCATGTTTTCTAGCCACAAAATCTCTCTTATCGTAATGTTAATTTTTAGGATGTCGTTTATCAAGATCTTCAGTAGTTTATATTTCCAATTCATTGTCAGGTTGTTCGTCGTTACCTAGTCGAGCATCTACGTAAACATCATTATCATTATCACTAGGTGAATGTTCACTACGAGGTTGTGTCTTAGCATTACAAATAGAAACATCATTATGATTCTCAGTAGGTTTTTCTATAACGAGTTCGCTAGAAGCATGCATAGTCCTACCATTTTTATTTTTAAATGGACTAGGTGCATTTAATTCTCTAAGGATCTTGTTCAATTCTTTTAGGCTAACCTTCGGGGTAAACAGGTTCTTGAGTCATTCTACCTCCTCTAGTCATTACTCTAACAACACGGTCATTCATGTTATCATTATTGCAGGAAGCAAATCATTTTGTGACTTAGCAACTTGGTCTAATTGAGTATGAATGATGGGAGCCTGTTTACTCAGATACATAGTGAGAGTCAGTTACAACTTTTATGACCCGTGGTCTTGACCTCCTACATAAAGGCGAGACCCGGGGTGACTTAGAGATCAGACAATCGAGAACTAGGTCAAGCAATAGTTCCTTGTAATCGATACACCAAGCAATACAAACACAAGCAGGACGTAGGCTGTTACCTCGACTTGAGGGGCCGAACCTGGGTAAACTCGCGTCCTTCGTCCTAACCAACCCCTTTGAGTCCATCACCTTAGCGATGGCCTCGAAGCCAAGTCCGTTCACCCGGACATCTACCGTGATAAAACCATGACAGTTGGCACCCACCATGGGGCCCACGCTCGGTGGTGTTGAGTTCTCAAAGGGCTCTCTCCTAGGGCTCGAGGGATACGTGGTCGGAAGGATGAATAAAAGTCGTAGTGGCGGGCTCTACATAGACGATGCCGGCTGGGGTCTCGATGCCGGCTCTGTCAAATATGGATTCCGGATTCCCTTCGGCGGGATCTAGGTCTTCATCGGGAGGATCAGTGGATCTACACCCGGGCCAGACATCTACACCAGCATCATCGAGCCGACTCGGCACGCGCAACCCCCCCGTGTTAACCCGAGCCGGTAGCACGTTTTCGTGGGCTTCACTCAAGGTATGGATCTTGAAGCTTCTGCATCGTAGGAGACTCTTGTCTGTTCAGAGGATGGATCTTTGAGCGGGGAAGCAGAGTCGATCTACCAGCTTCACAACGGTGGGCTCGGGGGCTACGACGAGCTTTACCCTGAGTCAGAGCATTCTGAGCCGGACGATTTAGGGTTGTTGGTTCATGCGGCCGTGTTCATGGCGGGATCGGCCCCAGGTGCGAGCAGCACAGCCGCTGGAGGAGCAACCTCGGGGGCTAAGCCACCGCCGCTGGCTCAAGTTCTTCTGGATCTGATGAATGAGCTCGCGACCTTGATGGCCACTAATGTCACGCCAGATAATAGAGCCCCTCGGAACTTGGAGATCGTGAGACTCAAGGACCGGACGCCGGAGGAGCAACAGAGGATAGCTGAGCTAAAAGTTCAGATGGAGGTAGAGGCAGAATGCATTAAGACGGATGCCTTCCGCCTCGGGCTAGAACAACAATCAGCGGCTACGGTGCATCGGATGAGGGATCAATCCCTCTTACCAGAACATTATGAGGCTAGGAATCTCTTAAATACGTCAGGAACAGGACGGGCAGCGGATGCACCTAGAAGTCGGCCGATGGCTCGACGGCAACTTAACCCGCCCCGACGAAACTAGGCCTCACCAGTGGTCTTGCCAATGCCGGTGGGTCATTATTCCAACCCGGCAGAGAACATGGTGGCCGCGGCCACCCGGCTTGAAACAATCCCTATCCCAGATGAGGCGCCTTTTGCAGAAGAGGTACGGAACGCCATTGGGTACCTTCAGACGGTGATGGCCTAGCAGGAGAAGTATGCTTACAGCCGGAGCCGCGTTCACTCAACCCCCCTCCCCAGTCGTAGCTTTAGCTGGCGCTATGAATCGCCAGCGGTCTCCAGCAGCGATCGAAACAGAGGGCCTCTAGGGGATGATCAGGCGGCTCTAGATGCACAAGCGCTCATAAATCGGGCGAGAAACCAGCAAGAGGCCATAGCTTTGGCCACGGCGGCTCACCAAAAGCCAGCTCCCTCCGTATCAGTAGGAGGGGGAGTGACGACCAGGGCCATGGGAGTGCCATGCTTAGCACCGGCTCTGCGGAGTGAGCGGTTGCTGAAGGATTTCAAAGGACCTCGCAAGGTCCTGAATTACACTGTTGACTTACCTCCGGAGGCTTGGATCGAAACGTATGAGCTGGCTATGGAGATGTTGGATGTTAGTGAGACGGTGTGTGCTAAGTACTTCATCATGATGCTTGAAGGTCCGGCTCGCACGTGGTTGAAGGGTTTGCCACCCAATACCATCAATTCATGGGCTGAGTTGAGGGCAAGGTTCATCAAAAACTTTCAAGGGACTTGCAAACAGCCTATGACTATTGTGGATCTCGATCATTGTGTCCAGCAGGAGAATGAGTCGGCTCATGATTGGGTCTGACGGGTGTCGACCATCATCCACTCATCTGAACAGATCATGGCGGCTCAAGCAGGGCTGATCCTAGAAAAGAATTGTCACTTCATCCCTCTGAAGCAGAAGCTTGGCCAGCTCAAGCGTATGTGTCAGGACACGGGAGAACTCATGGCGTCTCTCACAAAGTATGCTGACTCTGATAACACGAAGGATCCAGGCTCGGATGAGGAGAAGGCCGGCCAAGGTAAGAGAAACAACCAGAGCAAGGGTGTGGCAAACAATGGTAACCAGATCAAGCAGAAAAGCTCGGATGGCGGGTCAGAACTAGTGGCCAATGTGTGCACCGGCCAGAATCATCCTAAGGGCAATGGGAAGTTCAAACCGCCTTTTAACAAAAATAGGACTCCTTTCAATTTGGAGGAAATGCTCAAAAAACCCTATCCGGAGCACAGTCGACCTGATAAACCTTCAGCGGACACATGGGGTGATTGCCATATCATGTAGAAATTCAAGAATTACAGCATGCATCAACACAACAACCATGGAGGTGGCCCGCCCAACGGCTCAGGACCAGGCGGGTCAGGAGCCGGATTTGGATCCGGCGACTTAGGGTCCGGTCATCATGGTCAGGGCAATCAAGGAGGACATCCTCATCCCTCTGGTAACAACAATCAACAACAACATAACCTGTCTGGGTATCAGAATAATCCAAAGCATCTCAGTTTGGGCCAATATCATGTTTTCACGACCAGCCTTAACAAGCGGGATCAGAAATTGCACAAGCGAGCGGTTAATGCAGTTGCGCCGGCTCTGCCGCAATACTTGAAGTGGTCTGAGTATGACATAACATAGAGCCGGGAGGATCACCCGCCGCTTGTTGATGACCCGGGGCGGCTGGCTTTGGTAGTTGCCCCCCAAGTGGGAGGATATATGGTGAATAAGTTACTTATGGATGGTGGCAGTAGCATCAACATCCTATATTATGATACCTTCCGGCGGATGAAGCTGCTTGATAAAGACCTTAAGCCCTCATCAACCATTTTTCATGGTGTGGTACCGGGCAAGTCAGCTTACCCAGTGGGCAGGATTTCTTTGGAAGTCGCCTTTGGTTATGAATACAACTACAGGGTGGAGTCCTTGTGGTTTGAAGTGGTCAAGATCAAGAGCCCTTATCATGTGTTGTTTGGGCGACCGGCTTATGCTAAGTTCATGGCTAGACCCTGTGATGTCTACTTATAGCTCAAGATGCCAGGATTAAAAGGCATGATTACTGTTCATGGTGATCGAAATACGGCTATTGAGTGTGAGGAAGGAGACGTGGCTTACATGGAATCCAGTTGTGCTGAGGCAGAACTCAAGTTCTATAAGGAGAATGTTGACCGGAGGATATGACCCCACTGAAGAAGCCTATGACGGAGGTTGAGCCACCCCTCAAATTTTCGGCAGATGATACCAAGGCGTTAGATTTTACTCCGATGACTCATCCAAATAGTTCATCATTAGGGCCAACATGGATCCCAAATAGCAAAGGGTGCTCATCGAATTCATCCATGAGAATCGGGAAATCTTTGCATGGAAACCTTCTGACATGCCAGGTGTACTGAGAGAGTTCGCTTAGCATAACCTTAATGTGGATCCTAAGTTTAAACCTGTCAAGCAGTTTCTACGATGATTCAATGAGGAGAGATGCAAGGCCATTGGGGAAGAGGTCGCCCGGCTCTTAGCGGCGGGTTTCATCGTCGAGGTTTTCACTCGGAGTGGCTTGCTAACCCTGTGCTTGTGCACAAGAAGAATGGCACATGGCATATGTGTGTGGACTATACGGATCTTAACAAGGCTTGTCCGGCTGATCCTTTTGCTCTCCCTCGTATTGATCAAATCATTGATGCTACGGCGGGTTGTGAAAGCTTATGCTTCCTAGATGCTTATTCGGGATATCATCATATCAAGATGGCAGTTAAGGACCAAGAGAAGACGGCTTTCATCATGCCTTTTGGAGCCTTCTGCTATGTGTCTATGCCTTTTGGGCTCAAGAGTGCCCAGGTGACTTATCAACGCTGTGTGCAGAATTGTCTTCACAGTCCGACTGGATGCAACGTTCATGCTTATGCTTGATGACTTAAGGGAAACCTTTGACAATCTACGGATCTATAAGATGATGCTTAACCTCGCAAGGCGTGTCTTTGGTGTGCCGGCTGGCAAGCTCTTGGGTTTTCTAGTTTTTGAGCATGGCATTGAAGCTAACCCAGATAAGATCAAGGAGATCACCTCCCTGGCTGAGCCGACTTGTATCAATGATGTTCAACTCCTGGCAGGGCGAATCGCCGTGTTGAGTCGGTTCATAAGCCGCCTTGGTGAGAAGGCTATCCCTCTATATCAGATGATGAAAAAGACAGACAATTTTGTCTGGAGTACAGCGGCGGGTGAAGCATTTGTGGCGCTCAAGAAGCAGCTCACTGAGCCGCCGGTATTAGCTGCTCCGGCTGAAAAAGAGCCTTTGCTCCTATATGTGCCAGCTAACAACCGGCCTGTCAGCGCTGCAATTGTGGTCAAGCGCTAGGAAATAGGGAAGGAATATCCGGTTCAGAGGCCGGTTTATTATATCAGTGAGGTCCTGACAGAGTCCAAGCAGAGATATCCACATTGGCAGAAGCTAGTGTATGGGGTGTTCATGGCCAACCGCAAGGTAAACCATTACTTCTCTGGGCACCAGATCACCGTGGTCAGCTCTGCTTTGTTGGGGTACATAATTCAAAACAGAGAAGCCACTGGTAGGATTGCTAAGTGGGCATTGGAGCTGGGACCGCTGAATCTAAAATACATACCTCGTACGACTGTCAAGTCTCAAGCCCTTGTGGATTTCATAAACGACTGGACAGAGTGTCAAGTGCCCGAGGAAAAGCCGGATAATACATACTGGACTATACACTTTGATGGATCCAAGTAGCTGGAAGGATCAGGGGCAGGAGTTGTTTTAACATCTCCCAAAGGTGATAAGTTCTGTTATGTGCTCCGGCTGATGTTCCCTTGCACCAATAATGCGGCTGAATAGGAAGCCCTGCTTCATGGTCTCAGAGTAGCTAAGGAGATGAATTTAATCCGGGTAAGGTGCTTCGGCGACTCAGACCTTGTGGCTCAGGAGGTTTCATGTACTTGGGATTCCAGGGATCCGCGGATGGCGGCTTATCGTCAGGTGGTGGATGTCATTGCTGGTCACTTCAAGGGTTATCATGTGGATCAGATTGATCGTCACAGGAACGAGGCCGCTGATGCCCTGTCAAGGTTAGGCTCTTAGCGAAAGCCGGTGTCGCCCAATACCTTTCTGGACGTCTTACATGACCCGACTGTCAAATTACCTTCAGAGGAAGATTTGGCTGTTCCTGACCCGAAGGGACAATTGGTGGCGGCTCTGCATGCTATTCTGGACTGGACTGTGCCTTATTTGGCGTATTTAACCCGGGGTGAGTTACCTGATGATGAAAATCTGGCCAGACAGATCATCCGACGGTCTAAGTCCATGACAATAGTTAATGGTGAGTTGCATGAGTGCAGCGTCACTCGGGTGTTTCAACGTAGTGTCTTACCAGAGGAGGGTAAAGAAATCTTGAATGAAATTCACGTTGGAGATTGCGGACATCACGTCGGCTCAAAATTTCTAGTGTCTAAGGCTTTCCAACATGGTTTCTTCAGGTTGACGGCTCACAAGGATGAAGAGAATCTGGTCCCTAAGTGTGACGACTTTCAAAAATTTGGCCTGCGTGCTCATGTTCTAGCTCAAGAATTGCACGTGATACCAATTACTTGCCATTTGCAGTCTGGGGGCTTGATATAGTCGGGCCTTTCAAGAGATCCAAGGATAAGAAAACGCACCTCTTGGTGGCGGTTGATAAGTTCACCAAGTGGGTAGAGGTTGAGCCGGTCAACAAGTGTGATGCAGCGCGGTTCAGTTTATTAAAAAGCTGATCTACCATTTTGGTTACCCTCACAACATCATCATGGACAATGGCACAAACTTGTCCAAGGGGGCTATGAAAAAATTCTGTGACCTGTTGCACATCCGGCTTGATGTTTCGGTGGTTGCTCGTCCAGAGTCCAACGGTCAGGTGGAGCATGCTAATCAAGAAATATTGAGAGGTATCAAGCCACGTCTTATGGTTCGTTTACAACGGACGCCAAATTGTTGGGTGGAAGAGTTTCCGTCCATCTTATGGAGCATCAGAACTACCCCCAACAGATCCATAGGTTATACGCCTTTCTTCATGGTTTACGGTGTAGAGGTCGTGTTACCAAGTGACATCCGGCATGACTCACCACGAGTGGTGGCTTACGTTGAGACGGACAATGAGACGGCACATCAAGATGTGTTGGATGCTTTGGAGGAGGAACGAAAGCTGGCGGCTACCCGTTTGGCAATCTATCAGCAAGACCTACGCCGCTATCATAGTTGTCGAGTCAAGACCTAGACATTTCAAGAAGGCCACTTGGTGCCGCGACTGATTCAAGATCAGACAAATATGCATAAGCTATCTCCTCCATGGGAACGACCTTTCATGGTCAGCAGAAATCTCAACAACGGGTCATATAACCTCATTGATATCCGGGACGACACAAATACCTTGGGCCAGGAGACCCATTGGCCGTGGAACATCGCGCATTTACGACCTTATTACACCTGAGTTGTGGAGACTCGACATTGTACACTATCATTGTACATATCATATTTATAGATGAATAAAGTAGCATCCCTGCAAGTCGGGCCTTTGCCATTTCGCATATCTTCATCCATGCAAGAAAGATCCAAAACATAGGTTTCGAAGGGGGCTTCCCACCTCCGGGTGTAGCTTATCTAACCCTAACAGCCGGCTCTTATGCCAAAAAAGTTGACAAGTCAACTTGGCTATCGAAGGGGGCTTCCCAACTCCGGGTGTAGCTTACCTAACCCTAACAACTAGCTCTGAAGCCAAAAAATGTTGACAAGTCAACATAGCAGTCGAAGGGGGCTTCCCACCTCCAGGTATAGCTTATCTAACCCTAACAGCCGACTCTTATGCCAAACAAGTTGACAAGTCAACTTGGTTGTCGAAGGGGGCTTCCCACCTCCGAGTTTAGCTTATCTAACCCTAACAAACGGCTCTCATGCCAAAAAATGTTGACAAGTCAACATAGCCGTCGAAGGGGGCTTCCCACCCCTCGGTGTAGCTTATCTAACCCTAACAACCGGCTCTTATGCCAAAAAAGTTGACAAATCAACTTGGTTGTCGAAGGGGGCTTCCCACCTCTGGGTGTATCTTATCTAACCCTAACAACCGGCTCTCAAGACAAAAAATGTTGACAAGTTAACATAGCTGTCGAAGGGGGCTTCCCACCTCCGGTAGTAGCTTATCTAACCCTAACACCGGCTCTTGTGCCAAAAAAGTTGACAAGTCAATTTGGTTGTCGAAGGGGGCTTCCGACCTCCGGGTGTAGCTTATCTAACCCTAACAACCGGCTCTCAAGCCAAAAAATGTTGACAAGTCAACATAGCTATCGAAGGGGTCTTCCCACCTCAAGGTGTAGCTTATCTAACCCTAACAACCGGCTCTTATGCCAAAAAAGTTGACAAGTCAACTTGGTTGTCGAAGGGGGCTTCCCACCTCCGGGTGTATCTTATCTAACCCTAACAACCGGCTCTCAAGACAAAAAATGTTGACAAGTTAACATAGCTGTCGAGGGGGCTTCCCACCTCTAGGTGTACCTTATCTAACCCTAACAGCCGACTCTTATGCCAAAAAATTGACAGGTCAACTTGGTTGTCGAAGGGCGCTTCCCACCTCCGGGTGTAGCTTATCTAACCCTAATAGCCGTCTCTTATGTAAAAAAAAGTTGACAACTCAACTTGGTTGTCAAAGGGGGCTCCCCACCAACGGGTGTAGCTTATCAAACACTAACAACTAGCTCTCAAGCCTAAAGATGTTAACAAGTCAACATAGCTATCGAAGGGGGCTTCCCACCTCCGGGTGTAGCTTACCTAACTCTAATAGCCGGCTCGTATGCCCAAAAGTTGACAAGTCAACTTGGTTGTCCAAGGGGGCCTCCCACCTCCGGGTGTAGCTTATCCAACTCTAAAAACCATCTCTCAAGCCAATTTTTTTGACAAGTTAACATAGTTGTCGAAGGGGGCTTCCCACCTCCAGGTGTAGCTTATCTAACCCTAACAACCGACTCTGATGCCAAAAAAGTTGACAAGTCAACTTGGTTGTCGAAGGGCGCTTCCCACCTCCGGGTTTAGCTTATCTAACCCTAACAACCGGCGCTCAAGCCAAAAAATGTTGACAAGTCAACATAGCTATCGAAGGGGACTTCCCACCTCCGGGTGTATCTTATCTAGCCCTAACAGCCGATTCTTATGCCAAAAAAGTTGACAAGTCAACCCTGTTGTCAAAGGGGGCTTCCCACCTCTGGGTGTAGCGTATCTAACACTAGCAACCAGCTCTCAAGACTAAAAATGTTGACAAGTCAACATATCTATCGAAGGGGGCTTCCCACCTCTAGATGTAGCTTATCTAACTCTAACAGCGGGCTCTTATGCCAAAAAAGTTGACAAGTCAACTTGGTTGTCGAAGCGGACTTCCCACCTCCGGGTGTAGCTTACCTAACCCTAACAACCGGCTCTCAAGCCAAAAAATGTTGACAAGTAAACATAGCTGTCGAAGGGGGCTTACCACCTCCAGGTGTAGCTTATCTAACCCTAACAGCCGACTCTTATGCCAAAAAAGTTGACAAGTCAACTTGGATATTGAAGGGCACTTCCCACCTCCGAGTTTAGCTTATCTAACCCTAACAACCGGCTCTCAAGCCAAAAAATGTTGACAAGTCAACATAGCCGTTGAAGGGGGCTTCCCACCTCTGGGTGTAGCTAATCTAACCCTATCAGCCGGCTATTATGCCAAAAAAGTTGACAAGTTAACTTGGTTGTCGAAGGGGGCTTCCCACCTCCGGGTGTAGCTTATCTAACCCTAACAACTGGCTCTCAAGCCGAAAAATGTTGAAAGGTCAACATAGTTGTCGAAGGGGCCTTCCCACCTCCGGGTGTAGCTTATCTAACCCTAACAACCGGCTCTTATGCCAAAAAAGTTGACAAGTTAACTTGGTGGTCGAAGGGGGCTTCCCACCTCCGGGTGTAGCTTATCTAACCCTACCAACTGGCTCTCAAGCCGAAAAATGTTGACAAGTCAACATAGCTGTCGAAGGTCCCTTCCCACCTCCGGGTGTAGCTTATCTAACCCTAACAGACGGCTCTTATGCCAAAAAAGTTGACAAGTCAACTTGGTTGGCGAAGGGGGCTTCCCACCTCCTGGTGTAGCTTATCTAACCCTAACAATCGGCTCTCAAGCCAAAAAATGTTGAAAAGTCAACATAGCTATCGAAGGGGTCTTCCCACCTTGAGGTGTAGCTTATCTAATCCTAACAGTCGGCTCTTAAGCCAAAAAAGTTGACAAGTCAACTTGGTTGTCGAAGGGGGCTTCCCACCACCAGGTGTAGCTTATCTAACCCTAACAACCGGCTCTCAAGCCAAAAAAGGTTGACAAGTTAACATAGCTGTCAAAGGGGGCTTCCCACCTCCGGGTGTAGCTTATCTAACCCTAACAGCCGACTCTTATGCCAAAAAAGTTGACAAGTCAACTTGGTTGTCGAAGGGTGCTTCCCACCTCCGGGTGTAGCTTATCTAACCCTAACAACCGGCTCTCAAGCAAAAAAATGTTGACAAGTCAACATAGCTATCGAAGGGGACTTCCCACCTCTGGGTGTAGCTTATCTAACCCTAACAGCCGGCTCTTATGCCAAAAAAGTTGACAACTCAACTTGGTTGTCAAAGGGGACTTCCCACCTAGGGGTATAGCTTATCGAACACTAACAACAAGCTCTCAAGCCTAAAAGTGTTAACAAGTCAACTTAGCTATCGAAGGGGGCTTCCCACCTCCGGGTGTAGCTTATCTAACTCTAATAGCCATCTCGTATGCCAAAAAAGTTTACAAGTCAACTTGGTTGTCGAAGGGGGCTTCCTACCTCCGGGTGTAGCTTAACTAACTCTAACAACCGGCTCTCAAGCCAATTTTTTGACAAGTTAACGTAGATGTCGAAGGGGGCTTCCCACCTCCGGGTGTAGCTTATCTAACCCTAACAGCCGACTCTTATGCCAAAAAGTTGACAAGTCAACTTGGTTGTCGAAGGGAGCTTCCCACCTCCGGGTGTAGCTTATCTAACCCTAACAACCGGCTCTCAAGCCAAAAAATGTTAACAAGTCAACGTAGCTATCGAAGGGGACTTCCCACCTCCGGGTGTAGCTTATCTAACCCTAACAGCCGACTCTTATGCCAAAAAAGTTGACAAGTCAACTTGGTTCTCAAAGGGGGCTTCCCACCTCTCGGTGTAGCTTATCTAACACTAGCAACCAGCTCTCAATCCTAAAAATGTTGACAAGTCAACATAGCTATCGAAGGGGGCTTCCCACCTCTGGATGTAGCTTATCTAACTCTAACAGCCGGCTCTTATGCCAAAAAAGTTGACAAGTCAACTTGGTTGTCTAAGGGGGCTTCCCACCTCCGGGTGTAGCTTATCTAACACTAACAACCGGCTCTCAAGCCAAAAATGTTGACAAGTGAACATAGCTCTCGAAGGGGGTTCCCACCTCCGGGTGTAGCTTATCTAACCCAACAGCCGCCTCTTATGCCAACAAAGTTGAAAAGTCAACCTCGTTGTCGAAGGGGGCTTCCCACCTCCGGGTGTAGCTTATCTAACCCTAAAAACCGGCTCTCAACCAAAAAAATGTTGACAAGTCAACATAGCTGTCGAAGGGGGCTTTCCACCTCCGGGTGTAGCTTAACTAACCCTAACAGCCGGCTCTTATGCCAAAAAAGTTGACAAGTCAACTTGGTTATCGAAGGGGGCTTCCCACCTCTGGGTGTCGCTTATCTAACCCTAACAACCGGCTCTCAAGACGAAAATGTTGACAAGTCAACATAGCTGTCGAAGGGGGCTTCCCACCTCCGGGTGTAGCTAATCTAATCCTAACAGCCGGCTCTTATGCCAAAAAAGGTTGACAAGTCAACTTGGTTGTCGAAGGGGGCTTCCCACCTCCGGGTGTAGCTTATCTAACCCTAACAACCGGCTCTAAAGCCAAAAAATGTTGACAAGTCAACATAGCTGTCGAAGTGAGCTTCCCACCTCCGGGTGTAGCTTATCTAACCCTAACAACCGGCTCTTATGCCAAAAAAGTTGTCAAGTCAACTTGGTTGTCGAAGGGGGCTTCCCACCTCCGGGTGTAGCTTATCCTACCCTAACAACCGGCTCTCAATCCAAAAAATGTTGACAAGTCAACACAGCTGTCAAAGGGGGCTTCCCACCTCCAGATGTAGCTTATCTTACCCTAACAGCCGGCTCTTATGCCAAAAAAAGTTGACAAGTCAACTTGGTTGTTGATGAGGGCTTCCCACCTCCGGGTGTAGCTTATCTAACCCTAACAACCGGCTCTTACGCCAAAAATGTTGACAAGTCAACGTAGCCATCCAGGGGGCTTCCTGCCCTACGGGTGTAGCTTATCAAACCCTATCGGCCGGCTCTTAAGCCGAGCAGTTGGCTCCGTCAACACGTGAGGAAGACACAACATCTTTGGGTTATGCTTTTAAGCCGCCTTCCTAACGGAATAAAGATACATCTATTCTTGCAGGAAATTAAGCTACCAAGAGCTGGTAAAGCATACAATCAGAAACACAAGGAAGATGACATATATATATATATATATATGTTAAGCCGGACTTTTCTTATGTGCACGATGGCACAATTCAAGGAAAGACAAAAGTTCCTACCAGTCTATTACATATGCTCTCTGTGGATCCCAAAAATATCTTAAAGTTTTTTACACCGCCCATGGAGGGTCACAATGAGCCGGCTATCAACAGGCGTTCACAGCGCGATCAGCTGGCTGGCGGGTCACCCTGCTCCGGGTCTTTGGCTGCCCTGATCTGAAGATTTTCCAAGTCCTAGTTGCAGTTGGTTAAAGCCACAAAGGTTCCTTCTTCAAAGAAGGTGGACGGGTGAATGCATAGGCGAAAAGATTCTTACTGCGGGCAGGCGTCAGATCCTTGGTCTCAAATAGAGGGTCGCGGATTCTTTTTTGGTCAGTGCTGTAAGCCGCCTGGTATGTCTCCAGGTTGACTTCTTCTGCTAGCATGGAGGCGAGGACTTTGGAAGCTATTACACACCATGCATAGTCTGCTTCTGTAAACTCGGAGCCATCATCCTTTTTGGAAGGGAATCCATCCATCATATCAGCCGGAGTTAGCTCTGGAGCAAAAGTCAATGCCCGGCTTATGGCTACGATCGCCCCTTGGCGGGCGGCTGATCTATTCCATTCCACAATCTACTTCGGCAGTGTCGACAGAAGCTCTAAGACCCCTTTGATAGTTGAAGGGGTATTATCCTTGTACAGTACAACTTTGATTGTACACACAACGCCGCAGTAAAGTTGTTCTGTCAAAGTATACATGGCCTTCAGGGGCAGCAAGCTGTCGGAGGCAAGTTGGAGGCTCCTAGGACCTGCATAAGACGGACGCCTCGTCATAAGTCGCCAACACAAGTACAATAGACAAATTGAGTTAAGTTATCAAATAGTTACCAAAGATGGCGGCTTTCATCTTCGTGATGTGGCCTTCAAGGAATGAAACTTATCAAACACGATAATAAGTCGTTGATCAACATCATCCGCCCGTTTAGTCAGGGTGGCTTGTTCAGTCTTAGAGGATTCCTTGAAGGTTGCAAAGTCGGCCTTGATTTTGGTCAATTCTTTAGCAAGGAGCCGGCATTTATCATCAGCTTCACTCCAGGAGGCCTGCTGCATGGCTAGATTGTTTTTTAAGCCGGCCACTTCTGACCCGGCTTCGTTTAAAGCTTCCTACGACATATCAAAACATGGAATGAGCCGGCAGGAGGAGAAGTTTAAAAAACTCAGCAATTCTCAAATAGATTGCAAGCCATAAGTATGACACTTGGGGGCTAATGTCTGTTTGATCTCCTAGATTAAAGGCAGTTCTGGATCATCTTTATCAAGTTAACCCGGAACTTGGGGGCAACATACTTTCTTTTCAGGCTGTTCAGAATGAATGTCCCGACTCAACTTCAACACGATTGAGCCGGCCCTTGAGGGCTACAATTGGCTCTGTTACCCATTCTCAATAAAGTCGCAACTCAACTTTGGAAAAGATTGAGCCGTCTCTTGGGGGCTACAATTGGCTCTATTACCAATCACCTATAAAGTTCTGATTCAATGTTATCAACTTTGAGCCGGCCCTTGGGGGCTAACAACGATGATTTGGGATTACCTCTAAGTAAGTTGAGGCCTACACGCTAAATATTTCTACTTCTACCAAGATTGAAGAGCCGGATTATCATCAGCCACTATTAACCTGGCTCTTGGGTGCTACGTAAGGGTATAAGGAGAATAAAGAATACCTCATATTTCTTCTTCATTAAGTTAACAATCTTGAGCTCCAGATCCCGGCTTGTAGACAGCCGGCTCATATAGCCAGCATGAAGTTCGTTAGTTGTCATTTTCTCAAGAGCGGGGAGCTCAAACTCCAGCTTCTTGGAAGCTTCAGCCGTCTCACTATGCTTTGTGAGCACATGAGTTGGAGGAGAGTGGAAGTCGGCGCCGGTAATCAGGACGTCCGGAGCAGTGGTGTCATCAGCAGCCTTGGCAGGGCTCGGCAGCTTGGAATGGTCCTTCTACGGACTCTCTGGAATAATATCATCAGCTGTAAGCTCTGCAGAAGCCGCTGAGGATTTGCATCCGGCATAGGAGCGTCCGGCTTGGCAAGCTTCGGTTCATGAGCAGTAGGGCCAGGGGAGGACTTGTTGGTCTACCTTCGCTTGGCTTGAGCCATGGAAAAGCATAAAAGTTAGAACCCAAGGATTACAACCGCCAAAGTGTCGGACGTAAGGCTTGAAAAACACGTACAACGGATTAATCTTTGGAGGTGGCAGAGCAGTGGCCGTAGAGTCGCCAGACGAAGGCGATGATCCCTGAAAGGTAGTTCAGATAATGTAAGGCAATGTTAGAATTATGAAGGAGGAGCTAGTAAAAACAAGCAGAGAAGAAATACATACCTCTGCGGGGCGCTTCTTCTAAGCCGGGGAGTTAGGTAACCCAGACATGAAATCGGTAGAGTCGGCGCTCCGAGTCTGGCGTCGGTCAGCTTGCTGTTGCTTTTTCAAAAGAAATTGGGTGTCCAAGTAAGCAAGAGGATGAGAAAGGGGAACTTTTCGAACGACCCATCATATCTTCTGGGGTACAAAATATTCTGAGTCAGACGAAACATAAGTTACCTGAGGGGCGTTGGCGCGGCTGGACTCTGCCTTGTCCTGTGAATTGTTGTTATCAATAAGGTGAATAAAGAGGTGGCAAAAAATAGTCAAATTATACCTTTGAGCCATCTGATTCCGGCGGTTCAAACCATTCTTCTTGAGGAGTGGTCTTCTTTGTTCTCTTGGTCGCGGCCTTCTTCTTGGTTTTCTTCAGAGGAGGAACATATTTCTTCTTCCAAAAGTCGGAGTCAGCCTGAAAAGATAAGCCGGCAAGTAGTGAGGAATTGCCAAGACATTGCTGATAAAAAGAAGTGACTATAAAGAGTCGCCTTACATTTGGGGCCAGGTTAGTGACACAGAAAGGTGCCAGCCCAATGGCACTACAAGCTCCTGAAGTCTCGTGGACAAGACTCTGGATGACAGTTGTAATGTCATCTTCTGTTAACATCGTCCGGTTGAAGCAGAGGGAATCATCGTACTGGCCCGGATATTCGCACATAAGGCGATTTGTCCGGCTCAAGGGCATAATCCTCCAAGAGATCCAGCAGCGGATCAAATCCAATCCCGTCAGTCCGTTGGCCACAAGGGATTTAATCTTGGCATGAGCAGGCTCGTGCTTTGCCCGTTCAGCAGCTGGCAGCCGGCCAGGAAGCTCGTAGGTGGTCTTGAGCCGGGATGGGCGATAACCCGGCAGCGGATGCTGACCCTCTGGGGAGGCATCTTTATAGTAAAACCAAGTCTTATTCCAATCTTTTGGATGACTCGACAACTGAACAGCCGGAAAAGTTATGTTCCAGCGCCTCTGAATTGGAATCCCGTCGAGTTCTAAGCTTGGGCCGGCGTTCACTTCGGTCTGGCGGTTTGCATAAAAGAACTCACGAAAGTGTCCAACAGACGGCTCAGTTTGCAGATAGACTTCGCTAAGCACTTGGAAGTTGCATATGTTGGAGATAGAATTGGGGGCAAGGTCTTGAGGGTGCAGCTTGTAAAAGTGAAGGACATCCCGGAAGAATTTTGAGCCGAGGGGTACAAACCGACGTTCGACGTGATCTTAGAATACAACTACTTCGCCCTCCTGAGGAGCGAGCTTTAGTTCATTACCCAGAACCCGCCAATGGATGAGATCTTTGGCGGGAAGGGTGCACGCGTATACAAAGTCCATCAGGAACTCTTCAGTGATGCAATAGCCGACCCAATTGCAGTTGGATACACGAGATATGGCGGCGGCTTAAAACTGCTCAAGGTAAGAATGTACAGCGAGTCAGGGAATGACAGACATCTACGGGCAGTTAAAAGCTTAATATTTTCAGATTGAGCCGCCAGGAGCCGGCTGGTGAGAGCCGGAATTACATGGAGGGTCAAGTTTATGAGAAGACAAGGCAAAATTTGGCTAAGTGTAGAAAACAGGTTTCACAAAGTATCTCTGAGATTATGGATCTACAAAACATTGGGAAATGGTTTTATTTCAAACCTAGAGACGAACAGTCAAAACAGCGAAAGTTTGAAAACGGCAGGCGGAGCCGTTACACATCTGCGCTGTGTTACTATCGATTTCCTATAGAACGCCGCATTGGGGACATGATATTATCGGGTTCGTATGGACTAAGCATGGCCGGCATTGAAAGAGGCTCGTGTTCTAAGCGGCAGGAGAGCTCCATGAAACCCTACCAAAATGGCTACAGATCTAGGGGAAGAAGGACTCACCGCAGATGGCGCGGCAGACGTGGGTAGAACTCTAGAACGAACAGGTCAATGCAGCGGCCTCGACGACGATGGTGTGAAGACGGCACTAGAGCGAAGTGTGCTAGAGTAGCGGCGCTGGAAGGAGGAAGATGAAGAGCGAGTGGCAAGGAAGGCAAATGCCACCCCTCGCGATCCTATTTAATAGGAAAAGGTGGAAACAGGCGCGAAAATCCAGGCGACAGATATCATTTGACCGAGGCGGACGCCTCGATTCCCAGACCATCCATTTAATAAAGGAAAGATTTGTTGTAGACATCAGAGGATCTTTTTGACAGATTTGACATGACGTCACGGCGGGTCATTATTTTCAAGTGACATAAGGGAGACTCGCCGATGATTGAGAAGGAGGCTGAAGTGAGCAAGCTCAAATCAACCTGGGACCTAATGTTGGGGATATAACCCCATAGTGAGATCCGCCCCAGAGGCTCCGGGTCGCACTAGGTGGCTTGTACACCGGCCAAAGAGTGGGATGTGAATACTTAAGCCCGAGAAGTTTGGCGGCTTGACAAGATGGGCCAGAACGTGGCCCGGACGGAGAAGACATTGGCGAGTGAGCTGCCCGGAAAGCAAGATGAGGTAGAGATAGACTCAGACACGTAGTGAGAGTCAGTTACAACTGGTATGACCCGTGGTCTTGACCTTCTACATAAAGGCGAGACCCGGGGTGACTTAGAGATCAGACTATCGAGAACTAGGACAAGCAATAGCTCCCGTGTAATCGATACGCCAAGCAATACAAACACAAGTAGGACGTAGGATGTTACCTTGACTTGAGGGGCCGAACCTGGGTAAACTCGTGTCCTTCGTCCTAACCAACCCCTTTGAGTCTATCACCTTAGTGATGGCCTCGAATCCAGGTCCGTTCACCCGAACATCTGCCGTGATAAAACCATGACATAATTATTAAAATGTTTTTGCTTAACAATGTAGTTATCAAATTCAGGCATGTACTGACTAGGAGTTTTAGTGTAAGTCATCTCACTTTCATCAAATATACGGAGATAATTTACCTCTATTATCTCTGTAGGGAGATCGAGTCTATGGATTTATTCAATGGGTGGTAAATTCTTGACATCTTCAGATTTAATACCTTTTTCTTTCATAGATCTCTTGACTTCTTCCATATCCTTTGGACTGGGGAATAGAACACCTATTTTCTTCTTAATAGGTTCTGGCGGTGGTTTAGGAAGTCTCCCATCATTAGCATTCTACAAAATATTATTCAGTAGTTCTTCAACCTATCTAATGTTTCAATCCCTGAAAACACAACCAGCACAAATATCTACGAAATCCCTACCAGCATTGGTAAGGCCATTGTAAAAGGCATCAAGTATTTCATTTTTCTTAAGAGGATGATAAGGCAAAACTTTATGTAGCTGGATAAGCATTTCCCAAGCTTGAGGGAGATTCTCTGCTTCAATTTGCAGAAAGTTAAATATTTCCTGTAAGGCTGCTTGTTTCTTATGAGCAGGAAAATATTTTCAGTAAAGTAATAGATCATATCCTGGGGGCTACGCACACAACCAGGAGCAAGAGAAAGGCACCAATTCTTAGCATCACCTTTTAGTAATAGGAAAAAAGATGAAGTATATAAAGCAACGAATCTTTTCCTCATGAGCAAACAAGGTCAAAATATCATGCAATTTAGTAACATGTGCCACAGCAGTTTCAGTTTCATAACCATGGAAAGGATGAGATTATACTGTAGTGATTAACTCGGGATCAACAGAGAATTCATAATCCTTATCAATGAATGACACATATAGGAGAAGTAGAAAATTTAGGATCATGTTTCATTTTCTCCATCTTAGATTTTTATTTCAGTTTGCATAGCAGTTTATTCAAATCATCTCTATCATTACAAGCAAGAAAGTATCTAGCTATCATCCCATCCATAATATAACCATCATGTAACTCGGGCATATCATATCTATTAGGAGAGCTATGCATAATAGGTGAATCAAAGTTTTCATCTATTTGAGCATTCTCAGTTTCTCTAGGTTTAGCAATATGAGCATCAAATAATTCATGAAGTCGCACAATGTCAGTTTCATCAAGCATAGTAGTAGAATCATCATTAATATCAATCTTAGTGGAAGAAGTAGCAGATTGAATAACATGTGGAGGTGTCATAAGCTGATTCATAACAATAGATGAATCGAAAGTAGATCTAGATGACAGTTCCTTACATCCCCTCATTTTAGAGGGTATCATCTTGGTTCTGATATCTTTCAGATTCTTCATAATGAAAATTTAGTAACCTTGGTGAACACAATATATTCTACATCGTAGGTCTCTGCATTTCGTCATATGGCTTATGTTCTTCATGTAGCATTGAGGTCGAATGACTTTATGAAATTACGTCGATAGTTCCACATATTATGGGTAACGTAGGATACATCCCTATTTTCCTCCGGGAGTCTTAATTACTAGATTCAAGATTTAAATAATGGAATGAAAATTGCTGCAAGATCCGCTTACTTCTTTCCTCCAGTCAGCTCTCTCTCATATTGCCTACGAGCTCTCGTAGTATCTCAAAGCTGCATCGAATAATGAAAAGAAGGAAAGCTCTATTGAATAAGCCAAAGATAGAGAAAAAAACTTAACGAACTATTTGAGAAAAGGAATATATCTCTAGGTTATTCATTCTATCCTAATTTTCAATAGAGCTATGCTCCGCGGCAACGACGCCAGGAAATATTCTTGATAACCCACAAGTGTAGGGGATCGCGTGCAACACTCTTCGAGGGGAATATTTTACCCAAATTTGTTGATTCGACACAAAGGGGAGCCAAAGAATATTTATTTGTCTTAGCAATGGAGTTTTAATTCAACCACACCACGTTATTTTGTGTAACAAAGTTTAGTTGCACAACAAGATAGTAATAGGAACAATAAGAATGCGATCAACCATTTTGTAGTGATGGTAATAGTAGTAGTAGCAATAGTAACTTAGCAAGATTCAATATGCAAAAATATAGACCAAGGATCAGTGATGAATACTGATTTAGATGGCATTCATCAAGTAACAATTAGACACTAGAGCAATACAAAACTAGCTCCAGTTCATAAACATAATGTTGGCATGTATTCCGTATATAGTCATACATGCTTATAATAAAACTGGCATGGCATCTTTTGTCCTACTCTCCCATGGTAGAGGGGTCCATAAGTAAATTAAGGGTTATTAAGGCATCCTTTTAATAGATAACTAGAACAAAGCATTAACACATAGTGAATACATGAACTCCTCAAACGATGGTAATGACCGAAAAAAATCCCCGTTATTGTCACCTTGGGGTATGTGCATCATAACACGTTATAGGTGCATACAACTTGCAACATAGGATCCAAAACACTCCCATATTTATGAAAATATAATAGGTTTACATCTGAAATCACGGAACTCGGGACCTAGTGACAAGCATTAAGAATAGCGAAGTCATAGCAACATCAATCTCAGAACATAGTCGATACTAGGGATCAAGCCCTATCAAACTAAACTCGATTACCTGATCATTCTCATAAAATCACATCATAGTACATCAAGCCTACAAAGGAATTACTCATTCTTGGTGTTAACATCGTGGGGGTGTTCATGGAGACGGGTTGGTGATGATAACGATGACGAATCCCTCTCTCTGGAGCCTCAAACGGACTCCAGATCAACCCTCGAGAGGAAGAATAGGAGGTGGCGGAGGCTCCACCTCGTAAAACACAATGAAAACTACTCTCCTATTTTTCTCCAAGAACAGGAATATATAGGACTGGAATTAATTTCTATGGAGCCACTAAGTGGCCCCAAGCCAACATGGCGCGCCCATGGGGGTGGGTGCACCCTACTGCCTTGGCAGTAGCACGTCGCCTCCCCTCGAGTGGATCTTCACTCCAATATTTTCATATATTCCAGATAAATTCTCCCAAAGTTTCATTCAATTCCAAGAACTTTAATTTCTGCACAAAAACAACACCATGGCGGTTCTCCTGAAAATAGTGTGATTCTGGATTAGTTTCATTCAAATCATGCAAATTAGAGTGAAAAAGAGAAGCAAAACTGTTTGGACAAGTACATACGTTGGAGATGTATCATGTGTGCATCCGTCCATTTTCCATTTTGACGTAAATCCGACGAAGATTTCCGCTGGATTTGGGTCGAGACGAACAGAATGTGCATAATATTTGCTTTGGCTCCCAACATTGGGCCTTACCATTTGTCCATTTCGACCCAAGTGGACTGAGACGGACAAAATGGGGTCACGAGTTTGAGTTAGCCTTACATAATCACCCTATCCAAGCTCTTCCAACGTTAACTGGTAATAAAAGCTGGTTCGTCTTTGCCTAGAGTGAGCTTCAAGTGGTTCTACGACATGATGGTCATTGTAGGCTACCCCTCAACACTAGGACCTAGGACAATGTGGATGGGATCATTATTAAAAATTGCATCTTATGCTCATCGAGCGGCAATCTGCCGCCAAGGCAAACCGCTCGGCGGTCTATGTCTAGTTGTGGACATGGAAATCCAACAAGATTCGACACACTTCTGGTTTCAGTGTCCTCAACCGCCTGGTGTTGCAACTCCAAGGGATTCACTACCGAGGGTCACACCAACATATAAATCAATACAAGGTCCCCACATCTAGGTGCAGCTACGCTTGGATGTGGTGAAAGACTGCACACTTCTCTCAGGCAAGCTTGGTCCATGGTGATCCTCAAGAGTAGCCTCCCATCCACCGGTCTAGGGACTGTATATGATGGCAGTGCGAGATGGAGACGATCGAGCTCGACGGATGGCATCTGTAGGAGGCTCGTTCCACTTAAGCCACATGAGTACCAACGAACAAAGACGAGAACAACAATAGGCGGCATGGAAAGCGAGGCGGAATGTGCAAATGCTTTATGAAAACGTGTGTGACTAGGCCTGATGATGGGACACTGCCAGTCGAGGCTCCACGTCCCGTCTGAGTTCACGCCACTGCGTTGACACCATCACTAGTAGCGCCACTCCAGGATCCTTTCTCACCCGAGTAGCTGCCAATGGGACGGCCATTAGGCAACGCTCCGGTGTTGAGTCACCCTCGTCCAGGCTGGTAGCCGCATGAAGCAATCTATGTCACCCTCGCTAAAAAGGCAAACATACAAAGTGTATTGAACATGCTAGGAAGAAGGTCGACTAGCTAGGTGATACTTGTCATCTGTGTTGGGCTTTTCCCCGAAGAGGAGGGGATGATGCAACACAGTATGGATAAGTATTTTCCTCAGTGAGAACCAAGGTTATCGAACAAGTAGGAGAACCACGCAATTTTCCGTCTTTGCACCTACACACAAAAGAGCACACACTTGTACTCAACACGGGTAAGAGGGTTGTCAATCCCATTGAAATCGTTACTTGCAAGCCATGAGTAGTATAGATGATAGTTTGATAAATATAAAATAGAAAATAAATGAAAAGTAAATAATTGCAACAAGTTATTGAGAGTGCTTGTAAATATATTCTTGAATAGACCCGGGGACATAGTTTTTGCTAGAGGCTTCTCTCTCGTACGAGAGCATGTGTTGGGTAAACAAATTACTGTTGGGCAATTGATAGAAAAACACATAGTTATGCAATATTTATTCGTGGCAATGATCATTTCATATAGGCATCTCACCCGTGAGCAAGTAGATCAAATCCTCCCTGCATGGACTACTATTACTCCACCCATTGACCGCTAGCCAACATGCATCTAGAGTATTAAGTAAAACAGAGTAATCCTTAGAGAACAATGACATGATGACGACAAAATAAATCCAATTAATATGAATCAATCCCATCGTTCTACCCTAAGTGGAAGCAATACAATATGTGTCATGTAGTTTTTTGTTAGTAGGAATTAGCACCTCAAGATTGAACCCACTACAAAGCACCTCTCCCACTCAAGATAAATCAATCTAGTTGGCCAAACTACATCGATAGATCGGAGAGAATCACGATGTTATCATAATCATGCATATATATGAAAAGACAAGCAAAGAACTCGATATAATCTCATGAATAATCAGAACATAAACC